>CALNXK010000167.1:180000-410000 GCA_942486035.1 Porites lobata | reverse complement strand
TAACGCTACCGCATCTCCATCAGGATGAAAATCTACGGCTTTTTAGTCGTTCAAGCTTCAGGCACTGTCCACACAAATAGAGGATGGCTGAAACCACATAATTAAGTAATTCGATCGAAATTCGATAATACCTGGTTTCCATCGGCTACACGAATTTGCAATCCGTCGAGTCCGAGACGAAAATACAGGGTGGAGGGGTTTTAAAAAGATGTCGTTTCCGGTTAGCGGATTTGCTAATTTCGTGTGGAAGGAAGGCCGAATCGTGTAAAAAAAATGTGTCTTAAAAAATATCCGGGTTCTTGTGAATGGGGCCGTCCTTACATGAAAGCTATACTGATGCGTTCTGACTGAACGAAACAGCTGTCTGTGGCTGCCACCAGGAGACATGGCTGTGCGCGTGTTGTTGGAGCGTGTCACTTTTCTTGGGCATTGATCTTGCATCACTGCCGGTCCACTACCTGCTTACCAGAGCCGCAGCGAGCGGGGGGGAAGGGAGGCAGCTGCCCCCCGGAACTGTTGAACTGTTGAGCCGGACAAATCAAGTCTGTGGATGGATTTGTTCTCTTTAGACTCAGTTATTTTGATTGTAGTGACTTGCATTTGTGTTCAATTTTAATGGGGGAGGATACAGACCCCCCCCCCCCCCAACAAGGCTCGTGCCTTCAGCCCTGCTTACTTGGCTTAAAGAAAACCTGCAACGTCCCAGTTCCTTGACGATTAGAAAGTCATAAGCTATAATTCACTCTGCAGGGTTGATTGGTCTACGTTACTTGGGATTTGTAGAAAAGAGTATCCAGGGAAAGCTAATCCAACCAAATCAAGCAAATCTAGGTTGTACGACACCGCTTGATATGGAAAATAGAACAATCCCTTATTCATGGATAGCCGACTCCTTATCAAGTGATGACAAATACATTGCTTGGGGAGCCTCCGCGCATAAAAGTTTGTTGAGTAGCCCGGGAGTTTGAGAGAGCGGCTGGATCTTGCTTATTTGGCTTTTCTACAGAAAGGGACTAGACCATGCCTAATTAGCGAGGGTATTAAGTTTTTTTTTATGTTTCTGCCTCTAAAACAAATCTAGGCTGTACGACACCGCTTGGTATGGAAAATGGAGCGATCCATGATTCCAGGATAACCGCTTCATCGTCACTTGACAACAAACACATCGCTTTGCAAGCAAGGCTGCATCTCATAGCTGATTCCAGGACGGGGGGAGGGTGGTCGGCTCTTAAAGATGACTTTTATCAGTGGCTTCAGATAGAACTTGGTGGTTACACAACTGTAACGCGTGTAGCGACCCAAGGAGGGAATGGACGAAACGAATGGGTGACACAGTACAGATTGAAATATAGCCGTGCAGGAAATATCTTCATGTATTATAAGCTGAGGGAAAACAGCCCAGCAATGGTAAGTATACATAAAGCTCAGTCGTGTTCGTTAGATTTGTGGTGATTTGTGGGTTTTGTCATTAACCGTAACTGCAATCTTTGACAAAGCCACTGAAGGAAACATTACATAGTCTACAGGTGTATGTGCATCTAAAGAGGCAAACAACATTGACTCCAGACGTAGGGGTGTAATATTAGTTGGTTCGTTACATATAATATACGTTAAAATGCTTGGAATGCATTTAACGTGATATTTTTCTCCAGGGTTGGAATAAGTAATCTCGAAAGCCGTAAAGCGGTAGGAAATATGATATTATCCATCTGAGCTAGAGGGAGGTCGATTGGTTTACTGTTAATTCTAACTTAGGCTGTTCGCAGTACCCTATTTTTCGTAAGATCGGCCATCTTGGTTTCATATTTACCGAGGGGGAGGCAGGGTCGGGGTTTGTAGCGATGGGGGATGGAGGACTCCTCCCAAACCGTCCTCCGCCCCCTAAGTAGATTTGACTTTCATCTCCCGGCTAAACTCGAAACATTTGAAATCAAGATGGCGGCCCGTTACGCAGGGCGCTCGATCTCGATGATCTTACGAAAAAAAGCGGTGGTGTCTAATTCCAACTCGTCGCGGAAAACAGTTGGAGTGACCGTTGGTCATTCAGTTTGTCCTGATTAGCCGGGATTTACTTGAAATGAGAGAGTGAAAACTAGTAGGCTTGTTTTCCCCTTTTAGGTGTTTGAAGGCAATAAAGACAGTAACAGCGTTTTTACAAACAGATTAAGCCAGCCGATCAGAGTACGCTACATTCGCTTTATACCAATAGAGTGGCATAATCACATATCAATGAGAGTAGAGATCTACGGCTGCCCAGGTGTGCTTTACTTACAAATAATTTTCTCAGAGTTGTAGGCTTATGGTACTTTGCCAAACGAAATGAAACGAAACGAAACGAAACGGTACTTTGCGAAACGGTACTTTGCGAAACGGTGCTTTGCGAAACGGTTAAACAAGCGCCAATGCGCCTAAATTTTTCGCGTTGGCGACCAAATCCTGAAAATTAGCAGCCTAGAGTGCTTCATCACACCTTATCTCTAGTACCTAGAATGCTACTGAAAGCTTAAGATTTGTTTCCAAAGAGCAATGTATTAATTTTGTAAAATTTACACGCGTTACACAGAGGACACTAAAATGGTTCATACACAACGTTCAAGTCACCTAAATCCAAGATGGCGTCTGGTAATACATGCTGCTCTTTGGAAACAGACTTAACAAGAATCGCCGAAAGGCGATTTTTAACTGGGCTGCAAAGGGGCCACTTTTTCTGAGGGGAGGGGGCGGCTATACACACTCTGGCTACCATAAAACCTTGTCGGCAACCATTGCATGCAACAGAATCTCATGTGAGACTGAAACATAAACTCATTCAGAACATTGTACCCTTTTGAAAGGCTTTCGTAACCAAAAAAAAGAGTACCATTTTTCAGTGGGGACTGTATAATAACTTTTAAATTCCACCATTATGAATAAAAATAAACAAGTTAGCCATTAATTGTAAGCAGGGAACAATCTGCATTATTTCCACGCACCCCTCCCCCAATCCCTCTGTGCCCCAAAATATAGCGTGACAGTATAACGTGATTAATTTGACGTAACCGGAAATTCCAATAATTGTTGTCCTTCTACGAGCATAAAATGCGACAGACTGAGCTGATTTACACTTGACAGAAATATTGTATTGTATGAAAACCAGAAGTATACTAAAACAGACAGTTAACTGCCCATTGATCCCGCCTGATCCAGGGGCCTCAGTGACTGCACGGAGACTTAACTGCGCTTTTCAGAAACATGCGAACTCTAAAGTTCAAAAGCCACCTTCACAATTGTGCTTATCGCTTCCGTCAATCATAATTACGATCACAAGCAACGAACCTTGAAACAGAGAAACAAACAAAACGGATCGAAATGCACAAATCACAAACCATGACCTTTTGAACCCTTGAAGTAAAGTTTCGTTTCCTAAGAGGTCTGTTAAGATGATTGACAGCAGCGAAGAATGCAATCGTCGGTTGGGTTCTGAACTTCAGAATTCGCATGTTTGTGAAAAGTGCGATCCTAATTTGCGGTCCACAGTCTACATGAAAACGCACTATTTTTTCCACAAGATGAAAAATATTCAGTTTTAACATATTCCTCATGGTATTTTTCTCTAACTTAAAGGAATAAAATCCTTTGCATTTTGAGACCTAAAAAAGTTTAAAGATTTCTCGCTCGCATAGATGAAACGATCGATAACATATTTTTTACCTGATACCGACGTCAGTTAAAAATTCGCTCGAGAGCTGTTTGTCTCACCCAAGACTAACTTTTCTTCATGGAAGATGACTATGCCGCTTTATAACTCGTCCGAAGTTTGTGTGCCAGCTAAACAATATGGAAACACTATTCACAGTGACTCCTTGGATAATAAAAAGACTGAACGTCAGTTGTGAACGTGACGCACTATTATGCCTTTGTTTACTTCTGATCACAAGCGAAGTCTCTCTTTTCAAGCGATTCATCTCAATGCACAATAATTGACCCTTATGTTAGTTAAAATCCTATGGTTCATCTATATTAATGCTGTTTTTGCCCCTCACATTGACTGTGTTCGTTCGTATTCAAAACAACTTTACGAAAATAAAGGTCGTATAAGTCATGTGAATTATGTTTCGAGATAAATGGATTATACGCTTTTTTAAGTTTCCATTTTGCGGTGAATTCAGTTTACATCTCCATAAAATGGTAAAAGAAATATCAAGAAACATCACGAGAGCTGAAAATTTTCAAAGGCATGTTTCTGAAACTCGCTAATGCTGACATCAATATAGCGTGCTTGCTGAATGGGCGAAAACACAGAATTGTGATCACAAGATCTTGTACAAGTTTAATGATAAAAGCTTAGCAAGATACAGATACAAACAAAAGCAAACCCCCTGAAACCTCGACGTGGGCTACACTTGTATGCTCTACTCAGTCACCAAACCTTGTCAGTAATTCTCTATTTTCCAATTGCCCATAATACACTCTGTTTGCCCCCCAAATTCTGCATAAACCATTGTTTTTAAATGCTCCTGGGAGTATTGTATTTTCCCAAGAGCATTTTAAGACAATAAGTTATGCAAAATTTGGGGGGCAAACAGAGTGTATTATGGGCAATTGGAAAATAGTCAATAGCTCCTATTTTCCTGGAGTCGCTCTCTGTGAAGCTCCCGGATGGGATGTCCCGGTGAAGCTTTAACCTTGTGTGCGAAATTCTCAGAGTTCCTATTTTTGTCCGTCTCTTCTTTATCCTCAGTATCCGAAATTTAGACCTCCAAAGTGGCGTGTGTTGCATTAAATAGAAGGAAATATTAAAGGAAAAGCCAGTCTTCTAACATGGCAAAGTTGTCACGTCCCTCGCTCATGGACGTGCATCACATCAGGATTCAACTGCCATTCATCGGCAACTGAGTTGTTCGCTTCACTGACTATGACGGCTTACAATCAAGTATTCAGCCATAGTGTCGTCAACTGGTGAAATACTTTGCTCATGAGTTGTGCTTCTTAATTGCTCATGTACTACATCGACGATAGTTCACGAAGCGGCCACGGCGTTCCAAACCTCAGTCTTTTAGTGTGAACCTACCGTGAACGGCGTATCGGTTTGAATGCAACGCGAGCTTTTCTCTGAGTTTCCCAGCGCCAACATCATCTAACTGACTTAAACTCGAACAATAAAAAAATTATAGAGTAACTCCCATGATCCAATCGCTTCGAACAACACAAATAGCCGTCTTTAGGTTCGCAACGCCTTGTGGGTTTTTCAGGGGGAGCGCAGACGTGTATCCGTGTAAGGCTCCGTGCAAGAGAAACTTATATGAAACCATTTGTAAGAACATCGTTTCTCGGTACCAGACCCTCGTGTCTTCCCTCCCCCGGGAGACCACTTTTTGACACCGACGACCGAAAGGCCATTTTATGACCGGGCCGCACAGGCAGCCCAGTAACGAGGAAATTTGCTCCAGGTTTATCTTTACAAATCTTCAGCTTTCAGTGGAATTCTAGGAACTCTAGATAAGGTGTGATGAAGCATTGTGTTGTAACCGTTTCGCAAAGTACCGTTTCGCAAAGTACCATTTCGCAAAGTACCATTTCGTTTCGTTTCGTTTCGTTTCGCAAAGTACCATAAGCCAGAGCTGTATGTAAGCTAGAGTGCAGTGTGAGCGGTAATGATTAACTTGAATTGGCATGTTGAAAATAACCGTGGTTAGCACCCTATGGAGCGCTTATTTGCTGATTTACCTGCGGAAAAGAAATAATCCTTTGTAATCTACCTAGGGCTTTACTTTAGTCAAATTTTCACGTCAAGTTAGCCTTACATTTGGTAGTAACCACGACGGCGACGGTTGCTAAAACGTCACTAATCATTAAAGTGATTTCGCACTAACTGTTTCAAACTTCACCGCGCTTCTTCCATCACGTTCAAGTTATCAAATGTTGGCAAATTTTCTGGGGTTAAATTCTAAAACAGCTGTATGCAAGTTCAGAGAAATAAAAAAATTCGTCGTCTTGCCTTAACGTCCGCCACAAAAACACAAAATTAGGCAGTTCCGACTTCGTAGTTATGCCGACGGCAAAGAAATGTACAAAAAAGCGGGATGCATGTGCAAAGTTGCCGTTTTGCTTATATTACACCTATTGCTTTTTCGCTGTTCGAGCTGCCCTCGCCGTCGTCGTCGCTTAAGCTCCCTATTATTATGGTTAACTTGTCTCCTGTAACCGCAGCTAATAGTTCCTCTATGATTGTTTGTCTCCTAATGGATACATGGATAAATGATTGGATCACAAATTGAAATTTTTAATACATTTTTCATTAAATTTTCCACTTCCAGACAGAATAAAGAAAAAACGTATGGATTCTTTGGTATGACCGTTCAAAATACGACTTGATGACTGTTTTAGTTTCACGTGGTCACATTCATTAAAAGTGTGTTACGTAACGCAGTTACGGATAGTTTTGCTTGAGCTAAGACTTTCAATTCAAACATACCGGCCCAAAAGATGAAGTTTTATTATAAACTGTACTATTGTACCATACAGGTTGTATAGCACCACTTGGTATGGAAAATAAACAAATATCAGATGCCCAGATCAGTGCATCTTCAATGTCTGATGACAATAGCTCTCCAAGCAAGGCCAGGCTGCACCTCAAAGGAGAGCAAAACCTAACTGGAGGGGGTGGGTGGAGTGCCATTAAAAACGATCTCCACCAATGGCTACAGGTGGACCTTGGAGGTTACAGCACAGTAACACGTGTAGCGACTCAGGGAAGGACTGGGTCCATTGAGTGGGTGACCAATTACAAGTTACAGTACAGTGATGATGGAATGAACTTTCAGTTTTACAAAGAACATGGAAACAAATCAGCTAAGGTACCTTCACACACGTATATGTAAAATACTTTAAAGGCAGCCAGATGTTTTTAAATCAGTTCTCATTTACAACAAGCTAGGCTACTTAGATCGTCCAATATGTTTTGATTAGACCCTGTGTGAAGTCATAACCTGTTTTCTATGGCAACATAGCTGGCAAACAATGACTATATTGTGAACAGTTTTTTCAGGACTAGGTCAAACACATTTAACCAAGCATTGAAGTGAGAGACTTGTTGGTCGTTTGTTTGCTCTTAGGGTTAGGGTTTATGGTTTCACTGTTTCATTACTTATTACAGATTTTTACTGGAAACGATGACAGTGATGCTGTTGTGTATAATGCACTGAGTCCACCAGTCACTACAATGTTTCTTCGTGTATTGCCTATAGCTTGGAACAGTCGTATATCTATGAGGATAGAGCTGTATGGTTGTCCAGGTAATTTGAGTAAGTTAAGGAGGAGCAGTTGTTATAAATTGGCCATTTCCACATATCTCATATTAAAACGTTTTCTCCTCTTGTCAGGGTGGTAATGTTTGTATTCCAAAACAATCAAACCGCGGCCATTTTGTTTTCCATGCCAGTCTTTTGGGTGCTGAACTTTTCTGTAAACACTTTTCTCAATAAATATCCAAAGAGACCACAGGCGTCCCAAGCTCACGTTACGATTGTGTCATGTAAATAAACTTTCTCACTAGAGAGTCGGTGTCGTGCTACAAGCAACCGTTGAGACTTTGTATTACAAATAAAATACTGAGGTATGCGAACGCTAAATGTCATTATTCTGACTTATTTTTCTATAAAATAAATAAAGAAGACTTACCTTTGATGTATTCCTGACATTTCTGGCGTGAATTCATCGATTTAGTTGGTTTTTTTGGCTGTTGTCTCTGTTGTCACTGTTGTTACTATTGTCGCTGTTGTCAACGTTTTCACTGTTCTCACTGTTGCCGCTGTTGTCACTGTTGTCGCTATTGTCACTGTTGTCACTTGTCACTGTTGTCGCTTAAGTCACTGTTGTTACCGTTGTCACTATTGTCGCTGTTGTCGCTCTTGATACTGTTGTTACTGTTGTCGCTATTGTCACTGTTGTCGATGTTGTCACTGTTCTCACTGTTGGTGCTGTTGTCACTGTTGTCGCTGTTGTTACTGTTCTCACTGTTATAACTGTTGTCACTGTTGTTGCCGTTGTCGCTGTTGTCACTGTTCTCACTGTTGTCACTCTTGTCACTGTTCATGCTGTTGTCGCTGTTGTCACTGTTGTGACCGTCGTCGCTATTGTCGCTGTTGTCACTCTTCTCACTGTTGTCGCTGTTGTCGCTGTTGTCACTGTTCTCTCTGTTCTCACTATTGTCGCTGTTGTGGATGTTGTCACTTTTGTAACTGTTGTCGCTTTGTCACTGTTGTTGCTGTTGTCGCTTGTTGTCACGTTTGTCGCTGTTGTGACTGTTCTTACTGTTGTCGCCGTTGTCACTGTTGTCACTGTTGTTGATGTTGTCGCTGTTGTCATTGTTGTCACTTTTATAGCTTTTGTCGCTGTTCTGCCAGTTTTCACTGTTCTCACTGTTGTCATACTTGTCATTCTTGTCACTGTTCTCGCTGTTGTCGCTGTTATCACTGTTGTCGCAGTTTTCACTGTTGTCACTCTTATAGCTGTTGTCATCGTTGTCACTGTTGTCACTGTTGTCACTGTTGTCCCTGTTGTCACTGTTGTCACTGTTGTCACTGTTGTCACTCTTCTCTCTGTTGTCACTGTTCTCACCGTTGTCACTGTTGTCACTGTTATAGCTGTTGTTACTGTTGTTGATGTTGTCACTGTTTTACTCTTGTTGCTGTTTTCGCTCTTGTCACTGTTGTCGCTGTTGTGGCTGTTGTCACTGTTGTTTCGCTATTGTCGCTGTTGTCACTCTTGTCACTCTTGTCGCTCTTGTCACTGTTGTCACTGTTGCCACTGTTGTCGCTGTTGTCACTGTTGTCATTGTTCGCGCTGTTGTCACTGTTGTTGCTGTTTTCGCTGCTGTCAATGTTGTCACTGTTGTTGCTGTTTTCACTGTTTCCGCTTTTGTCGCTGTTGTCACTCTTGTCACTGTTAACACTGTTGCCCTTTTTGTCGCTCTTCCCACAGTTTTCACTGTTGTCGCTGTTGTCACTATTGTCACTGTTGTCCCTTTTGTCGCTGTTATCACTCTTGTCACTGTTGTCGCTGTTGTCACTGTTATCGCTGTTGTCGCTGTTGTGGCTGTTGTCACTGTTGTCGCTGTTGTATCTGTTGTCCCTGTTGTCGCTGTTTTCACGGTTGTCGCTGTCATCACTGTTGGCACTGTTGTCGCTGTTGTCACTGTTGTCACTGTCGTACATGTTGTCACTGTTGTCATTATTGGTGCTGTTGTCACTGTTGTCGCTCTTGTCGCTGTTGACGCTGTTGTCACAGTTGTCACTCTTGCCATTCTTCGCGCTGTTGTCACTGTTGTTACTGTTGTCGCTGTTCTCACTGTTGTTACTGGTGTCATTGTTGTCGATGTTGTCGCTGTTGTCATTGCCGTTGCTGTTGTCGGTGTTATCACTGTTGTCACTGTTGTCGCTTTTCTCACAGTTTTCGCTGTTCTCGCTGTTGTCACAGTTTTGCTGTTCTCGCTGTTGTTACTGGTGTCATTGTTGTCGATGTTGTCGCTGTTATCATTGTTCTCGCTGTCGTCGGTGTTATCACTGTTGTCGCTTTTCGCCCAGTTTTTGCTGTTCTCGCTGTTGTCACTGTTGTCGTTTTTGTCGCTCTTCTCACAGTTTTCACTGTTGTCGCTGTTGTCACTCTTGTCCCTGTTGTCGCTGTTGTCACTCTTGTCACTGTTGTCCCTATCGTCGCTCTTCTCACTGTTGTCACTGTTGTCTCTCTTGTCCCACTTGTCGCTTTTGTCACTGTTGTCACTGTTGTTCCTTCTGTCACTGTTGTCACTGTTGTCGCTTTTGTCGCTGACGTGACTGTTGTCTCTTTTGTCGCTGTTGTCACTGTTGTAAGTTTTTCCGCTGTTGTCTCGGTTGTTCGTTGTTGTCACCGTTGTCACTGTTTTTGCTGTTGTCACTGTTGTTGCTGTTGTCACTTTTGTCACTGTTGTCGTTCTTGTCGCCTTTTTCGCTGGTATCACTATTGTCACTGTTGTCGCTGTTGTCACTGTTGTCGCTGTTGACATTGTTGTCGCTGTTCTTACTGTTTTCACTGGTGTCGCTGTTGTCGCTGTTGTCGTTGTTGACGCTGTTGTCACTGTTGTCACAGTTGTCACTGTTGTTGCAGTTCTCAATGTTGTCGCTGTTGTCAGTGTTGTCGCTATTTCAGTGTTGTTGCTGTGTAGTCACTGTTGTCACTGATTCCTCTGTTGTGACTGTTGTCCCTGTTTTTAAAGTTGTCAGTGCTGTTCCTGTTGCCACTGTTGTCTCTGTTGCTGCTATTGTCCCTGTTCTAACTGTTGTCACTGTTGTTACGTGTTGTCTCTTGTCACTGTTGTCACTGTTGTCAATGTTTTCACTGTAGTCGCAGTTGTCACAGTGTTGTCTATGTTGTCTCTGTTTTTGCTGTTGTTGCTGTCGTCGCTGTTGTCTCTGTGGTCACTGTTTTTGCTGTTGCGCTGTTGTCACTGTTTTCGCTGTTGTCACTGTTGTTGCTGTTGCCGCTGTTGTTACTGTTGTCGCTGTGGTCCCTATTGTTGCTGTTGTCTCTATTGTCAATGTTGTCGCTGTTGTCGCCATTTTCACTGTTGTCACTGTGGTCGCCACTGTTTTCGCTGTTGTCACTTTTGTCTTCGTTGTCGTTTTTGTCACCGTTGTCGCTGTTGTCTCTGTTGTCCCTGCTGTCACTGTTGTCACTATTATCCTTTTTTAACTGTTGTCACTTTGTTGCTATTCTCGCCTGTTGTCAATATTGTCTCTGCTGTCACTGTTGTCATTGTTGTCAATGTTGTCTCTGTTGTCACTGTTGTCCCTGTTTTTAAAGTTGTCTCTGCTGTTGCTGTAGCCACTGTTGTCTCTGTTGCTGCTGTTGTCGCTATTCTCACTTTTGTCCCTGTTGTTCAGTGTTGTCTCTGTTGTCACTGTTGTCGCCGTTGTCAATGTTCTACCTGTTGTCACTGTTGTGAGTGTTGTCTGTTGTCACTGTTGTCACTGTATTCGCGGTTGGCACTGTTGTCTTTGTTGTCTCTGTGTTTTCTGTTGTTGCTGTTGTCACTGTTGTCATTGTTTTCGCTGTTGTCACTGTTGTCGCTGTTGTCACTGTCGTTGCTGCTGCTACTGTTGTCACTGTTGTAACTTTTGTCACTGTTTTCACTGTTTTCACTGTTGTCACTGTTGTCGTTTTTGTCGCTGTTCTCAAAGTTTTCACTGTTGTCGCTGTTGTCACTCTTGTCCCTGTTGTCGCTGTTGTCACTGCTGTCCCTGTCGTCGCTCTTCTCACTGTTGTCACTGTTGTCCCTCTTGTCCCACTTGTCCCTTTTGTCACTGTTGTCACTGTTGTTCCTTCTGTCACTGTTGTCACTGTCATCGCTTTTGTTACTTTTGTCACTGTTGTCGCTCTTGTCGCTGTTGTCACTGTTGTCACTGTTGCCTCTCTTGTCGCTGTTGTCATTGTTGTAAGTTTTTCCGCTGTTGTCTCAGTTGTTCATTGTTGTCACTATTGTCACTGTTGTTGCTGTTGTCACTTTTGTCACTGTTGTCGTTCTTGTCGCCTTTTTCGCTTTTATCACTGTTGTCACTGTTGTCGCTGTTGACATTGTTGTCGCTGTTCTTACTGTTTTCGCTGGTGTCGCTTTTGTCCCTGTTGTCGCTTTTGTCACTGTTGTCGCTGTTGTCGTTGTTGACACTGTTGTCACTGTTGTCACAGTTTTCACTGTTGTTGCAGTTCTCAACGTTGTCACTGGTGTCAGTGTTGTCTCTCTTGTCACTGTTGTCTCTTGTCACTGGTGTCCATGTTGTCGCTATTCTCACTGTTGTCTCTGTTGTCTTGTTTGTCCCTGTCGTTGGTGTTCCCGCTGTTGTCACATCTGTTACTGTGGTCACCGTTGTTGCTGTTGTCACTGTTGTCGCTGTTGTCACTGTTGTTGCTGTTGTCACTGTTGTAACGGTTTCCGCTGTTGTCTCTGTTGTTCGCTGTTTTTACTGTTGTTGCAGTTTTGGCTGTCGTTGTTTTTTTCCCTGTTATCAGTGTTGTCGCTGTGGTCACTGTTGTCATTGTTGTCGCTGGTTCCTCTGTTGTCATTGTTGTCCCTGTTTTTAAAGTTGTCAGTGCTGTAGCTGTTGCCACTGTTGTCTCTGTTTCTGCTTTTGTCGCTGTTCTAACTGTTGTCCTTGTTGTTAAGTGTTGTTTCTGTTGTCACTGTTGTCTCTGCTGTTGCTCTTGTCACTGTTGTCACTGTTGCCAATGTTGTCACTGTTTTCACTGTAGTCGCAGTTGTCACTGTTGTCTTTGTTGTCTCTGTTTTTGCTGTTGTTGCTGTCGTCGCTGTTGTCACTGTTGTCTTTGTTGTCTCTGTTTTTGCTGTTGTTGCTGTCGTCGCTGTTGTCACTGTTGTCTCTTTCCTCACTGTTTTTGCTGTTGCGCTGATGTCACTGTTATCGCTGTTGTCACTGTTTTCGCTGTTGTCACTGTTGTCGCTGTTGTCACTGTTGTTGCTGTTGCCGCTGTTGTTACTGTTGTCGCCGGGGTCTCTATTGTTGCTGTTGTCTCTATTGTCACTGTTGTCGCTGTTGTCGCCATTTTCACTGTTGTCACTGTGGTCGCCACTGTTTTCTCTGTTGTCACGTTTGTGTTCGTTGTCGTTTTTGTCACCGTTGTCGCCGTTGTCTCTGTTATCCCTACTGTCACTGTTGTCACTATTATCCTTTTTTAACTGTTGTCACTTTGTCGCTATTCTCGCCTGTTGTCACTATTGTCTCTGCTGTCACTGTTGTCATTGTTGTCGCTGTTGTCTCTGTTGTCACTGTTGTCCCTGTTTTTAAAGTTGTCTCTGCTGTTGCTGTAGCCACTGTTGTCTCTGTTGCTGCTGTTGTCGCTATTCTCACTTTTGTCCCTGTTGTTCAGTGTTGTCTCTGTTGTCGCCGTTGTCACTGTTATAGCTGTTGCCACTGTTGTCAGTGTTGCCTGTTGTCACTGTTGTCACTGTAGTCGCGGTTGTCACTGTTGTCTTTGTTGTCTCTGTTTTTACTGTTGTTGCTGTTGTCACTGTTGTCATTGTTTTCGCTGTTGTCACTGTTGTCGCTGTTGTCACTGTCGTTGCTGCTGCCACTGTTGTCGCTGTTGTCACTATTGTTGCTGTTGTCTCTGTTGTCGCTGTTGTCGCCAGTTTCACTGTTGTCGCCGTGGTCGCCATTGTTTTCGCTGTTGTCAGTTTTGTCTTTGTTGTCTCTGTTGTTACTGTTGTTGCTGTTACTGCTCTGGGAACGATATAAGGTTGAGATCCCAGGAAAATAGAGGTCTGGAGGGGTAGTCAGGGGCGGGACAGGAAAGGGCGGGAGGTGGTACTTCTAATTGGACGGGGATTTTCGAGAAATTGGGGAAATAACGAAACAATGCTCAATAGTTTGCGAACGAAGAAGGTCCGGCGGAAAAAAAAAAACAAGAAAAAAGGGGTAGGGCCGGGAATGCAGTCTTAGAGAGACGATCACGCTTTAGTGAGTCATAAATATCGATTAAAATCTGCATTTTTTCCACATCTTTTCTCAATTGCATATTCTATTTGTTACCTGCCGTTTAATGAAACGTCATTCTGGGTGCGATTGTGAGGAAAAAGCAGGAAGAGGGACGAGGGAGTATAATGACTGCTTTAAGGGAGTTACTTTGAATAATGCTTACACCGTATGCTACAAAATCACAAACGAAAGTTTTTTGAAGCCAGTGTGTTTTATACCAGCCTATGGGAAGGACAACTGCGATTTAATAGCCAAACTGCCCGAAAATTGAAACTTTGAAAATCCGACCAAGTTCATTGAAATTGCTTTACGAATTATATTCAGATATATAAGTTTTCGAAGTCCTCAGTTCTTGGCATTTTTAAATCATCCTAGGATGCGTCAGTGCCCTTGGCATGGAAAATGATAAAATCCCAGATGCTCATATCACCGCGTCTTCACAGCTGGATGACAACAATAGGGCAGCACTGGCAAGATTACAGTTAAAAGAAGATGGCCTCAAGCAAGGAGGATGGTCTGCTCTTTACAATGACTTTGGCCAATGGATTCAGGTGGATCTTGGTGGTTCCACAAGAGTCACTAGGGTAGCGACGCAAGGAAAGAATGCAGGTGATGCGTGGGTGGTCAAGTACCGACTGCAGTACAGTGAAGACCTTCGAATAACCTTTACTTTTGTCAAGAAGTCAGACAACAGTTCAGCAAAAGTATGTTTGTTTGATTACATGGTGCTTTTCTTCTACTTGCTCTGAAATCGTAAAACAGCATTGCAAGCGCGGGGAATACTCCTTCCGAGAGTGCTGCTGGGGCCTTGGAAACCTTGCCTGCTAAAGTTAGGGTGTTTTTTATTTGTCAGAACTGAGCGGCTACCCCATTACCGTCTTCATTTGAATTTCACTTTTAATCTAAACTACCCAGCGAGGTCGGTCAATTCTAAGTACAGCCATCTCTCGCCTTGCGGACACCCCGATGCTAAATCCCCGGCAAAAACAAATTACAGACGTTTGACTTGAATAAACTCTCGCTATTACGGACTCTCGCTAAGTTGGACACTAACTCGAGGTCCCTGCGCGTCCGCTATAAAGGGAGTTGACTGTAACATGCAAGAAGGAGATGGTTATCCATAAAGCGCGCGCGTGAAATTAGGAAGTTTCACAGAACAACTGTTCAACGACGGCTGAGAAATGTACAAAAAAGCCTGATGCACGTGCAAAGAAGTTGTTCTGCTAATATAAATTTATTGCTGTTTTTCTGTTCTCTTTGGCGTCGCTGTCGCCGTGGCTTATATAAGCTTGCTATTGTTGTAATCCTACGAAGATAACGTGAGGTCAGACTTTTCCTCTTTATTTTACATAAATGATACCAAACTAAATCCCTCTGCTTTTCTATTCTAGACTAGAGTGCTTGAAAACCCCACCCTTTCCAGCGGCGTATACCTATTTAACCTACCGGTATTAAGGAAAGCACGTCCCACCCTTAGGGCTTCGATAAACTACTAAAGGCCGGAGCGAAGGGGTCACATGATCACAACACCTCTTGCAGGGAAGGCAATGACCCTTTGGGCGAAAGAGTCATATGGGGAAAAATCTTCAAGTAATTTAACCCTTTACGGCCTAAGATTGATCAGCATCAAATTTCTTCTTGTAATATCAATGCTTTGTAAAACAGACTGGTCATGATAATTACGGACATGATCACACAAGAGGAATTTGCTTAATATTTTATCAACTCCTCCCCACTACTTCTTTAGCAAACGAATAGGGACAACAAATGAGAATTCAAATTTTGATCTTAGGGCTTAAAGGGTTAAATGACATCTTGAGCGATATCGATCTATGTGGTTCGGGTGCAGGTAAATCATTAGTTTGCTTTTTCTCCTACCCGAAACGCAATTATTTTGTATTTCTTCGCTAAAGAAGTCGAAGGGAGGTTTATACTTGTGGGACAATAATTATATTATCTGCACCCTTTTTCGAAGGCTCCTTTGAACCTTACCCTGAATCCCTTAAAATGTCTGCTAAACAGGGATAACGCAACTTTTCTCTTTCATCTTTGTGCTAAAGGTATTTTACGCAAATCACGACACCGATACCGTGGTGTATAACGTGTTAGCCCCACCAATCACAGCACGTCTGATCCGTATCTTACCAGTGTACTGGCACAATCAGATATCAATGAGACTGGAGATATATGGATATCCAGGTTAGTAAGGAGAAAATTCCCATGCACAATATTTTCGAGTGATGCTGCTAGCAGAGTATTCTTTTGCTTTCCTGTGTAAAAAGAAGAAGAGAGACTGCCTGAATCACGTCAAAACTTTGAAGTCACCGCAGCCCAAACTTCCGAACTAGTCCATCTTGAGGGTCCCCAATAGGATTATCGGGATCCTGGATTTCCCTTATTTGAAGTTCGGGATTCAGGATTTTAAAGCAAAATCGGGCAAGACTCGGGATTGAAAGTATGCGCGCAAGTTAGAATGCTCGAAATCACCCTTGGGATTACGGGACTGCACGAAATTTTGTGTGAAGATTACGGGATTGGAGAACCCTATTGGTCACCCTGTTCTCTCTACGTTTAACTAGAGACTTTTAGATTGAGGCCCATTAGGGGAGGTCTTAATATCCTGTATCCCTGTAATTTTTTGACCAAATTTCCCGTATCCCATAAATTCCGGTCACAAATATCCCGAAAATTAAAGTATCGGCGATCGCGGCTGGCGCGCTATTTTTAGTACTTCATGTTACCCCCACATAGTGCCCATGATAAACCGATGAGTGGTCAAACGGTTTGTTTTTCACTTGTATATTTTTCATTTATATCTAATGATCTCTAATCATCAACAAAAATACAGAAAAGGGCATGCATTTAGTAATCCAAGAACCTTTCTCATCAAACATCTGATATGTTACAATTTTTTGCGAATATCCCGTATCCCTGAAACTACTTCTCGATATCCTGTATCCCAATAACTTTTTCCTCAAATATCCCAAGAACATTATTGGTGCTCTTGTCACTGTTGTCGCTGTTGTCGCTGTTGACGCTGTTGTCACAGTTGTCACTCTTGTCATTCTTGTCGCTGTTGTCACTGTTGTTACTGTTGTCACTGTTGTTGCTGTTCTCACTGTTGTTACTGGTGTCATTGTTGTCGATGTTGTCGCTGTTGTCATTGCTGTTGCTGTTGTCGGTGTTATCACTCTTGTCACTGTTGTCACTATTGTCTCTGCTGTTACTGTTGTCGCTGTTCTCGCTGTTCTCGCTGTTGTTACTGGTGTCATTGTTGTCGATGTTGTCGCTGTTGTCATTGTTGTCGCTGTTGTCGGTGTTATCACTGTTGTCACTGTTGTCGCTTTTCTCACAGTTTTCGCTGTTCTCGCTGTTGTCACTGTTGCGCTGTTCTCGCTGTTGTTACTGGTGTCATTGTTGTCGATGTTGTCGCTGTCGTCGGTGTTATCACTGTTGTCACTGTTGTCGCTTTTCTCCCAGTTTTTCCTCTTCTCGCTGTTTTCACTGTTGTCGCTGCTGTCACTTTTGTCACTGTTGTCACTGTTGTCACTTTTGTCGCTGTTGTCACTTTTTTCACTGTTGTCACTGTTGTCACTGTTGTCGTTTTTGTCGCTGTTCTCACAGTTTTCACTGTTGTCGCTGTTGTCACTGTTGTCACTGTCGTCGCTCTTCTCACTGTTGTCACTGTTGTCCCTCTTGTCCCACTTGTCGCTTTTGTCACTGTTGTCGCTGTTGTTCCTTCTGTCACTGTTGTCACTGTTGTCGCTTTTGTTACTTTTGTCACTGTGGTCGCTCTTGTCGCTTTTATCGCTGTTGTCACTGTTGTAAGTTTTTCCGCTGTTGTCTCTGTTGTTCGTTGTTGTCACTGTTTTTGCTGTTGTCACTGTTATTGCTGTTGTCACTTTTGTCACTGTTGTCGTTCTTGTCGCCTTTTTCGCTGGTATCACTATTGTCGCTGTTGACATTGTTGTCGCTGTTCTTACTCTTTTCACTGGTGTCGCTTTTGTCGCTGTTGTCGCTGTTGTCGTTGTTGACGCTGTTGTCACTGTTGTCACAGTTGTCACTGTTGTTGCAGTTCTCAATGTTGTCGCTGTTGTCAGTGTTGTCTCTCTTGTCACTGTTGTCTCTTGTCACTGGTGTCCATGTTGTCGTTGTTCTCATTGTTGTCTCTGTTGTCTTGTTTGTCCCTGCTGTTGGTGTTTCCGCTGTTGTCACATGTGTCGCTGTGGTCACTGTTGTTGCTGTTGTCACTGTTGTCGCTGTTGTTGCTGTTGTCACTGTTGTAACGGTTTCCGCTGTTGTCTCTGTTGTTCGCTGTTCTTACTGTTGTTGTTTTTGTCCGTGTTGTCACTGTTGTCGCTGTTGTCACTGTTGTCATTGTTGTCGCTGGTTCTTCTGTTGTCACTGTTGTCCCTGTTTTTAAAGTTGTCAGTGCTGTTGCTGTTGGCATTGTTGTCTCTGTTGCTGCTTTTGTCGCTGGTCTAACTATTGTCCCTGTTGTTAAGTGTTGTCTCTGTTGTCACTGTTGTCTCTGCTGTTGCTCTTGTCACTGTTGGCACTGTTGTCAATGTTGTCACTGTTTTTACTGCAGTCGCAGTTGTCACTGTTGTCTTTGTTGTCTCTGTTTTTGCTGTTGTTGCTGTCGTCGCTGTTGTCACTGTTGTCTCTGTGGTCACTGTTTTTGCTGTGTTGCGCTGTTGTCACTGTTTTCTTTGTAGTCTCTGTTTTTACTATTGTTGCTGTTGTCACTGTTGTCATTGTTTTCGCTGTTGTCACTGTTGTCGCTGTTGTCACTGTCGTTGCTGCTGCCACTGTTGTCACTGTTGTCGCTGTTGTCACTATTGTTGCTGTTGTCTCTGTTGCCGCTGTTGTTGCCGCTGTTGTTGCCATTGTTTTCGCTGTTGTTACTGTTGTTGCTGTTGCTGCTCTGGGGACGACATAAGGTTGAGAACTCAGGAAAATAGAGGTCTGGAGGGGTAGTCGGAGGCGGGACAGGAAAGGGCGGGAGGTGGTACTTCTAATTGGACGGGGATTTTCGAGAAATTGGGGAAATAACGAAACAATGCTCAATAGTTTGCGAACGAATAAGGTCTGACGGAAAAAAAAAAAAACAAGAAAAAAGGGGTAGGGCCGGGAATGCAGTCTTAGAGAGACGATCACGCTTTAGTGAGTCATAAATATCGATTAAACTCTGCATTTTTTCCACATCTTTTCTCAATTGCATATTCTATTTGTTACCTGCCGTTTAATGAAACGTCATTCTGGGTGCGATTGTGAGGAAAAAGCAGGAAGAGGGACGAGGGAGTATAATGACTGCTTTAAGGGAATTACTTTGAATAATGCTTACACCGTATGCTACAAAATCACAAACGGAAGTTTTTTGAAGCCAGTGTGTTTTATACCAGCCTATGGGAAGGACAACTGCGATTTAATAGCCAAACTGCCCGAAAATTGAAACTTTGAAAATCCGACCAAGTTCATTGAAATTGCTTTACGAATTATATTCAGATATATAAGTTTTCGAAGTCCTCAGTTCTTGGCATTTTTAAATCATCCTAGTATGCGACAGTGCCCTTGGCATGGAAAATGATAAAATCCCAGATGCTCATATCACCGCGTCTTCACAGCTGGATGACAACAATAGGGCAGCACTGGCAAGATTACAGTTAAAAGAAGATGGCCTCAAGCAAGGAGGATGGTCTGCTCTTTACAATGACTTTGGCCAATGGATTCAGGTGGATCTTGGTGGTTCCACAAGAGTCACTAGGGTAGCGACGCAAGGAAAGAATGCAGGTGATGCGTGGGTGGTCAAGTACCGACTGCAGTACAGTGAAGACCTTGGAATAACCTTCACTTTTGTCGAGAAGTCAGACAACAGTTCAGCAAAAGTATGTTTGTTTGATTACATGGTGCTTTTCTTCTACTTGCTCTGAAATCGTAAAACAGCATTGCAAGCGCGGGGAATACTCCTTCCGAGAGTGCTGCTGGGGCCTTGGAAACCTTGCCTGCTAAAGTTAGGGTGTTTTTTATTTTACAGAACTGAGCGGCTACACCATTACCGTCTTCATTTGAATTTCACTTTTAATCTAAACTACCCAGCGAGGTCGGTCAATTCTAAGTACAGCCATCTCTCGCCTTGCGGACACCCCGATGCTAAATCCCCGGCAAAAACAAATTACAGACGTTTGACTTGAATAAACTCTCGCTAAGTTGGACACTAACTCGAGGTCCCTGCGCGTCCACTATAAAGGGAGTTGACTGTAACATGCAAGAAGGAGATGGTTATCCATAAAGCGCGCGCGTGAAATTAGGAAGTTTCACAGAACAACTGTTCAACGACGGCTGAGAAATGTACAAAAAAGCCTGATGCACGTGCAAAGAAGTTGTTCTGCTAATATAAATTTATTGCTGTTTTTCTTTTTTCTTTGGCGTCGCTGTCGCCGTGGCTTATATAAGCTTGCTATTGTTGTAATCCTACCAAGATAACGTGAGGTCAGACTTTTCCTCTTTATTTTACATAAATGATACCAAACTAAATCCCTCTGCTTTCTATTCCCTGTACTAGACTAGAGTGCTTGAAAACCCCACCCTTTCCAGCGGCGTATACCTATTTAACCTACCGGTATTGAGGAAAGCACGTCCCACCCTTAGGGCTTCGATAAACTACTAAAGGCTGGAGCGAAGAGGTCAGGGTTAGGGTTAGGGTTAGGGTTAGGGTTCCTCTTGCAGGGAAGGCAATGACCCTTTGGGCGAAAGAGTCATATGGGGAAAAATCTTCAAGTAATTTAACCCTTTACGGCCTAAGATTGATCAACATCAAATTTCTTCTTGTAATATCAATGCTTTGTAAAACAAACTGGTCATGAGAATTACGGACATGATCACACAAGAGGAATTTGCTTGATACTTTATCAACTCCTCCCCACTACTTCTTTAGGAAATGAATAGGGATAATAAATGAGAATTCAAATCTTGATCTTAGGGCTTAAAGGGTTAAATGACATCTTGAGCGATATCGATCTATGTGGTTCGGGTGCAGGTAAATCATTAGTTTGCTTTTCCTCCTACCCGAAACGCAATTATTATGTATTTCTTCGCTAAAGAAGTCGAAGGGAGGTTTATACTTGTGGGACAATAATCATATTATCTGCACCCTTTTTCGAAGGCTCTTTTGAACCTTACCCTGAATCGGTCAGTGTAAAACGTAGACTGCGGACTGCGTACCGCAGAATGCGGACCAGGGGTAAAATGTAGACTGAGTGTAAAATGCAGACTACACACTGAGAGTAAAACGCAGGCTGGGGTAAAATGCAGACCGAGCATAATCTGTAGTCGCAGAAGGGTTTAAGGGCAAATAAAATCCCACAAAATACATGAAAACAAACACTTAATTGACGACATGTATCTGGTTTCACAAATGCATTCATTCTTCTCTGGAACTTCGTCGACGACCCAAAAATATAATCGCAATCTTGAACCTTTTTTTCCGTCCGAGCATGGATAATTAATAGTAGACTTTACTTTTTATTATCCATTGTCCGAAAGACCTCACGCTCCAGTTTTCGATACATGTGACCATGAATTGGTACAACAAAGGGGGGGGGGGATGAACTCGTCAATCGCTCCTGTAGGGATCGCGCGACGGATGATCTTGGCCATCGTGACGTCACGAGAAATTTAGCCCGGGAACTTTAAATGGTTTCATCGAGCGAAATTGTTTCGTGGTTTCAAGTGGTAAAAGTCGAGATGTTGCGATGAAACGACCGAAGGTATGTGTTTATCTATTAATGCTATATAGTAAAATTGCAATTTATTCTAGGAAAGAGCATTTCCATCGTAAAAAATCAAGAACTTCTCGAGATCGACCAGATGGTACAACTCACACCGGAGCGTCTTTAGAGACGCATAACTATTATTTATTATTATTACTATTCGGATTAATACACATTTCACTCACCTTCTCGGAAAGAGATGTTGGAACTGCACTATCCTAGCATTCGGAAATGGCAACGGCGCCATTTTCGAAAACTCCTCGAAGTTGCGCGCTTCTCTCTTCGTGACGTCACGATGGCCAAGATCGTCCGGACAAACAAACTACCAAGTTCACCAATCCGCCCCCCCCCCACCAGGAAGCGAAGTGTGTAACTGATACCAGCTAGTTAATTCACCTACCTTGCAAAGCGGGCGCATTTTGCTGTGCGATCGATTTGGACTTTTGTCTGACCGAGCGTTGGGGCGAGTCAAAAAATGATTCAATACAATAAAACGCCTGCTCTGAGGCTATAATTCACCTATTGGGAGAACAAGGAGAACAAGTGTTTAAAAAGTCTGCAGTCGATCTTAATACTGCATTTTACCCCTAGCCTGCATTTTACTCTCAGTCTGCAGTATGCATTTTACACTCAGTCTGCATTTTACCCCTGGTCCGCAGTCTGCAGTCTGCAGTCCGCAGTCTGCGTTTTAAACTGACCGTACCCTGAATCCCTTAACATGTCTGCTAAACAGGGATAACGCAACTGTTCTCTTTCATCTTTGTGCTAAAGGTATTTTACGCAAATCACGACACCGATACCGTGGTGTATAACGTGTTAGCCCCACCAATCACAGCACGTCTAATCCGTATCTTACCAGTGGACTGGCACAATCAGATATCAATGAGACTGGAGATATATGGATGTCCAGGTTAGTAAGGAGAAAATTCCCATGCACAATATTTTCGAGTCATGCTGCTAGCAGAGTATTCTTTTGCCTTCCTGTGTAAAAAGAAGAAGAGAGACTGCCTGAATCACGTCAAAACTTTGAAGTCACCGCAGCCTAAACTTCTGAACTAGTCAATCTTGAGGGTCCCCAATAGGATTATCGGGATCCGGGATTTCCCTTATTTGAAGTTCGAGATTCAGGATTTTAAGGCAAAATCGGGCAAGACTCGGGATTGAAAGAATGCGCGCAAGTTACAATGCTCGAAATCACCCTTGGGATTACGGGATTGCACGAAATTTTGTGTGAAGATTACGGGATTGGAGAACCCTATTGGTCACCCTGTTCTCTCTCCGTTTAACTAGAGACCTTTAGATTGACCAAGAACAATCTATGTCCCCCCTATATTAGTGACATTTTTATTAAGAATAGATCCAAGTATAACTTAAGGCAGTCTGATTTCTCCGCTGCCAAGTACAACATAGCCTCCCCCGCAGGCGTTTTTAGGGGAGATCGTATTTCTTCCCTCCCCACAAAGGAATGTTGTTTTCCTTTGTGGGGAGGGAAGAAATACGAACTCCCCTAAAAACGCCTGCGGGGGAGGCTAAGTACAACACGGTAACATATGGTAAGCTCTCCCTCCGCCACTTGGGGCCCAATCTCTGGGGAAAATTATCCCCAGACTTGAGAGAAGTGACCACTTTAAAATGTTTCAAAAACAAAATACGTAAATTAGATATAGTTACACTAATGGATAATGGTGCAAGTGTTGTCATCTCTGCAATTCATAGACATATTTGTCATACTGTAAATATTGTTAATGTCATTAATTTTTTTATACCTGCGCTTATATGTAAATATTTTTTTTACTTTAATTTATATTTATTTATTTTGTGTCCCCTAATTAACATAGGTTTTTAACCTAAGCTAGGAGGCTTCTTTAGACACTTTAATAAAGTTTCATCATCATCATCGTCATCCGATGAAGATTCTAGTTTTCTACCCTAAACTGTGATTCTTAATTTCAGTGGTTTAATTATCTAATATATATCACATGACATAGGCAAATTGCATATCAATGTTTAAAGAGATTTACAGGGACTATACAATCCCTCTCGGCCTCTACGCGTTTGTTATGCTAGAAGCTCTACAGGGTCGCTAATAGGTTTTTTGGGATCCCGGATTTGCCATAATCTGAACCGAGGTCGGGATTCGGGATTTCAAAATGGAAGTGAGATTCGGGATTTAAAGTATGCGTGGCACGCAGGATACTAAAATTTACCATTAAACAGATGTCAATTTATTTCTGGAGTGTCAAAATACTTTTGGAGTACAGACTAATAATCGTAAAATACTACATTTTCAGTTTATTAACCGTAAAAGACGTAACTTTACGGTTATTATACGTGGAATTGTACGATTGTTAGTGGTATGATGCGTATTACCAGACTATTAATCGTAAAAATGCAAAAGTTAGATTAAGCCGGATCATTCTTGCTCCGTCCGCCATTACGGTCTAAAATATCCAGAGCCGAGTCTTCTAATCACTCTCTCATTTCTTTCCAACTTTTATTTACCGGAAGTCTTTAGTGGTCAAGCTTTCCTTTCGCCAAAAGTAATAACCAAAATTGCTTATGAAAAACCTGCATTCTGAACAATTTTCCAAGTCTACTGTGATCGATGCGAGGCTTCAAAATGCGATGGGACTGTTCTCGCTAGTCATAGTTCTTAGTTTAGCAGAAGTGGGCCAAAAGAGAAAAAAACTATCAAACGGCTTGGAAACTAAAATTTGATAGCATTTTGTTTTGAATAAGGGTATGGGCATGATTTTCAGTTGAACATGCCTAGCGAGCGTAAAAATCGCATCCAGTCTGAGGATTAATGAGAGAGGGAAAATTTTATATATTTAGGCATGACAGAATTCAAGGGAACATTGGTACTTAGAAATAACATCTCATAGGCATGGAAAAAATGGGTTCATGCCCTCGCAGCCCAAAATTGACCCAGCTAAACTTAGGTCCCAGATCTCTCACCGGGTTGATAATTCATTCCCAGTTTTTGCTCCTCTGGTTTTATTGGCATGCCGGGCATGCCGATGGTGAAGCCACTTGGTTTGGCATGCCCGGCATGACAGGCAAGAAATTGGCATGCCCATCGAGACTGATTTTGATGTTCGCTTCAGCATCATATCCTGAGAATCACATATAATCGCCAAATATATCCTAGGGAGCTTAAAGTTACAGGTTTCATGCCTGGCAATAAATGCAGATTATAACAAAAAAAGTCATGTTTGTCACAATGTGTGTCACGGGATCGACTGGCAAAACTGAAGACAGAAGCCTGGATTTATAAATAAAAAGTTCAACAAAACAACATTATTCATGCATAAAATAGAATACATAACTTGCAATCAAAGATTAATCCTTTTATTTCAAACCGATATTGACATTTCTGGGTCCAGATTTAAATTTGATCGCGGAAAAGCGTCTTAAAAAATAAGATAACAAATCTTCTCAGTATAAACTTATCCCCTATCGCGTCCGAAAGTTTCCCGGTCAACAGCATTACAAGACTGGTGAAAATTAGGCTTACCAGGTCGTTCAAGTCAGTACAAGAGTACGACGTTAATACTGCAAAGACGTTCTGCTTTGGTGAATTTGGACTGCCTTCTCAGAGAGATTTTGCTTAGTTTTTCAGTGCGCTCCTTGTCGGCTATGCGAATCTCGCAAACTGTTTTACTCCTTGCTGACGATAGCCCTTTGAGCAACGTCATCTGCGTCATCCGAAGATACCCCGAGCACGCACGAAATCGACCGAATTTCCGCAGAAGTGTTTTCGGATGACGATGAATCTAGTTTGTTGTAGCGTGGCAGTTGTGGCGTCACGATGTCGTCATGTCTCTTCGCACTTGTTTGTCTTTTTTTTCTGCGGTGCATGGTTGAGATGTTAGTGAATGCTGGACAAGAAATGGATTCTGCGAGAGACTGTAAGTACAAATTTAGTATTAATTTGGTAACGAAAAAGCCTGAATATCGAACAAATCCCGTGAATTAGCCTTTAGGCATTCAGTTTATCTTGCTGTTGAGCATGCCTAAGAACTCCGGCATAAGTGGTTGTCAACTCGTTCACTTCGGATTGTTTCTGTTTGTATGTCTTGTAATCTTCTTCTGCTTTCAGAAGACTAGAGAAAACTTCAAAAATAAGACGCCAAAGATAAAAAAAGTCAGATCTAATTTTATAGCTCGAGTATAATTATTTTTGTCACCTACGGTCATATTTTTTCACTGTACTGGTAAAGTTACTTATTTTGCTGCATAGTTTGACTGTTGTTTGAAAGACAATCAAACGGATATTACAATCACTTTTGGCGACAAAATAAAATATCCGTAAATCAAATACCAAAATAAGATTTGGATTTCGCTTTAAAAAAATGAACATGCTGCAGGTGTCAATGCAAAGTTGTGAACAACTCAATATTTATAAGCAGTCTCGGTGAATGTGTGTTTAGGTCCACAAAACTAATTTTTCTTTTGGACATCTCATCCAAGCAAAGACTTAAGGCTTACATTGCTTGTCTACGAGTGTACTACAAAATGCTTTGCTACAGTAAGCCTCTGAGAGGCGATTCTGGTAAATTTATAGGACGCTAAAATGCAAATAATTCTAAGCTTAAACAACCTGGCTGGGTCCGACTTTTGAATTACAAATTGTTCACGTTTGCCGGCTCTACTTTAAATGAACATGGTTTTTGAAATGATTTTGTACTATTTTAACCCGAAAATTATGATTGGGTTATAAAGCTTTTAAAACGGACGAAAACTAGGCTAAAAAAACATGTTCAATGTAAAAAACTAAAGATTTAGTCGCTTTTTCAACTTTGCTTTGTGGGCCGAAAAATTTACCTTTACGCAAAAACAAAAGCAAACAATGAGGCTTTTATTCGACGTATTTTCTGAGAATTTTATCTGATCAATTTAATGTCACTAGCATTGTTTTCGTATAGGAATTTTCCTAATTATATGAGCTTTTAATTTAATAATTTTGATACTCTATAAACTTCTCATTTGATAGCTTCACTTTTTTATACACCGACTGAGAAACAAATTCGCTCTCGTTAAATCCTATTTTATGACCTGTTTATTAGAACTCCAGGTAACATACGAAATGATGTAGCCGGACAGGCTTTAACCTTTGGTCCTAATTTATTTTTTCTTCGCAACCCCTAATCAGTTGACGGGCCGTGAGAGAATATCGCCACAAAAAGACGCGAAAAAGTTTTCGCTGAGTTTCCTTTACATATTCCGGCTTTATATGGGTCTACACCTTACCTGCTTAAAAAGGAAACTGTTGTTCAATTAAGTGTCAGTCAAACTCGGTATAATCTTGGCTTGCAAATCCACATGCAAAGGTTTATTTCGCAGTAGAAAAGGGTGTAAAAATCATCGAACAACGCATTGTAAATTGGCTAATGTGAAACCACGTTTCTTTCACTTTATTTACCATGCATTTATCTCAATTGCACCCTCTTGTGAAATCAGCCTCAGACAATTAGTTGCGACCTTTAACAGACTCAACAAGCCAGTATGAAAATATGTTAAGAGAAGCTGATCTCTACATGTTCTATTTCTTTTTTTCATATTGCCCTTGCATGTGTTAACATTCCATTTCTTTTTTGTTACAGGTAACTTCCAGACATGACGAGGAGATAATTACTTTTCTAGAGAGCAATTCTTTGATACTGTCAGTTATTACTGACTTACTTTGAGTTAAAAACAAAGAACACAGACACTGGTAATGAGACAAAAACATTAAACCCTGGCAAGCCTACAAAACAAGAAAGAGGAACTCAGACTCCTTATCAAAATGTGAAACAAGATAAAAACAGCTTTTCTAACGTAGGGAAAATTGCGTTAGAGAGATTTGTAATTGCAACGTTATATTCAAGCACATTGCATTGTCAAACATCATAATTTACTGAATAATGAACACTGATTTTGGGGCTTAGCTCAGTTTGTAATGAACTTTGAAAGATATTCTATAACTTTGTATTTTTAAAAGCTTTCATGGAACATAGATGCATTTTATTATACAATGAAAATAGTCTCTGTCTCTCTTTTTACTGATTTCAGTCAATTCCATTTTATTCGCAATGTGAAATGGGAATCCTATTAAAGACTCATTAAAAGGGGTGAGGAGTTTTTACAATCCCCCAATAGGTCATCTCCACGATGACGCAGTTTTATTACTACGGCAGAATCCCTCAGGGTTTTACTTTCTTGTGAAAATTAGAGCTTTTGTTATTTAAACTTCGCTGGGACAACCAAATCTATGAAAATGAAAGGACTAGCAATGACGTCATCGTGTAACCGTATATGAAAAGATAAGCACTGTGATCTGTTTAGTTTTTTTTTCTTTTAGCCAAGCTTAAAATATCTGTAGATTCAAGGAATTATAACCTGAGCGTTGAGAGCATGCCAGAGACCGATTTTGGCATGCCCGGCATGACCCAGATCATGGCACGCCCGGCATGCCAGAGAATTTGGCATGCCGGGCATGTCAGAAAATTTGGCATGCCCGGCATGCCGGAGATTTTGCTGGGTATGAATTACTTAATACTAGAACCTAGGCTTCTCGCGGCCTGGGTGAGAAGGTCACAGAACCTCAAATTATGCTTACAAGGCATGCGAAATTCTGTTGCATGTCAATTTCAATGCAAAACCACTCTGGGGCCACCCCCTCTATTACCAATGAGCAAATCATTGACGATAGGCATGGGAAAAATCCTTGCATGCTAACCAACATTGAAAACGTAGCAGAAATGTCCTCAATTGCTGAGTAATGCCCTAGGCGAGGCTTTAAAATACAGAATTTCCTGACATAGATGAGGAAATTTTCCGTAAACAGCATGTGATCATGCCGGCTAGGACGTATTGCCTCCGTATTGCCCCTTTTTACAGCTAGCTAGGCTCATTTTTAGGTTCCATGGCCTGAAATGAAGGAAAATTCATGCCCTAAATGTAAAAAGTCCACAAACGTCCTCGAAATTTTAGTTTCCAAGCCGTTTATCACTGTCTCAGAGAAAAAAAAGCCAGTTTTATTGTTATTAAATTATTAGGGTTTAAAATGATGTAGTCATATCAAAATATTAGGTTTTTTGGTTTTACACTGCTCGATATTCTCATCTTCTCAACTCAGCAGTACATCAAGATACGTACGGAGAAATGTCTTGAATGACCTTTTTATCAAGTTCAGTCGACCCTTTCAAATGAAGATGATTTTATTTTTAACTTTTTGTCTAGTTAAGTTCAGTTAAATATTCCATAGTTGTATAAAAAACCTAAAAACTTATTCCTGAAAACTGTCAATCATTATAGAGATGGAATAGGTATCTGTTTTAAGCCTCGTTCTTCACCGCTTACTGGCGTGGTTTAATTCAGTATTTTTTTCTCTGTTTTTCGCGTCTAAAGGCAAGTTCAAATCTCGTCGGAGACAAGTTTTCTCTTTTTTTTCTTCTTCTTTTCTTTTCTTTTTTTTTTTTTTTTTTTTTTTGCTGGTTTTCTTTTTTAAAACCCATTTTTCATTTTCAACAAATTTTGTTTTAATTAGATGACTTAATTGTCAAGTTGTTAAAAACAAAAATGATATTCAAACGCGATCGGCCGTTCAGTATTCAAACATCAGACTCAGTTTCTTTTCTTTACTGATAGACATATAAGATGTTCATCTAAACCTAGTTAATCATGAAAACGATTTTGTAAATCTATTTCTAGGTGAACTCCATTGGAAGTATAATTTAATAACTAAGTATTACAGCTTGAAAAAAGTACACACTACAATTATAAACCAACAACTTGGCAATACGGCAGCGATCGAGATACAAAACTCGGCACTGGATCGTGCAAGACCTCTAGTTTACAAATTATGGCATTAGGAAGCAAAATGTAACGGGTACTATTGTCATCCATTGAGATTAAGGTGTTGATCAAATCCAATACCTGCCTCTCGAGTCAATCGTTACATCAAAATCGCTGCGATTGCCGCTCGATTGCTGACTAGTTCTCTCTTACAGAAGTTGTTTCCATGTTTTATTATTTGAACTTTCCCGATGATACACTCAGGTGAATTTCTATCGTCATGGTGCCCAGTCTGGTAAACAAGGGGATCTTCTTCTGACTGTTCCAGCCATTTCAAACCCATGTGATCTGCCAGGAATGCGTCACCGTTATAGTGGAGATCTTTTAAAAGAACTGCAAGGAAGAAAGGAATGATATACCTCTTGTAATCGTGCTTGAGAGCAACTACGTCGCCTTTTGAATAGATAATCCCATATTCTTCGGCTGCGTCTTGAACTGTAGATTGTCCTTCACTCCCTTGAACCTCATTCAGCAGATCGACTTCTCCATGTGCCGACGCATTACTTCTGAACATAACTCAGAGCAAGTGGAAGTGTACCAGCCCTTTCTTTGGTCTTCCCTCTCGTTCGTTGCTGTCCTACACCCCGTCCGGATTCTTTCGCAAAGCTCTGCAATGCCTTCCTTTGTCGCTCCTTTCCCTCCACGCTCGTTTCCTCGTCCATATCCTCCCTAAGGTTTACTCTTGCCGTGCGACTTTCGAAGCCATTCCGGTGCCTTTGGACCCAGCTTTCTCTGTGTGTAATGGCTTTGAGGACCGGTATAAAAGATAAACGAGGACCGTGACAGGGTCTATAGCCCAAAGGGCCGAAAAAATTCTTGTAGATTAATATTGTCACTAAAGTCAGTAAATTTTGTGCAAAACAAAATAGCCACTGCACGAATGAGATCTGAAAAAAATAACCCATCCCCGGCTCAAAAATCAAATGGTGGACCCCTTACTGGTGGCCCTTCATGCTGAGTCCTATAACCCTGCAGACTCTGCTACTTGTACTTAGTATGCAACAGTAATTCCTTTCACCCATTCAACCGTTTATTTTATTAAAAAAAAAACTAATGAAAATAAACTACAAAGGCTTTGTTACTTTTATTTCACCGACGTAAGTATTTGGTGTTCCACTTATTTTCACTAATTCTACACTGTAATTTCAGATTATTTATCATACAAGCAATTATCAGTTATACTCGGTAATGGAATGTGTCCTTTACTTTCCCGGCCCAATACTATACTAGTACCGGTAGGTGAACCGATCTCGGTTTCGCATCAGAGTTCGAGATAACCCTAAAGCTCCATGCGATTAGAGCAGATTTATTAAATTGCGAGAAAGCATTTATTTTGCAACAAAGCGCGCGAATTCATTGTACTTTTGTATTCTACTTTTGATGTCCATTCTAATTATCTAAGTACTTTTAAGGGTTAAGTTACTGGTCAAAAAATACGAACCTCGATTTATGGTCGCCTTGTGACTTGCTTAAGGTGATGAGGCAATCGGGACCTATACAGTAAATTCCGCTTTCAATGAATCGGTTTGTCTTTTGTCCTGGCGGTATGGTTATGTTTGATCGGCCGAAAAACTCTATGCTTGGGCCCTATGGACGCAAACCTTAAGATTATGCGGAAAAATATTGTGATAAGAGATTTTTAGACCGGGTAATAAATCTGATCCCTGATTCGGGCTCAAAAGCCTTGTGATCCCTGATCCCATTCTTCTGAGCCCTGAGCTCTTTCCTCTGAGCCCTGATACCAGTCAAATTTTGGGCTTTGAGCCCTGAGCCCATATACCATGTTACGACCCTGCAATCAGAATTGGGGAAATACTTTGAATGAACAATAATATAATTTAACTGAAGCAATAAGCGATATTTTCTTTGAATATCTTCTAGTGTCCAGCAGCTCCAACCCAAATCTATCTCCAACAGAAGTTCTTAGTAAGGAAGCCACTGTTGCCCTTTTTGTTGTGGGAGCAATCCTGTTCCTCTGTATCGTCCTTGGGTTCGCCTACGTTTGCTTTATACGCCATCAGCGGAAGCAGATTGTGGAGTATCGTAATCAGTTTTTTCCAGTATACACTGGAAAACACCAGGTAAAATACCATGTAAAACGAGCTTAAAATGAAGCCACTACATAACAACCAGTGCCTGCTTGGATTCCAATTGCAACCATAGATTGCTCCTCGTTTTAAAATGACCCATTATTGACTTGGCGCGATAATGGGTTTTATGATGAGCCGGGGAATTATCTTATCTTTCAGTGCAAGCTGCAGAGGTGGATAGTCAAGATAACGATAGCTGGCTAGGCACCACACACAGAGCGGGCTATAAATTCGTGAGCTTCGCTATCGCTCTCCCCTTTTTGTGCCAACGCCGATCGTGAGCTGTTTAGCTTTTCAATAGTGAACTTATTTCTTTCTCCAACCCTCCTCCATCCCCTTGGCTCCTCTGCTCTTTGTACTTTTTCACATTTTTCACATGGGCTAATTTTCGCCCCAACTTAATTCACTGAATCAAATAACTGTCATGTTACACTAAGCGATGATTCTCGGTTAATGTGACACTTTAGCACTTGTAATTGGTTTGTAATAACCGCCACTTGAGTGGCCAAATTATTCCAAATATGTGTCTCCTTCATTCAGTGAATCCTGGCCGCGTGCACGAACGCAATTATAAACATTTCAGTCTACTGTCTATATAGTTGGTATAACTGAGCCGCTCTCGGCATAAATAGATTTATACTCACGGATAGTAAAGATGGCTGACATTTTGTCATTTCATTGCAGGCTACGAACCAGTCTGTTCCGCAAAAATAGTCACCACTTTTTTTGTCGACTTACCGTGAGCGAGGTGCCGAGTTTCTTTGCGGAGTGGCCATAAATTTAAGTCTACTTTTCAAACCTAACCTGGCTTTTGTTTATTCTTTGACTCGATTCAAAAAGTGATCCATTACCCTGAAATGGCCTTCTAAATTCAGGTAATACTCATGAACCAAACAGTTTCCAGTTGGAGGGAATGAACTTACCGTTGCTTAGACTAAATAGGTCCCTACTGTATACGTTAAGTAATAAAATATTTCTTGACTGTTTTAGATTGACCCTAATCGTACACTGCTTGAACAATGTAATGATCTGCCTTATGACCCTGATTTCGAGTTTCCTGAGGACAAGCTCATTCTTGGGGAGTTCCTGGGATCAGGGGCCTTCGGAAAAGTCATTAAAGCAGAGGCTATAGGAATAAACAACTTTAGTCCCAGAGACAAAAGTCAAAAGAAAAGTCAGCGGTGGCCTAAAATGTTTCGTAAGCACAGGGCTGGCCATGAGTACCACGATCCCAGAGGCAGTGCGTACACGAAGACCACCGTAGCTGTAAAGACTGTTAAAGGTAAAGTTTCAAGTCAAGAGATCTCTATTTCAACTTGTGTAACATTTACCATGGAGCAAGGATGGCTGGTTACTTGTCGGGGTTGGTGGAGGGGGACAAAAAGGGAATTTGGTTTATAGTTACTGTAGCAGCTGATAATATGCAGGGGAGGGGACGAGTTACCAGGTTACCTACGCGGTAATGATTTGGGAGACGGGGTAGGGTTGATTTGGGAATTTGTGCCTACCAGTGGAAAAAACTCCAGCCATGCCCCTGGATTCAGCATGGGTGAGGTGGGCAATTCGCATAGGGCCTCTCTCATGCATGAGTACCGTTCGTGCTCATTCCTATTGCCGAGGTTTGTGCCCAGTTAAACTGAACTTTGCTTGTGACATAGTCACATGGACTCTACTAGACCCTGTAGAAACTGCACTTTTTTTAACTGACCGAGTACGATATTTTGGCACTTCAGGGGGAGCTACTAAAGAGGAAGTAAGAGACCTGGCATCAGAGCTGAAAATTCTAATTTACGTTGGAGAACACAAAAACATTGTAAACCTCCTTGGTGCTTGTATCAAGCGAGATCATATCCTTGTCATTCTGGAATATGCACCACATGGGAGTTTACAAAAGTTCTTACGAGGCAAGCGAGATGTTTATGAAGCAACCTGGACTACGACTGCGAGTGACCCAGAGATAGGATTGAATATATCAAATCTTGTAAGCTACTCTTACCAAATATCCCGTGGAATGGAATACCTGGCGTCTAAAAAGGTAATGTAGTAATGTTGTCCCGTTCAAGGATTCTCACATTTCTGAAGAAAATTCAGTTCTAACAAGAGCTGTAGTGGCTCTTGGTTGTAATAGACCTTTTTGGTTTATGTTTTATTTTCCCATTTCACACCACGTGATGTTCTCAAAGCAATATGCGTTTTGTCTTTTCATAAAATATACATATATATGCTTGTGGATGCACGATCAAAGGACAACTTTTGAAAGGAAAGGTTCTCTGGGGTACCATCAAGTGGCCTGAAAACGGAAGACAAAACATACAAGCTAAAAGGGTCTATTCTCCAGCACTTGCTTATTTTCTCCGTTTGGCTTCAAGGACTTTTTGTCATGATTTAAATCGTTCATTCGACTTCAAATCTGCGCCTATTTGTTTGTTTTTCGCTTTTAACAGAGTATGACTACTTGAACCGAGGCGCTTGAAAGATTATTATCCAATCAAATCGTTTGAACTTACCGTTTTTTTTTTGGAAAACAAGAGATTCTCTGTTAGTGTAAACGGACCAAAAAAATTCAATGTGCAACTATGAAACTGTTGATAACTTAAAAACCGTTTGAACTTACCTGACTTCTCAGGAATTTAAGCTCTCAAATTTCATGAGAATCTTTTGTTTTCAAAAACCGCCATGATTATTATGATTTGTGTTTGGATAATCTATTTCCAAAAGCCCAGCTTCGAGGATTCGCACTGTAAGAGTTTATTATGAGTAATAAGTGGTAAAAAGTAAAGTAACTCAGAGAGAGGAGGCCTCAGTAGCTAAAACCTCGCGCAAAGGATTAGAAAAAGCAACATGCAGGAGAAAAGGTTACGGGAACTCAGAAGCGTGCGCAACAGCTGTGACATTAAATCAGCCATGAACTGGGAGCGAAAGAAGCGAAGACGTAAGTGTCTGTGGCGTTGGTTTCTCACTGACAATTCAGCGTTCGAGAGTAAGTGAAGAGCATTGTTTAATAATGTTTAGTCTTTATTTACTTTTACTTTCTGTAGCGTGTGCACTTCTCTGTTGGTATAAAAATTGTTTTTCTTGTTTTTCCTGTGATTACTATTATTATTATTATTACTTTTTTAAAATAGCAAAAATCTTTATTAACATATGACCAATTTACATTCCTCTATCATAGACTAAAATTTTGATGAAATAAAGATATTAAAACTAAGATCATAAAACACTAATTTACAAGCTCACCCCATTATCGACTTTCTAAAATTAGCGGACTTATTATTATTATTATTATTATTATTATTATTATTATTATTATTATTATTATTATTATTATTATTATTATATAAAATTATCTCCTTCTTGTTTCTGATTTCTTGATTTTGCATTTCTTTTTTCAAAACATATCTGTTTTATATAGTGTGTTCACCGAGACTTGGCGGCCAGAAACGTTCTTGTTGGAGAAGACTACGTCATGAAGATCGCTGACTTTGGTCTCGCTCGAGATATTTACAAGAGTGAGTTATATGTGAGGACAAGCAATGGTGTTTTGCCAATGAAGTGGATGGCAATAGAATCATTGTTTTTCAGGGAGTACTCAGAGAAAAGTGATGTGTAAGTACAAATGACATTTAAAATAAATGAATGAAGGGAGAATATGAAAATATGCGGGGATCGTACTCAAGGATGACAACTTTATAATTAGTGGGTAACTAGGCGTTCAAATTAAAAAGAAGCTGGCCTTTAGATTACTGCATTTAAGTTAAACTTGCCATAACATAGTTTAGTAGGCGCTCTCCGATTGGCTGAGAAGTATGTTTGCATGCGAGTAACACAGTTAAACGCAACCACGCAACCATGGTTTGAAAAACTGGACAAGTTTACTTTATTAACCCATAACTTAGAGGCATGGAACTTGAAAAATCTTTAAAAATATGCTATATCAAAGTTTTTACGCTCAAGACGGCATTTTAAGGGAGAACAATCCGTCCTTTAAAATATCTCCTCTTTTAACAAATAAAAGAAGCCTTGACTGTGCTGTACGTTGTAAAGCACGCACGACTGGCAGCGGCTTAAACACGAAAGAAGTGCAGGGGGGAACACGAGATGTAGTCGAGTGTTTCTCTCTACTTCTTGAGTAGTACAACAGAATAGAGCTCAGTCAAGACTTCTTTATTTGTTTTATGAATATAAAGAATCCGTTAAATTCCCCACACATTCCTTTTTAATTTTCAAAACAATCTTTATTATTTTTTTAAAAGCAAAAGAGTGTCGTCAGCATGTTTTATACTCTCATAAATGCAAAACAAAAACGTACTGATTACGCGTACAAAACTTCGTGTAGATACAACACTTCGCGACTAGCAAGAACTGCTCTTTTCATCAGCGCCATAAACAAAGAGCTAGGTAGCAACTTTTTCTCGGGGAAAGTTGCCGCTATAAAAGCACCTTAGCAGAAAACTGTTTTTCTGTGGTTTGCAATTTGTACGAATTCTCTTAAATTCTCCTAACACCCGAATCTCGTGTTTATATCAGGGCACGTAAACACAGCAGATAACGTTTTCCGTTTTTTATAAATAGTACTCGAAGGAAAAAGAATACTACTGATAACGATTCTTGAATGTAGCGCTTCATATGCAAGCCATGTAAATTTTGATTCCAATAATTCCCTTGTAGTGGAGTTAATAGCAGCTTACCATCTGTTTCCTCGAGTCCACAGTTTAGCTTAAACAGCTTACAGAGCTTTATTGACGCCCTTTTGGTTTGGAATGACCCAGGCTGTGATGACCCTTCGAGTGTGTATGTTTTGAACCTTGACATTTTATAATGCAGATGGTCGTTTGGTATTTGCTTGTGGGAGATCTTTACACTTGGCGGCACACCGTATCCCACTATACCCGTAGAAGAGCTCCTAGACTTTCTCAATGATGGAAACCGTATGGAAAATCCCCGAGACTGCCCTTCGGAGATCTACAAAATTATGCAAGATTGCTGGCAGAAAGTACCCGACAAGCGACCTAAATTTGATCAAATCAGCCAGTCGATTGGTACAATGCTTGAGCAACGCGCTTCCCAGGTGAGGCCTCTTTTCTACTGTTTTTGAGGGAAAGGAGGAACTAAGAGAACTTATCCTCTCTCTTGTCAGAACTTATTGTACACTAGGTCCTTCAAAGGAAAAAATGAAGTTTATCAAAAGGGTATACTCTCTTGCAATTGAGTGTATATATCCTTTGTTCTGATGGGGCGAGCGGGAATTAAGCTTTGCAGGAAGAATATGAAGAGATGACTTATACTGTGTGCTCTTTAAAAAATTACCATATTTGCAATGCCAGTGGCGGATTCAAATCTCTAACTAAGTGGGGGACCTGCTCATTTAGTCCCGTAGACTGCAGTTTGGCCTATAAAGAAGGTGGAGCCCCGGGCGCCCGGGGGCCCTTGGCCCCTCCCGTAGATCGGGCAAGGAATGATAAAACACGATCTGCATGCTGTTTTTTTTTTTTTTAGACTGACGCAATGCAGGTGCTAAAGCTATACAGATTATAAGAATTTACGATTCTATAAGATCAGAGAATTTTGACTGCCAATTTAAAGAAAGATTATGAGGGATGGCATCTTTTGCTGGTCAGGAGCCCATAACGCAGAGTGAGCAACTTTCATGCGCTTGTGTCACGACGTTTTCACGGACCAGTTTATTTTTAGAACGGTTTTGGCGCGAATTTTGAATATCTTTTAAATTTCACAAACTAGTCAGCAAAACCTACAGACCTAAAAATGGTATTTTCTACCTTTTAATAACGTTTAGGTTTCCGTTCTGAAATCTTATACTTCGAATGCGCTCATAGATCTGATATGGTGGAGATTTTATTTTCGCGGGAAGAAGTGCCCCTTAAAATTTGTCCAAAAATAAACTGATCCGTAAAAACGCCGTGACATAGGCCTAGTATGGAAGTTGCTCGCTCCGGGTTATGGGCTCCTGGCTGATATGTTTATTCTAAACTTTGTTATTGGGCTTATTTTTCACAACAGAGTGTCGAGACCGAGTACCTTCACTTAACAGAAGACAACAACCGTGGCAGAAAAGATGACTACCTTGATCCACATGATTCAGACCCCACTGTTCCTGTGACGAGAGTAGATGTTTATGACAGGTTAGTACTCTAGTTAGTTCAGCCACAAGCGAGTTGGGTTGTCCATACCCGGTATTCCGTACCCATAAAGGAGCCAACAAGTCCCAGGCTAAAGAACTTCCCAATATTAGTTCGACAATAAATACGTTATGTTATGTTAATTCAATAACTGATAGGTAGGACCAGTTCTGCTTATGTACTAGCTTGGCCACTGAGGGAGCGCTTATTCGGGGAAGAAATAGGTGCTTCAAAGGAGTACTGAGGAGACAGTGTATCGTTACTGAGAAACGTACATGGTCATGGTAAAGAACGAAAGGGACTCAGTTACATCGTTACGTAAGAAATAACATTGCTTAACTCGTGGATACAGATGATGGTCTTGCTATGCACGGTAAATTTAAAATTGAGCCGAACGAGTGGCTAATAAGAAACTGTTCAAAGGTATACAAGCGTTCAGAGAATGAGAGGAGAGAGGAGGTTCCCTTATAACATCACTTAATATATTTAAGACAGTGTGCTGGAGGTGATTGTTATTCAAGGAGACTCTTATTTTTCAGTTTGGCAGGCGAATATTTAGGGGAAGACGCTTACTCAACGTGAACGCCTTTTATTTTTGACATTTAAGGCGTAATAGCGTATAAATCTCAGAGTGAGAAAATCTAACTCCGTTCGCTGCGTACAAATCATGTTTCGAGTCCATTGCGGTCGGCATCAAGATTTGAAATAATGATAATAAAATAGAGCATTGCGATCTTGTCTCACAGAATGATCGGCTGGTCGTAAAATGTTTTAGTGTGATTCACGTTGCCTTCTATAATCGTGCGCATAATCTAAAATGTATGGTCAATTTTACAGGAATCTACTATGGTTGACAGCGTTGTTTTCTTCTTATAGGCGATCAAGTGAAAATATTGCAAACAATCCCTTGCCTCCATTACCAGGTGACATGGAAGATCACTTCGATCCGGAATCAGAGGAGAGACGACAGATGCTAAAACCAGAGATTTACGGTGGCTCGTCGGGGAGTGAGGGCGACATAGAAATAGAAGAATTCCATGGTAATGAGTTTGTCTAATGGTCGTGGGTAGGCATAAATAGATTGTGCTCGGCAACTTTTGAGCAACTTTTAGCGTTTTGAGCAACTCTTTGTAGTACCAGCAACCTAGGGCAACTTTTGCCTTCCTTGGCAACTTTTGAGCAACAAATTGATATAAAACCGATCCAAACCATAAAAGGTCGTTTCATTTCGAAAGATTTTATTAAAACTGGTTTTATCAAAACTGAATTTATTAAAACTAAGGATATACAATAAAATGACAATAAAATAACACTTGCATTACGCCCACGAAATCTGGACAGCGGCTATCTGTATATCTGTAAGAGTATATTGATTACAACATAGTATTTATATTTGTCATATAACAATGGCTTTTGGCCTCTTTTAATGATTGTAAGAATATTTAATGAAAATGTTTAAATGGCAACAAGCAAACAAATACGTTTTGAGTATTTATCTAAAACAAAACCACGCTAGAGCAAGCAACTTTTTGATATTTGAGCAACTTTAGAGCAACTTTTGGGTATATTGTGAAGCAACTTTTCCTGAATTTACTAGCACAATTTATTCATGCCTAGTCGTGGGTCGTGGGTCGTGGCAAACTCGAATTTGAACTATTCAACGGAAGTTCATTTCACACTTGTCTGTTGGTTCAAAAGCCGCACGTGACAAAGTAAATCAAATCGCGCATGTGCGAAAGTCACATGGAAGCCTGGAAACAACAAACATGGCGGCTAATCGAGAACGTGCTTCGGCGTTTGGGTCGAAAGAGCGGTTATTTTCAGCGTTGATTCAAATATTCCAAGGCATTTGAAGTGTTAAATGCAAGAGGTAAACTTAACATTGTTTTTTTAAGTTGTGAAAGAAAATGCTGGACTACATTATAAATCAAAGTTGCGACGATAAACGTGTTGTGGACGTTGTTCACGTTGGACAAGCTTAAAGGTACGGAAAATTGATTGAACTGAAGACACCGTGAATACACCAAGACCACGCCATTGCTTAGACATGAAATCTGAGTACAACTCAGGCATGATAGAATGAGAAGGACTTAAATCATTTACAAAGCTTTTTTATCAATATAAACACTCTGTACATGTAACAATAATCATGCAACGGTTTAGTCTGGTGTCAAATTGAGGAGCAATTGTATTCATGTTCAAGTGTGATGTTATAATGTTAAAGTTGCTACATTGATAATTGGCTGTAGAACAATAATATCATCGTATTTTACTAGACACCATCAAGGCAATTTTTAAGATTTTAACTTCAAAGGCAGTTAATTGAGCCCAGAGAGTTTTGTTAAGGTGATCACTGGTCACTATTATGTATCGGTCAAATCGAAGCTTCAAAATCCCCTCCCCTGGGCAACCCCCGGGCATTTGACTTTTTTGAAAATTATTGTTCAAATTACCCCCTACCAGGGCCAAAATGCCCTTCAAATGCCCCACACTCGGGTCCATTCAGATGATCAAACGCCCCCACCCTGGGGACATTTTACAGGTACATAAATGAGAGAAGGAGGGCAGAAACGCCTTCAGTTGTCGAACAAAATCTTTATAAATACAGCAAGTAATTCGCATTTAATATAACAAAAACTGAGAAACACTGTTAGCGTATTTACTAATTCTCGTGCAAAGCGGAGGAAATCGCTGCTACATGGTCACTGAATGCTCAACTTTTCTTCGTGTGTCATGCAACATAGAAAACGTTCTATAAAAAAATTCCACCTACTACATCATGACCATTTCACTGACATTCATCATCGCTCACCTTATACATGCGGCAGGTCAAAGTAATTGACCTCTGTTGAGCTTTTTATTGTTGCATTGAATCGCCGGTAATAGGTATTGTATTTCATTGTAAAGACAACTTTTATACATTCATATATTCAAAACCTGAATCCAATATTGAAAATATTAAAATTTAAATATCTTCAATACGGCACAAAGCTTGTTTAAGCCCTTTTCTCGTAACCAATTGGCCACAAAAGCAAAAAATTATCTTTTCCACGAAAATCCTCCAACACCGCATCCCCCAGGATAGCTCGCCACGCCAGAGATTTCACATGAAATCGAGGGTGCAGTTCAAATTCCCTACCCCTAACGCATGGGGATCAAATTCCCCTCAAATGCCCGGGGTATGCCCGCGGGGGGGGGATGTTAAAGCTTCGATTTGACCGATACATTACAGACACTGGTACTGACCTTATTCTAGTCAATGCCAATGCCTGTAATCAAGAGGCTTCGTTGGTCTGTGAAGCTCATATATGACTGCTTTCGTAGATTTTTTGTTAGTTGTATGTGGAAACTGACAATGTGTCATTCTTTGTGAAAAAATAGCAGTTGTAAACCATTAAAAGCAAAGAGTATCCTTCATGGTACAACATGGCCAAAGATTCTGAGGTTTAATGTTGCAGTCACTTAATGTTATACAGTATTTTTATATATTTTGGGGTGTGATTGTATCCAAGGCCAGGGAACTGATTTCTTAGAATTTTCATGGCCCATGAAATCAATGTATATGGTTTCATGGCCCAACATGGCACACATTTAATGGTATATTCATGACCCATGAAATTGAAATTATCATTTCTCATTTTTCACGACCCCTGAAACATCTGAGTGTAATTTTCATGGCCTATGGAATCTATAACACACCAACTTTTCATGGCTCATGAACCCTAGTGCCAGATATTTCATGGCAATTTCATGAGCCATGAAAACCATCATCAACTTTTCATAGAAACTTCATGGCCTGAAAAATAGGCCATGAAAATGAAATATCTGTATTCAGTGCCCTGAAAAATGCTTTCCTGGGTTTTTAATGACATTTTCGTGGGATTTTCGTAACATTGCAGTTCATAGTGGAGGTGAACTGCAGTTCGGTGACACCAAAGAGGCTTAACCATCAAGGCAACACAAGACACCGTTCAAACTATTGTCTTTGCTGCTTTTCCCAATGTTTTGTTTTTTGCTTTGTTTTTGCTTTGTGTCGTATACAGACTTTAAATCGTGTGAACGGCATTTCTGTTAAGGTATGGTAAAATGTGCAACTTGTTTTGTGACATTGCTGAAAAACGAGTTAAGTAGTGATGTTACGCGTTTTACCACCCACGAATCAACCGTCAGGTTGTTGCAGGTTGCAAAATGTTGTTGCAGAAAGTAATGAGTAGTTCTACTTTTTGCAACAAAATCTGTACATTTTGTGCGTTTAACAGGCCCGACGAAAGCTTGTGTTGAAACAAGTGACGTAACTTACATCTATAGCGCGACTTCCGCGTAATTTTATCCGATCATAAGTCAGTATTTTTACAACTTGCAACAGCCTGATTTGTTGCAAAACAAACAGGTTTGAACGTAGGTGGTAAAACGCGCAACATAGCTTCTCAAGTCGTTTTGCAGCAATGTTGCAAAGGAAGTCGCACGTTGGCCGTTTGACCGTAGCTTCAGGTCTGCAGAGAAACTAGTAGCTTATCTAAATTCTAAATTTACAAAGTATGATCCTCCAATAGGCCACTTCCGAATTCCAAAAACTCTTACTTTCAAAATGAGGCCAAGTGCACAACCTTTCTTGTGAAAATGAGTTTTATTCGCATGAGAATGAAAAATCATTTCCATATCAAAGGCTGAGCACTTAACCTCGTTTTGATACAGAGGCCCGGGGAAACTCGGAAATGGCCTTTGTTTTTGTAAGGTAATAAATTTATTATTCATTTAAAAATTGTCTCCGTTTCTGATTTGTTTAATAGCGGAGCTCTCGCGCGCACGAAGCGCGCGCGCAGCGGAGCACCATGGGTAAGAAAATTTGGTAAACTATCCATCCGAGAAAATTTGGTTATGACGTAGCGTACGCCCACCCGTACACACACTTCATGTAAGTCGATGTCAAATGTCACAATAGATCTTGCACAACTTGACTAGCCTCTTAGTTATGTATACCATCCGTATGAGTACAATTAGATTGACAGCTGTCAAAATCAGACATCCGCTGACAATTATCACGTGGCCATCTCGCGGGCGCAGATGAAAGACCAGTCGTTTTGCCCCTCCATATAAGCTGATATAATATGTCACACTTACCAATTCAACATAAAAACGAAACTGCGCCGGGCAAGGCTGTCAGTTGGCTGACAGTCGTTTAAAGTTATATTGGCAAGCCAAATTAAGGTCAATTGACAGCTGTCAAAAAGGGACATGTGCAGTCCACTATCATAAAACTAATAACGTGGGCTCAGGTTCGCTCAGATACACGATCTGGCATTTTCCACTACATGCCGGACGGTTATGTCTTACTCACACTCGTAGTCTGTCAATTCGAATATTCGCCATTCTAATGAAGGTTAATTGACAGCTGTCAAACTAGAGTATACGCTGACCATCATCACCTGAGTGTATCGCGGGCTCATTTTTTTATCCATTGAGGTCACGTAGAGTTTTGCGCTGATATTTTAATTTGATCACGTGCTCAATTCGAAGCCCCATGGCTTAGAAAATCTCTCTATCCTAGAAAATTCGACAATCACGTGACCGTACATCGACCACCCGACCTTCCGTCTGTCCGCACCACAGGCATACCAATGTTTAATATCACACTTTCTAGCTAGTTTGGGAGCGTGCAACCTGATATTGTACATCCATGTTTTGATTAATTGACAGCTGTCAAAAAAGTGTTTCTGCTGACCAGTATCGCCTGACCGTATCGTGGACTCAGTTATCGACCCACTAAGTTCGAGTGTTTTTTTGAAGGTACCCGCTGCCAAGTTGATACTTTTCAAATGATCGCAGGCTCAAGTTAAATTTTTTTAAAATGCATATGAAATAAGTCGTGTTCATGAGCAGCACTTTTAAAATGTTGATTTCGAACTGACCTCGGACTCGAAAATTCAGCCGGCTTTTACATTTACATGCAGGGAAGGCAATCGCTCTTGACTTTTCTCACTGTCACGCGTTGATCACGCTCTACGTCCAATTCTTATGTTCTGATTGGTCAAAATTTGACAGGTGAGTTCATGCGGAAAATTTATGCAGCGTCTGCAAACTTGCTTGCTGATAGCTGGAGCTGACAGAGTTTTGTCCGGGAGTTTTGTGTCATCTTGTGATGTTTTAAACTGTCTTTTTGTACTTGGTATACAAAATGAAATACAGCTGCTATCAAGATTGTTCTGTAATTCATGGCTGGTTTGTTCATTGCGCTTTTTGTTGACAAATGCACCGCTTGTCAAAGTCATTGGAAATCCGATTTCGGATGGCATCGTTTTCAAAAATGAGCTTACTCACTTGCCCTTGATTGAGGCGTAAGAGGGTTGAAAAGTCTCAAGCGATTCTGGAACACTTGATGACCTTCAGAAGCAGCATCTCGACTGGTAAGCCTGAGCAATTATTGTCTTTGATGTGTTTTTTTTTTTTCCGTTTCCTGAAGTCGAGCGTACGGCTTAAGTTTATACACAAGCAATGATCGAACTTACAGTATTGTCAGGTTTAAAAAGCCTTTAGACATTTTTTGTCCGCAAATTCAAAGAAAAGGTTCCGAAGATTATTTAGTTATGATTTTGGGTGTAAAGAGAAAGCTCTGCGCGATTTTCTTGCCTCGAGTTCATCTTGAAAAAGAGCAAACACCGGGAGCCGGCTTAAAACATAAATAAGCTTATGCTTACCTGACTCATGATTGTCAGGGACACTTTACTCTCAATACTTCTCTTCGTGAATGAAAATTATTGTCTCTGTACATGTTTCCCCGAATTATATTTATTTTATTGATTGTTAGTAGTCCCTCTCGGAATTTTTATCGCTGCACCGGTTGTTTCCAGCCGAACATAAACATCGCATGCAGGAATACTCAAAACGCCGCGCGTAAATGTCACTCGCTTTTACAGATTACAAATATTAAACAAAACCATACACAGTTTAATAAATAAAGGGAAATAAAACCTAAACATAACAATTTCTCTATCACGTTGAAGCGTAAATGGTAACTCTATTAGTGGCACTGCAAATTTGGTGCCTGTCAAAAGTGAGAACCCGTCCGGCTGGCCGAAAAGGTGATTTTGGGAATTTTTTCTATCGTTTTCATTAAAAGCCCGTACTTATTACCCTGCATATCACATAGGACCAGATTTTTCTAACTGAAAAGTCCCGGCATTATCTGAGTATTCTCGTCATGATAACATTTTATAATTCAATGCTATAATTTGTTGTGCAAAGGAAGCGCGTGCTTTGATCGTCGTGGATATTGAATGAGTGCAAATTCTCTTGCAAAATTGTGAAAAACTGCAGAATTATAGGTTTAAATAGGGCAAAAACAAAACAAATTCTGTCCGAGGTCTGTAGGATAAAAAAAGGGCCTCAGAGTACTGTTTACCTGAGACGTGATGAGAAAAAGTATGTTTAAAAGGCTGGTTTACACGCCACCAGATTCGTCGCCAAGATTTACTAGTAAACTAAACTTGTCGAACACAAAAAATCCCGCCTGATTTTTTATTTTGGCCTCTCTTTTAGACAGAGGAATGCAACGTGTAAATTGGCTGCCACCAAGGACTATCGTGGCGCCTGTGTTTCTTAAAACTATATTCGGGGTTGTCTAACGGAGCAATGTTGGAGAGACTGGTGAATGCCACATCATGATGCAACAGCTAATGCAAATACAATACACGAATAGGTCTATTTGTTTTCCAGGCCTAATCTTCTGTGATCGAACATGATTGCTATTTTTGGGTGTACAAATAAGACTATTTAATAACTCGATGTAAACTTTGTTTCACTCTTGGACTGTCAAATTATTTTTGTCTAAAATCACTTAGCCTTTGCCTCAAAAGTCAAATGAATGTGCCCTGATCTGTGGATTACAAGTTTATTGTTTGATTTAAATTATGAATTTATTAATGGGAGCTTCGCTTATAGCCCTGGCTAAATCTATATATTAAGTCCTCCAGACAAACAAATTAGACAGACGAACGGACGGACAGACGGATGGGTAGACGAACTGGACGGATGGATTGGTCAAACGGAAAGACGGAGGGATTGATTGGATGGACGGATGAACTGGATGGACAAACGGAGAAACAAACGCACAGATGGAAGGTGGGACGGACGGACAAATGGACTGGATGGACTAGATGGACGGACGGACGTGAAGGACTGGATGGATTGGACTGGACAGACGGACAGGACGGGCGCACGGGCTGGACGGACGAAGGGGCGGATAGACGTGACGGAAGAACTGACAGACTGACTGGATAGATGGATTGGACAAATGGAAGGACGAAGGGAGGGACGGACAAACTAGACGGATGGACGAAGGGACGGACCGATGGACAAACTAGACGGATGGACGTAAGCGAAGTTTATTTCTATAATGAGGTAGGTTATTTGCACGATGGCGTCAGTTTACTACTAGGACCAGAATCCTTTTCGTTTTCCCTTTCATATTTAAATTTTGTAATGACATTGAAGTTTACTGTCAAACTCAGAAAACCGTGAACACCTGAAAAATTTCAGGAATGTTGATTGTGTACTGGCCAATTACAATATAGTTTACGATACGCAAGCAAACTTCAAAACCACAAACTAATTACCGTTGCTGTTTGCGGTTTAGTTATCTCGCTCCTTATTGGCTAACTTCTCGCAAAACAATAACATTTCATAAATATTTCTAGTGTTCACGGTTTTGTGAGTTTCACAGTAAATAATAAAAGCCCTAATTTGCAGAAGAAAGAAAAACCCTAAAGGATTCTGGTCGTACTAGTAAAATGATGTCAAAGTACAAATGGCCTATTCTCATAGAAAGTCTGGCGTAACATGCAAAACAGTATCAAAACACGCGGTAATTGCCAACGAGGCAACCGAGCTAAGAAGCGAGATTGCCTCGGCGGTAGAATTATAACGCCGCGCAATGTGGGCAAAAACCAGGGCGGATAAATGTTGGGCGGTGAAACGAGCGCTCCGCTCTTCATTTAATGTGTGATGCGGAGTAAGACTGGCACGAGCGCTCTTTCCGCGCTTCCGGTGCGCTTCAAGGCCGGCGAAATTTTCCTTTTTGCAAACCGGAAATCCTATTTTCTTTCTGTAATTTCAGGCTACAATGTTGAATAGATAAATTCGTTTCATAACAATATCAATAAACAGTTTCATATGTTTGAGTCTGTGTTGGTCGTATAATGCCAAAATTTGAGTTTAATTTGAAAGTGTTGAATACCTCCTCCTTCCACTAAATATCACCTATTCGTCTTTCGCCGTTTCGTTTGCAAAAACTTAACACTTCTAAACCTCAATTTTTACATATGTTAAAGGGGGATAAATTTTGTATAACATAGCAAAAAATTAGGTTGATATGTTTTGATATAGTGGCGTTGTACTGCTTCAAACTTTGCTTCTCGGGTACAACTCGCCATGGCCATTCGCGCAATGCGTCGCAAATCCGGCAACCGCATGTGAACAAAAATTATTGAGGTTAGTTGTAAGGTTTTTTCTACGTTTTCCTCTCTAAAACAAAACAAAGTAAACAGTAAAAACTGAGGGGAAACTAATTTTGAAGTTTCGAAGAAACAGAAAAATGTATGACATGTTTTTTTTCAAAACTAAAAAGAAGGAAGACGGTGATTGAAATTAGCATAATTTCACCTTGCACGAGCTGCACGCATTTATAAAATACACGTCATCTAGTAATGAAAAACGATCTGCTGTCTTTTAGTTTTGCCATGTATGACATTGATTAGATTTTCCTACGTCTTTTAGACAGTACTTAGTTGTCTTTGTTTTGGAAAAACATCGACATTGGCGAGTAGTAGAACGAAAATATAATTCAGTGGTAGTATCATGGAAGTAATAAGAGAAACCCTTTGAAAGAGATGTTGTCTACTCCAACTAAACCTCCCGCAAAAAATAGAAACATTTGCCTCTCGGAGACAGCGTACCAGCACAAAGGAACGAGGAACAAGTGCAAGAAAACAAATCAAGCTGCCATAATTCAGTGACAGCGGCAGTGTCTAATGGACAAACCACATCGCAAGCCCTGACCTAAGTCGAAAAGAAGCAACATTTCTAAGCAGAGTCCCAGTCCACTGCATCACACCTTTTTGCTCGGATGCGCTCGTTTCACCGCCCAACCTTTATTCGCCCTGGCAAAAACTCCCAACTTGCGCGTAACCCTCTACAATTTGCATTTTTGACCATATTTGGGTGTAAGTAAGACCCCATATTTGGGTAGTGACGTCATGGTCTCATATTTGCAACTCGTGGTCCGAAATTGGATGATTCACTGAGCAGCTGTTCGTTGTCTGTTCGAGAGAAACTAACAGGTGAGCATGCTTTAATACGATTTCTAGTTTGAAAGGGCAATTAGTACTCTGGTTTGCTTTATAAATTGTTTTTAAAGCAGCAGCTGATCAAGGAATGGGGTTTTTTCAAGGAATGAGTATTTTGATACTATTTAGCGGCATGAAATCAACAAGCAAATTTCCTACTCTTACAAGTAAGGCCGTAGTCGGATGTTTCCTTCCATTTTCGAAAATTTGCTTTTCTGTTTTACATTGGTCCTCTCTGGCGATTACTTATTTTCGGAGATTAAGAGATCGGGCGGTGGATTGTGAAATATTATTTGCTAAAATTTGGTTTAAGATAGACAAATTTTTCATGTCCTTTTCAACCTTGTTTTCAGATTTTTCGTGAACATGTAAAAGTATATCCCAACAAAACTTATTTTCAAAAGCATTGTTTCGGAACACTCTTTCATTCTTGAATGTTTGATTTTGCATCCAAGGGGGGGAACACTGATGAATTTGCGTTTTAATAATCATGCACTGTAAGCTCTCAGATTCATTGACAAGAACCCTCACCATTTTGGAAGATGATTTTATTCTGATAATTATTCTATGATGATTTGTTTATACATATAAAATTGGCGGCTAAAAAAATGTTAATGCTATTCTTAAAATGTTTACATAATGCCTTGAAACATAACTGAAATCAATATAAAATATGAAAATACACATATGTGCATTCTTTTCCCTGTCCTCCTATAAAATATGATAAGCGTGATTTAATGCATTTTCATGTGACCATTACGATATTACTCCCACTTTGACACTAGCACAAGTTCAAGCTCAAAACAATTCTTTCCCTAGTTCAGCTTTGCACTTGCTGGACTGCCATTCCTGTTTGAAGCACAGACTACACTGGACATGAAATCCCTGAATTTGATTCCTTGCATTGGCATCCACATAAGAATTAGCTCCATCACATACAATGTATTTGTACGCCTACAAAAATCATAAATGTTATTATTCCTTTTCTATCCAAAAGATTTCTTTCCTTCTTGAATATAAATTGGTATCCATCACACTTTAGAAATCCTGAATATCTAAAGGGGTATCGCTAGTTGTGGGCAACAACAAAATGCCATAGGGGTAACTTTTCACTCTCCGATAGAAATAATTCTTTTGATACTCTGGGTCTCATATATTCAGTGTTTGTGCACATTAATTTAGGAGCACTTGGCTTGCCAATGTCAGTTTGGCTGTGTATACACAGTAGTAGTGTATATAGTCATCTATCATAGGCTGCACAAGTTGCAATTGATGCTCCTGTGTTGCAAGATGACAAGTTATGGAAAATTTCATTTGCCTTTTGCCTGTTGCAGGAGCTCCTTATGAGATGCTCAGTACAAAACCTTGTTGATTCTGGTGATAGTCATTGAGGACAAGTGCATCGTCACAATCAAACCAGTTTGCACTTTTCACTCAAGCCATAGCAGAGCTGGTACAAAATGGCGACTATCTGTTTTTTATTTAACCCTATGCTGTCTGCAGAATATGAAGAGTCTGTCACTCCATACTGAACTGCATCAAATAGCCTTGGTGCCCCAGACGACACACAGACAAGCTTTAATTTTATTGAGTCATACATTGGCTCACTTGAAGCTACCATAAACTTAGACTTCATAAATATCAGGCTTTAAGATCCTTAAGTTCTCCTCATGTTGAAATTAAATGAAAAGGAAAAGTTAGAGCTAATTTTCTCTCATTTTTAATTTTTAATCTTCAAATCATAAGAACTTGGCCCCAAATAGATATGGGCTAGTCAAGGGAGCTAAGCCTTATTAGCTATATATTAAATAATTAACACATGTGCAGTAGAACATACCAACAACAAAATTTATGAAAAGCAAAAATGAGTGCAAGCATGGACGCAGAAAATCCACTTCAATATCTCAGGGAGAAAATGCAGTTTTAGATATGACTTTGATCTTTACTATTTTAAGTATTTTCACTGTTGTGTGCATATTTGCAATTTTCTAGTATGTAGAAGTGTGGGAAATAAAGGGAAGGATTTTTCATGGTTAGGATTACCTCAGTAAAACACATCTGTAATATGAAACATCTTGTACCACACTCCTGTTTTGGCTCATCTAATTCTTTATTTTAGAGGTATAAGGGCATCTTGGATTCTAGAGCCTCCATATTACAAAATTCTGCCTACACCCCTGAATAAGTCAAGGCATCACATACATTTAATAGATGTCATTTCTAGAGTTTGGGTCATCTAGTCAAAAATGGAAACATACAATTTCATAGCTTTGGGTGGGATATCTTTGAAATTTTATCAGTCGCAGAATTAGGGCACTGCACCTGGTCTGGACACTGGTGGTTAGGATAGGGTATCTCTGAAAAGTAATCAATGGCAGAATCACTGCACTAAGGTTGCACATCTCTGAACAACAGGGCGTTCCTGAACCATAACTGACGTGAAATCGTATTATTGCAAGGAGATTGTCGCAAGAACTGCAATTATGACTATATAAACAGACTAGCATTTAGAATTTTTTTTCACAGCGTTTTATTCAAAGCGTCGGACGTTTTGTACTTGGTCACAACTTACATGAAGAGATTTTTTCCCAGTTATTCAGTGTTTTAATAGAGGAGTTTTGCAGCTGTTACACAGAACCCCATCAAAGCTTGACGTGTCCGCTCGCAAGCCAAAACACGAAATAATAATCACCCACGGACCACAAACCGCGCACAATTGTGAATGATCTGCACCTTATTAGCCTTGAGACCAATCTCGCATTTTACAAAAAAGACTTTGTGTTATCTGCACTCCACAAAGATAGAACAGATGACTAAGACGATGGTCGACGATGATAATTTTTAAAAGAGGCGCCATTTTTCTTTGCTGCATTCGCTGCGATCCAATACCACCACAAACTTCCGTCCAGCGGCTCGCGCATACTCGCAATGTTACCACTTGCTGTTATCATTATGCCTTTCAAGAGACTCTTTGTCCTGTGACACTCGCTCATTAAATCTTTGTATTTTATTCAAGTTTATATTTTTATTAATACCTCTGATACATTCTGCCCCATTCTTGCGCTTTTCACACATTTCACTTTACACCAATTTTTTCTGGTGTAATATAACCACGCGAAATATTTTTCTTATCCCTGATGACCCTGTTGCTCGGAATTTAATTATTATTTTCAATTTCAGCAGTCAAAGGCCTCATTTAAACTATATTTTTCTTTCTAACGTTTATAGTTTTGATACAATGGAATTTTCCAAGAAACATAAGTGCTAACTTGCTCATATTTACCAACAAAGCTTCAAGCCATGTTGTGATTGTTTAATAAAAGTGAAAGCCTAAAATGTGCCAAAGTTGTTGTTTTGAAGTTGGGTGCCAACCTTTTCTTTTGCGGAATCCATCTTAAACCTCTAAAATTATGAAAAAAATATCGCGAAGATCTGAATAGGCACATTCCACAAAAGATAAACGAATTCGCCTCGCACCTGCCGGAAGATACTCCTAGTTTATATACCGAACTTGGACCGCCTTTGAGTATTATTTTTTTGTGTGTTTTCGAGTGTTTAGCAACCTGTGAAAATTCCGAACCATAAGTATCTAAAATTAATGACTTCTTCAAGAAAAAAATAGTGAAAATTATCATTATAATGAGTTTTCTCAACTAAAGTATTTTATTTGGGTGAAATGTGATCCTGATTTCCTAATTTGAGGTTGATTTACCAACTTCAATTTCAGTAAAAACCATGTAAGAAAAAAACCTTTGTTACTTGAGAAGGGTAACTTATTATCTTAAGAGGAATCGAAATGACTATTGTTATACTTAATGACCCTTGGACGTTCTTTCACTTTTTTGTCAGGAAATCGGGTACACTAGTGACAATTTGCACAACTCGAACAAGTTTTCATTTTTTACTGTCCATTACATCAACTCAAAAAAAGTAGTTTTATCTCGCGTCCAGCTATAGGAAATATATTGGACGCCTCTTGCAAAAATGATCATACCTTATTTCTAGTTTATTTCTACCTTAAAACTACAATGAGGGACAAAAGTGTTGACACACCTCCGTAAAATGGCCCCTTTTTGCATAGTGGATATACTTATCCCCTTCCCCTGTCTACCCCGACCCCTTCCCCCAAAAATCAATGTTGAATTTTGGACCCTCAAGTCTTTATTTTACTTCAGACACATTGATTCGGGGGCTGAGGGGATTTACGGCGTTTAAAAGGAAAGAAATAATAAATGAAATAAATGTTTGTTAAAAGCATCCGTTTTAAACAAGTGTGTCAACTACTTTTGTCCATTATTGTCTACAGTCATGTCCAATACTGTCGCACTGTTACGGACCGTTAAGAGCAGTTGACGGATCATACGCTCCTTACAAACGGTCAGCGTTGTTAACGGTCCGTATATTGAGCACATACCGAGCGTGCATCTCATTATGACATCAAAGCACAGTGTGTTACGGTTCGTACGGTCCGTACGTATTGTAACGGTCCCTAAGAGCAGTTGACGGATCGTACGCTCGGTACAAACCGTCAGAGTTGCTAACGGTCCTTATTCTGAGTACATACGGAGCGTGCATCTCATTATGACATCAGGGCACAGTGTGTTGTTTGTTCGTACGGTCCGTATGCTTGATTGATACGGATCGTATTAATTCCGCGTTATATGAGCTATATAAGCCGTAAAGCGAAACAAGCACGCTCCAACAGTAATACTCCTCGTTCTGTAAGCCATAAACCACAATGCACGCTACAAATGTAATATTCCTCGTTCTATAATCCATAAACCACAACAAGCGCGCTTCAAATATAATATTTCTCGTTCTATAAGCCATATACTAAAGCAAGCGCGCTTCAAATGTAACATTCCTCGTTCTATAAGCCATAAACCAAAACAAGGGCGCTTCAAATGTAACATTCCTCGTTCTAAAAGCCTAAACCACAACAAGCGCGCCCCAAATGTAACATTCCTCGTTCTATAAGCCATAAACCAAAACAAGCGCGCTTCAAATGTAACATTCCTCGTTCTATAAGCCATAAACCACAAGAAGCGCTCTCCAAATGTAACATTCCTCGTTCTATAAGCCATAAACCACAACAAGCGCGCTTCAAATGTAACATTCCTCGTTCTATAAGCTATAAACCACAAAAAGCGCGCTTCAAAAATAATATTTCTCGTTCTTTAAGCCATAAAGCGGGGTCAAGCGATCTAGCCGTGATGCAAGGGTCTGGACACTACCCAGAAAATACGTGCTGAGGTTCCCTTTCAACAAAACAACAGCGGACGGAAATGGCGAAATAAATAATAATAATATTGTAGTATTTTTTAGGATTTACAGCAAGTGCTAGGGTTTGATGTTACGTACGACTTTCAGAGTTTTTTTTGCGGATCAAGAGCAGGTAGTTGACAACTCTTCGAATCGTATCAGATGTACCGTAAATCCTCTATTAAGTAATGATCCGGGTAAGGTGGAGAGCAATTTCTTTTGTTATGCGGCAACGGTGCTTTCCCCACATAGGAATGTTCTCATTTTTACACAGAGAAGGCATAAACCTACATGAAGGCCTTTTACGCAATAAAATGCATTTACACTCCACTTTGAAAGGGTGTTTTTTTGTGTGTTAAAAGATTTTGACCATTCACAAGAGTTGAAAACAATATAGCCAAGAAAAGTTAACAATAATTTTACATGTTCACCACATAGGATTTCTTTGTTATTCAAACTGAGACCAGATTTTGTTATATGGAAGATGGTTGGAATGTAAGGATGAATATATGCATCGCTTTATGAAGTTTTGTTAATTAACTTTTGCTGTTTAAGCCAATCAGAACGAAGTACAGACAATAGAAAAGTTAGCACCTTTTTTGCATTCCAACATGTTCGTTGCCGTTGTTGCTATCCTTCTTAACTGGACCGTTCCTTAAACCCCTTCCCTTTGGCTTATTTATTTCAAACAAGTTTCGGGGGGGGGGTTAATAGAGACGGGGTGCGTATTAGAGAGGGAGGGCTTATTTAATTTAGTGAAGATGGTGGTATCAGCTCTCCATAAAGAACTAGAATGCAAAGTGGAAAAGCTCAATATAGAGTAAGTTGAAGTTCATGCAGCCGATGGTCAAAAATAAATCCGACCTTCCAACATGTGAATAAACCATCGGTACAAATTAAGTTTTATATTCGTGATTGATTTAAACAGTCTATCATTTATCAGTGAAGAACAAAAAGGTAGGGGAGAGGGGGGCTTTTAAAAGAGAGGGGTCAATAAAAGTTAAGTCAAAGCATTTATTCGTGAAAAATTGGACTTAAAGCCACAGAAGGGCAGTTTGTAACTGCGACAGGACCTGAAAAAAGACCAGATCTACACAGTCTGAAAGTAGTAACCACAAAACCAGCCGTTATAAAAGAGCTGGAAAAATACGTTGAGAAACCTAAAAAACTGTCCAGTGTCTGGTTGAACTTAGTAAAGGGAATGATCCTGAAGGTGATTTTCGCGATCTTAGGGGACGTTCACACACCAGTAACTTTTAGGCATCCGGAAAAGGTAAGCCTATACACATATAGATTGTACACAATTGGGAAAACCAGGTTATTGAAAACAAAAATTATTTTCTGTAGTGGCCATTCCCCTCACTGTTAACGCAATTGGCAGATAACTACCTGGCCACTTTGCAGCTAAGTAAGTATCCACCACCACCATTCACCATCACTTCGGTATAGTACATATTGTTATGACAAATGATGTAATCAACATGTCACGAGCACTGGACAAAGTTAACGTTAATTATTTGAAATAACATTTAATACTTGTATGGGCACAGCTCCATGTTTGAAAATACATTTGACAGCAGATCATGCCTAATTAAGACCCTTAAATCTCACGCTGGAAACAACAAATATTTAATCTTTTTAGTTGATTTTGGAATTCCAAACCTAAACATTCAAAGGCTATGAATAGCGTAATAGTCTGTCTCCCAGTTCCAAAGCGAAGCCTACTGCAATATCTGTCTGATAAGAATGTTTTGATTGCAAGAGAAAAAACAGAAATATAACTAAACTATTCTTTATGTCAACAGCTTCACACTATCCCAGTCTTAATATACATGTAGAGGCCTGCGGCACCTGGGAAATGGGCTACTACAAAAGATTATCTCATGCTAGAGAACAGGAAAAAAAAATGGGGCACACGTTTATGGCATATACATGTACAGGAAATCACTGGACTGACCATGGAGAGATTCGTCCGAAACAACATTTCATTTTAAAAGGAGTTAGCTCCTCCTGCAGGGGGTAGGGAATTATTAGGTATCTTTTTGTACTAAGAGGGACATTATTTCAAACCCAGACAGCAAAACCCCCATTCCCAAACTAGAGTCAAGGACCCTCCCCCTTGGGCCTTGAGTGTTCAACAGTTACACTGTACTGTAAGGGCAACAGGTAATCAAAACCAGACTCAGTTCAGTTGAACATCCTACCAGTAACACAAAATAACAAGACAGGCCATGGCACTGTTTGCAGAATTCCTTCCCCTGTTTGGCGCTTGGGCAAAGTCTGACCATTTGCAGCAAGGCTTAAACACTCTTGTAACTTAGCCTGATGTACTTGCTTCTTAGAAAAGTTTAGAGGAAATATTGTAGCCATACATTTATGCAGTAATGTCTGTGGTCCCTCTACACATTTTTCTTAGCACAAAGAAATTTAACTCCAAACATTCCTGATTTAATCTATTCAGAATCAAATACACTAGCCTGCAAGCAGGCTCACTTGTGCAAATGTTCGGGAAAAAAATATTTTGGCGGCTCTGCTGCCAAACAGCAAGAAAAAGTGAGCCTGCAAACAGGCTATTGATTTTTGAATTATGCCCCTTTCAAGGTGTCAAGATGCTATCCAATAGGAGCAAAGCAAATGAAATCAAACTGACAGGAAGTTGCATGTGCAGATGTCATGCCAAAGTACATCAGGGGTCAAATCGGGTCAGAAACAAACACCAAAGACATAAATTTGCATGAAGCGGACCACTTTCATTTCATCAAGAGGCAAAATTATGATTTGCTCTGTACAAATTAAGGAATCCCCCATAGCTAGAAACAGGCGGCTTTTACACGTGACCTTCCATGAAACAGACTAACTTCATGACCTCTTAGTGTGAGATAAGTGACAAAAATAGGTTACTGAATTTGCTTGGTCCAAATTAAGAATCTTCCAGAGCATAATAATCTACCCGTCAGAAAGAACACTGTAAATAAAACTACGCGGCACTCGATGCAAAAGTAGTGCAGGCCTACTGACGCTTCTTATCATAAGTTTGATGTGGGATTAATGTTTCTACCTGGTGGCCTTGGTTTTTCTCATAATTATGTTGCCTGTCGACACTTGTCACTTTTAACTAATTTGATCACTGCATCAGCGAACACGGGGTACTCAAAAATCAATAGCTCGCGTGCAGGCTCACTTTTCCTCAGTCCATTCCCTTGCAGGATGGCAGGTCCGCCATGTAATGTTCCCCGAACTCACACAAGTGAGCCTGTTTGCAGACTACAAATGCACATCATCCCCAATTCATCACTTTCAATGTACTGCAGAAGTACTTTTAAGGCATTCACTGTTACCTGAAAAGAGATGAAAACACCAGTCATTCAACACCTTTGTATTCCATTAATTTAACTAGTACAAAAAAGAATAAATCAATCACTTAACCCTTTAAGCAGCAATAGTGACCAAGATCACTGTTCTCCTAACGATATCCATACATTGTCAAGAGATAAGTTATGAGAATTAATAAAATGATCACCCAAGAGAAAATGCCTTGATCTATCATCAAATTCTCTCCACTAATTCTTCAAGGAAATGTATGGAGATCAGTTTGGAGAATTTGTATGTGGATACTGGGGCTTAAAGGGTTAAAGAAAATTCATTCAACGTTCTTGTTAATCAAATCTAAAAAGAGGAACATTTTCATTCAAACGAGCAACATAGACCCTGACAAAGTAAATGTGTATAATAATAATAATAATAATAATAATAATCAAAACTGTTGTTCTCTTATCCCCCACATAATACATGCACTATACATGTATAATCACATCAAGTCACATTCACTACAATTCATCAAAACAATAATTATTATTTAATAGTTGAGAATGGGGATCAATAGAGAATACATGCTTATTTATTAGTAAGCACTTATATTTTCAGAGGATATAATACAGTTATAATAAAATATTACTGCTCCTTGGAATGGCGATCAAGGTTCTCATAATAATAATAATATATAATAATAAATAGTAATGGTTTATTAACAGTGTATCCACCTGGTGGCGCTAATTCACCTGTTAAAGACTACAATATAAAAAATGAAAAACTACAATATACTACAAAAAAAATAAATAAATAAAAAATTGAAATCTAAAATATAAAAAGGAATAATAGCGGACTATAAAAGCATATTGTATAAATATGTAAAAGAGATTAGTAATAATAATACAAACCTATATGCAATTTACAAACTATTTACAAATGTTTATAATTAATAGAAAGGCACTAACTTCCCTACAGTATACTTTGAAATCGCTACAGTTTCTAATATTTGCCGGAAGGACATTAAATAACTTAGCAGCAGAGTCTTGAAAGGTGCCCCTCTCGACTGGTATATTAATCTTGTTGCTGCTCCTGACCGCAAACATCGCAGATGTTTAACTGTATCTAGTGGTACATGAGACGGCTAGCTGGGGGAGTGCAAAGCCTGGTGAACAAGTTTGAGAACGTGGAAATCTCTTCACTCTCTTACTGGTAACCACCCTATCTTAACAATATCGTTAATGTCATTTGCATACCTACTCGGGACAAATCTAGCAGCTACTAGCTGGACACGTTGTAAACGTTTTAGTTGAAATTCCAGCAAAGGTTAATAGACAGTGTCACAATAGTCAAGTTTTGACAGCACCAGTGACTCCAGACTAGACTTTCTGAGTCTATAGCCGGCAAAGTTCTTAAGTTTTCTTATTACTTGTATTGTTCCGTAACAGCTCTTGCCTGTTGCTTGCACGTGCTCATCCCAATTAAGATACTGGTGGAAATGGACACCAAGAAGCTTACTTACATTTACATATTCTAATGTACTATCTGAGATTGTAATAGCTGGTCGGTTCTTATCTAAACTATGTACATGTGATATTTGGCTTGTGGACACTGAGCAACATCGTCTTTGTCTTCTTCGAGTTAAGTGCAAGATGGGAGTCATTAGACCAGGAGCTCACAGTGTTTAGTGTGGAGTTTAGTTCTTGTGCATATCTTTGTAGCTCAACAGCTGGTTATTTTTCTCGTATTTGTCTTGTTTTAAGATATCTTTGTACAAGGGCAAATATAATGGCATATTTGAATCACATTTGTCTCACATTTCCTCAAGACAAATGTGATAACAGATTTGTCTCACATTTGGGACATTTGATGGGTGGACAAATCTGACATCAGATTTGTCTTAGATTTGTCTTTAAGGCAAATATCATTAAATTCAATTTTTCGTCCAGTGGGAGTATATTGTAGTATCATCAGCGTATTGAAATGAACCAATTGAGGAAGGGAGATGATCTTGCAGATCGGAAACGTAGAGATTAAATAACATTGGGCCGAGGATCGACCCTTGTGGCACACTGAACCGTACGTTCACTGATTCAGATGTAAGATCATCGATCTGTACGAAATGTGACCAGTCACTCAAGTAGCTATTCAACCAGCGTAGAAATGGCTTCGAGAAACCAAGCGTTGATAACTTAGTTTTAAGAACCTTGTGGTTGACTGTGTCGAACGCCATAAGGTATTTTAATTTTTTCTTTCCTGTTAGTTAACACGTTAGAGTGATTTTACTTAACCTGTGACACAGGTAGTAGAATACTACAATGAAATTGATCCATGGAATGGTGATGATTGTTTATAATTCATAAGATTTGATCAGTGAAGCAATTTTCTGATTTAGTTCCTGTATGTACAAGGCTAAGTTGTTCAACAAGTCAGTTGTTTCAACGCAACCAAGTCAGTCATTTCAAATGAAACGGTTTAGGTCTTTATTTCACAACCATGTCAAAGTCCTATTTAAGCTTAATTATGTCATTGTCAAACAGATTTCGGAGTTCAGAAACATTTCAGGGATCAGGTTCTTTTAAACACCGGTAAGTCATGATCGATCACTTCAGGAATTGAATGCACGAGATTTCGGAAACACTGGTTTACAAACTGCTGAATCTAAAAAGTGATACCCTTTATTGACAAGATGAACGGGAACGTTTGCACGAGACCTTGCTATCGCCGACATCGCCATTTTGAGCTAGAAGCCCCCTGATCGGGAGAATCTCCTCTGATTCAAAGGCAAGAAACCTCAAAGGATCACAAAAGATCACGCTACAATTTTCATGCACAAATAAGATTTATAAAACCATTTACATATTTATGGTAGCCGTAATTGGCTTCAACCTACTCAATAGGTCATTTTGACACTACCTGGTAGGTAGCACCAGAAACCCATGAGCGGTTGTTCAACCCCTAATAAGTTTCTGTAAGATTACATAAATCAAAACATAAACATATAAGACCAAATATAAAATATCACCTAAATATTTTCTGTGTATCACATAGAAATACACCAAATATTAACTTTGCTTATAGATTGCGGCAATCTAAAGATTCATAACTTACCTCCACCGTGACGGCGCCATTAGACAGCGAAGGCGAGCTAGTTTTAGTCCTCCTCCGCCTAACCAGGGCGGATAAAGGTCAAAAGGTTGGGCAGTCAAACGAGCGCGTCCGAGCAAAAAGGTGTGATGCAGTGGACTGGGACTCTGCTTAGAAATGTCGCTTGTTTTCGACTTCGGTCAGGGCTTGCGATATGATGTGGTTTGTACATTAGACACTGCCGCTGTCACTGAATTATGGCGGCTTGAATTGTTTTCTTGCAATTCTTCCTCGTTCCTTTGTGCTGGTACGCTGTCTCCGAGAGGCAAATGTTGCTATTTTTGGCGGGAGGTTTAGTTGGAGTAGACAAACATCTCTTTCAAAGGGGTTCTTTTATTACTTCCATGACTCTACCACTGAATTATATTATTATTTTCGTTCTGCTACTCGCCAATGTCGATGTTATTCCAAAACAAAAACAACCAAGTACTGTCTAAAACACGAAGGAAAATCTCATCCATGTCATCCATGGCAAAACTAAAAGACACCAGATCGTGTTTCATAACTAGATGACGTGTATTTTATAAGTGCGTGCAGCTCGTGCAAGGTGAAATTATGCTAATTTCAATCACCATCATCCTTCTTTTTAATTTGGAAAAAAAACATCTCAGACGTCTTTCTGTTTCTTCGAAACTTCAAAATTAGTTTCCCCTCAGTTTTTTCTGTTTACCTTGTTTTGTTTTAGAGAGAAAAAGGGAGAAAAAAACCTTACAACTAACCTCAATAAATTTTGTTTACATGCGGTTGCCGGATTTGCAACGCATTGCGCGAATAGCCATGGCGCGTTGCACTCGAGAAGCAAAGTTTGAAGAAGTACAACGCCACTATATCAATATATATCAATCTAATTTTTTGTTATGTTATATAAAATTTATCCTCCTTTAACATATGTAAAAATTGAGGTTAAGAAGTGTTAAGCTTTTGCAAACGAAACGGCGAAAGACGATTAGGTGATATTTAGTGGAAGGAAGAGGTATTCAACACTTTCAAATTAAACTCAAATTTTGGCATTATACGACCAACAAGTTTGACTTATAGACGTACAGACACAAACATATGAAACTGTTTATTGATATTGTTATGAAACGAATTTATCTATTTAACATTGTAGCCTGAAATTACAGAAAGAAAATAGTATTTCCCGTTTGCAAAAAGGAAAATTTCGCCTTGAAGCGCACCGGAAGCGCGGAAAGAGTGCTCGTGCCAGTCCTACTCCGCATCACACATTAAATGAAGAGCGGAGCGCTCGTTTCACCGCCCAAGGGGGTTAAAAGGGGTTGACAGGCTAAACACGACTCCCGCTGTTTCGTGATGTAATAGGTCTTTGACCTTTAGAGTTTAGCTCTAACAAGTGTGTCTTTTAGAGATTTTCCTCTCGTGTAGGAGATGAGAGGTGGTTCTCTGTATATTTCTCTCAGCATTGGTTGGTTTTCGATTAATGCCACTTGCTCATTAAAATATTTTTAACGTTAGGCACTGATGGATTGTACTTTGTGACAAAAGGCATTAATCCGTTTTTCACTTTTTGCGGTTTTTGTTGAAGTGCCGACTTTCTATCTGTAAATTTGACCTCTGCGAGGACTTTGTTTACCAGATTATCTGGATAGCCTCGGACACGCAAGTGTGATCTGAAATTTTTAACGTTTTCTTCAAATGTTGCCTTTGAAGAGTTGGTTCTAAGGAGCCTAAGGGCTTCGCCTTTGATAAATCCTTTTTTCACGCCTGGAGCGTGACAGGAGGAAAAATGCGTGTATTGAAATGTCTCAGTCGGTTTCACAGCATGAAAATGGAGATTTACGCAAAATTAAAGTTTGCGTAAACCTGCGTAAAGTTGGTCATCCAACTTTACGCAAACTTTCCACGGCGCGTAAAGGTTTGTAAAGGTAAATTTACGCGCTCGGCTCTTAAAGGTTTCGTAAAGCTAGCATAAAGTTGTTGTAACAGCTTTACGCTCATTTACGCTACAAGTAAAGGTTTAGTAAGGTTGTCATATAATGCTAGCTTAATTCCTAACAGCAATTTATTCCCGGCACTGTTTTTAGTAAGTCGTTTGTGTCCTGATACTAGTTCGCATAGTGTTTTTGATCACTCATTTGGTGTTCGATGTTGGTGTGCGATGTAAACAAGCCAACCACGCAATTTTTTTTTGGTGGTGCGAACGACTTCGTACACGCTTAAAAATGACGCTGAAAAGAAAATTCTGCTGGCAGAGTTCATGCAAAGATATAGCTTGCGACTGTGCGGCAATTTTCGAAAAACGGCATATCTGTCGCGGCAAACACAATAGCCTTCAATACTCAGTAGTATTCCCTCATTGATTTCAGTCAGTATAAGGTGTTTCTACCTTAACGGTCACCTCTCTACACGGGCCATTTTTGTTTTGTTGTTTTTTTTTTCGGCGGACGGTCCATACATGACATACATTTACTCTTTTTTCAACCTCTCTACTATGGCCACTTTCTTCGATGTCCCTAAGGTGGCCGTTGTAGAGAGTTTCAACTGTAATTTGATCAAATTGAAATAATTGGAAAATAAAGAAAAAATATCGCCTCGCAAAAATGGCGAGTCTTACTTAAAGAAAGAACGCATTACTTAAAGAGAAAGAACGCATTCACAAATTACTGTGACCATTTTACATTCAACGGAGTACTGGCTTCATCGTTGAACCTCCTTTACCGCTTCCTTATTTTAAGTCCGCGGACTTCAGGTTTGGGAACGGACGATTTGTTAAAAGAAAGGGGCCTGGAAACAATAGAGTGAAGGGACACCTGGTCAGCGGGCTTGTTCCTTTGCACATGCTCAATCAGGTTCGTTGATTTGGCGTCCATTTTGAAAGTGTCCAACGGTTTCAAACTTGCTTCTTTGAAAGGTTGGAGATCGTTCATATATTATGCTTCTTGATAGCATCACAGGACATCTTAAGGTTGTTACAATTTATAATGGCACTATCAGCCTTTAGTAATCGATCACTTCTCAAGTGTGCAGCAACCCTTTCGGGACGAGATACTCAGTCAGAAATGGAGACAGAAACATCGTGTGAAGCACAAGCATTAACACTGGAATGTTCACAACACAGACCAAGACTGTATTACACGTATTACTAAGGCTCTTCGATACTCAAGATCTCGCTGAAAAGAGCAGATAGTAAGGCAAGGTAAGTTGTCCTGGCTCGCCTTTTCTCTAACTTTTTAAGCTTAATTCCAACTTGTTTATGACGAGTTCGAATGACTGTCTCAAGTACTCAGTAACTAACATTTCAGTGAGCAATGAAACCAGCATTAACCGTTTAAAGTAAATTATAACTAAACATGTGTATTTATTTGGCATAACCTTTCAATACTAAGCAAGCAACGAGACCATGACGTTGAAGATGATAATGTAAAATCATGTAAGGACTTTGGGGGTCTGAAGGAGTAGAATTTCCTTGTTTTGTACTGGAAAATAGGAGTTTGGTCACTGGTAATGGGAATTACTAAAAGAAAATAATGGAATTAAGAAAGGACATCTGTATAAAGTAAGCTTACATGTAATGTGATACAAACATTCTTATGAAAATTTTCACAGACTATAGAAGAACTAATAAACAGAATAGAAAAGTGTTAACAAGTGTTGAATTTGCAAGTAGGCAAAGATAATCTACGTAGTCTGGTTCTATATTTTCATACGTCAGTCAATAACAAACCCAAGCTTCCCAATTCCCCGGGCAGTCATAGCGTCATAAGTGGTGAATAATTTAACAGCATGCATGTATTTTTTGAAGCAGATACAAAAGTTTATTTTTGATTTTAAATTACGTGGGTTTTAACTTAAATGAACAGAGAATGAATAGACATTTTCATGAGTCTTTCAATGCATAGCTAATGCAGACCATGATTGAATTAGAATGTATTTTCATGTAAGTGCCAACATAGTTGTTAACATCTTCACAGTTTCATACCTTCATCTGCAGTTCAAAGTATGATTCATTTCATATATTACCATTAATTTTAATCTTCATTGTGCACTGCTCCTATGAAATTATATTGTGGTTCTTGAGAGGATATAGTGCAGCACATACTGTCAGGAAATTGAATGCCTTACTTTTTGGGAAGCAAAGCACACAGTCATGTTAGAAACCAGAAATTGTTCTATTTGCACCATAGTTGTATCGTCAGTAAATCTAGGTTTAAAGGAAAATAAAATTTAAAGAAACAAGTTGTGAAAGATAAGACTGTTAAGAGAGTCATAGCAGTCATAGCTGTTTTGGATTCTCTTGTCTACATACACCATTATTAATCTGCAAATACAACTGTCTCTCTTGTGAAATGTACCTGGTGGCAAGGAAAGAAAATAGGCTGCTTTATTTACAGGGTGCACTGTACATTATTATTAGGAGGCATTGTTTTCAAGATTGAGGATAAGGGCTTTAAATAGCAAAGTGGCTTCACTCCTGTTACATTAACTAGGAACCTTGAACGTTTCAGAAAAAAAAAAAAAAATATATTAGGTAAAGTTTCAGGAAAATTTGAAACTTTTGGGAATAAGGTGCTTATATGTTTCTATATTTTCCCTGAAAGTCTTTGGTGGAGCTCATGAGAAGGCTAGGGATGTTTATTGATTTGGAACTTTAGTCCGGGACAGGTAGAAATTTAGTTCGAACATGTAAACCTTTGATATGACTTGTCCGTGGGACAAGCACATTTTTAATTAGAAAAATAAAGATAAGAAAAAATATTCCATTTAACTTTGCCATTCCACTGCCAGTCGTTTCATCCATTTGCTTTTTTACAAGCTCTGTTGTAGGTTTAATTCAAAAATAATATACAAGGGTAATAATGTGATTAAATAATGTGATTAAAAACATTGAATGCCTGTTGCAAGCTAAACTTTTTGGACAAGAACTCTAGGTTTCGGACAACCAAATTTAATGTATTGCTTGTGTGAAGGACAAGTGGATAGGAAAATTTCTCTCTTACCAGGGTGCAAAGAAGGTGATTTTTAAAGCTTGCCATTCAGGCAAGCTGAAGCTAGCATATACTAGCCCACATGTCATTTCAGCTAGCCCCCAAACCGTTTTGATGAGCAGAATCAATTTCACAGTTCTTCGTTAATTTGAATTCCTCAAAAAAACTTCACTTGCCCATCGGGCAAGTTAAGTTCAAAATTCACTAGCTCGATAGCAAAATCCACTAGCCCCGGGCTATCGGACACTACTTTCTTTGCGCACTGCTTACTCTCTAATAATAATAATAATGTACATGCAGTGGTTTTTCATAGCACTTTACAACGATATTAATGGATGATACTTTTATAAAAATGCATACATTAAAATAAAAAAAGATAGACATTGTAAAACATTGAACTCTAATAATATAATAAACCATTGTTAATAAATTTAACATATATATATGCTTCAGTCTCCCCAACTAGTAAGGCACTGTGCCTGTGTTATAAGACATGAGACTTTAATAAAGTTCATTACTATTGTTATTATTATTATTATTATTATTATTATTATTATAGGGTTTCCATGTAGCATTTTACCCTGATTTTCACTCAACTACGAGTAGGGTTCTGAATGTAAATATTATTGCCTTTAAGGAAAGCCTTTAACTCATACTAGTCAAACATTTTGAATCTTTAACAGTCAGATGAATCTTATTCAGTTGTGTGAATTTGTGGACATTGAAATCATTTGCTACTCAGGTTTTGCACTGTTATTAGACAACTTGTGGAAAATGCCTTATCATTTTTTTCAAATTTTTAGTCTTGGTTTGTGAAAAGAGGCATGTGGGGAACCCTGTGTCAAGTAAAATTGTGCTGATTGTAGTAATTTGGCCATGAGTGTAGGAAAAAATATTATTAATTAGTAATAGCAGGCGGTGTCCTCAGGCAACTTAGGGGTGTTTACATGACACCGGGCAACTTTTTGCCCCGGGCGAGTTCACTCCGTTCCCTCTCATAGCTCTATATTTGTTTACATGATACCACCACAAAATGTCATGCAGGCGTGAGTCACCCCAGCGTGAGTTCACCCGGTTCTTGTACCGGGCGAGAATTTCACTCTGGTACAAAATCTCATGGCAGTATCATGTAAATGCGAAACGACCACCCGTTTCGGCATGAAATCGGTCTGCTGGTAGACTGGAATGGGTAGCGCACGCGTAATGTTTGCTATTTTGTATCACACTTGTATTTTATCAACATAAAGTGTACCTTCAAATAACGAGATATGAAATGACTCAGTCATAATGTAAACCCGATACAAAATCAAAAAGTCATCCCGGTATGAGACTCACGCCGGTGTGAGTTTTCTCTTGTAAACACCCCCTTACTGTACATGTACTTGTGCCTTTAGTGCGCGATTAAGTGTATTATCACTAGCCTACAAATAATCTGTGTAGTTTACTCAAATAATACTTGCTTTCTATTTATTCAGCAGATCAGCCTGGTATGGGATGTTGGTGACAGAAAGTCCTCTCAAAGCAAACAGGATTAATACATGTTAATTACAAGCCTTAGTCTTGTAAAGTGGTTCCAGGGCTGTCACTAAGGGCCATAAACCAGACTTTAAATCGGCTACTTTGAGCCCAATACTTGGCTGTTTTGAGAGGAAACGAAACTTTCCACATTTTCAATGTCCCGCTCACTAATTTCAAACCCTGCAACTTGCAATCTTAGTGACAGCCTTGTGCATCTAACTTTTACATCATCAGTTTATGAAAATGATTTGTTATTTGGATTTTGTTGTTAAGTTTGACTGTAAACACTTCTGGGAGTGAAAGGGCTAAATCAAGAAACCATCAATGGTATACATGTATTAGGCTTTCAGTCTTTTTATTTCTTATCTAAAATTGTTTAAGCTTTTAATTTGAATTATGCTAAATTATACTAAATATTTTCATTTTGGAAGAGACCGTTTTTACCCACCTTTACGTTAATTTGCGTGTTAGAGTTGCTGTTTTTTATCAAAATTTAACTTCATCAGTTTTCTTGTACACCCTGTACCTTACATGTAAAGGCTAATAATTATTTCAAACTATTAAACATCTTAATTTGGTATAATACTAAGTTAAGATGATTTTTTTTGGATATTTTGAGAAGACTGTTTTGACCCATTTGAAAAGTTTATGTACACTGTATCTTCTTATTTAAACCTTACGTGTTGGAAAAATTTTCGTTTTTTTTTTTATTTTTAATGTAATGACAAAGATGCTAACACAGAAATAAATCATGTTATATTTAGAAAATTCAGTTTTAGAGAATCAGTGTGTTTTGTTTTTTAAAACCTTGTAATATCACTCTTTGCGGGACTAAACTTAAAGAATGCGATTCGTATTTGCAGCTTTTGCAGTTACAACAATGTAGCATACCTGGCGATTTTCATGGGATTTGAAATGTAAAAATAAAGATAGGCAATTTGAAAATTGGTTATGGTAATGCAAAATTGGAAACGGAAAGGGGCCCTATTTTTTAAACTACTACTTATTCAAAGTTCATCTACTGGTTAAACAATATAACTCCATTAAAGCAAGTTATAACTTAATAGTAGGGATGACTAAAGTCAGTTTGATGTTGGGTTCTTATTTTTCTATAGGTCTATTGGGTTCTCAACGCTTTATAACTTTTCGTTTTTGTTGTCAGTTTTGAAGAATAAAAACAAAATTTCTGGCCTAATCCTTTAACTGTGTGTTGAAGTGTTGTTACATATTAGGGTATTTTATTTTGTGTCGAAACTTGAATTGAGGATTACTCATACAATTATTTGTAATGTATATATGAGTAATCCTCCATGGCTCCAGATTGTAAATACTATGGAGAGATGATGGGGAACCAAAGAAAATAACCGGTATTAAGTACATAACAAAAATCGAATGTTTGTGTGACATGGACAAAAATAAAATTTTGATTGTTAAAAGTTTGGTAAGAAAAATGTACCGATTACCATTATATTTCCCTTTATTTTTAAAGCTTCCAGTGTGTTTATGTGTATATATATATGGCGTAAAGGAGCTTGTATTTTCGCTTTACACAAGCTTAAAGTAGGGTTTACACAAGCTTTACGCAAGACGTAAAGGTGTTGCGTAAAGTTTTTGTTTCATTACGCCAGCTTTATATGTACGCGTAAAGGTGCTGTAAAGCTGAACTTTACGTAGAGTAAAGGAAGCGTAAAGTTGTGTAAAATTCAACTATACGCTGACTTTACGCTGTCATTACGCTCACGTAAATTTGATTTTTCATGCTGTGTTTAAAGTGCGTACGGATGTCAAAGATTGAACCTTTGTAGAATCTCTCGCCTTTAAAGATAGTAGTGTCTAGGAAGTTTGTTTTCTCTTCTGATATTTCAGCCGTGAATTTTATGGTAGGATGGTGCCTGTTTATTCCTTCTTCTTGAGGAATATTGGTGTACAGGCTGGTAACATCCATTGAAACTAGGATCGCGTTGTTTGGAACTTTCCTCTTTTCTATAAAGTTGATAAACTGAGTGGTATCTTTGAGGTAGGATTTTTGTACTCTAGCGAAAGGCTGTAGGATGTGGTCTAAAAATGATGATATACGTTCTGTTGGGCCATTGCAGCCCGAAATTATAGGTCTGCCAGTTAAAACTGGATTGTGAATCTTTGTTAGCGTGTAAAATAATGGTATACGCGGTGGGCTAGGTTTTTGAGAAAGCCACTTCTTGGTCATTGCGTCTATATGATTTCCCTGGTGGAGATCATTGATTATCTCCTCAACTCTTCGAGAGGTTTCTTGGACCATTGGTGTTTCGAGGGGCATGTAGTTTTTTCTATCATCAAGCTGAACTTGGCCCTCTTGTATTTCATCTGTTTTGTTCATGATGACCGTTGTTGTGCCCTTGTCTGCCTTTCTTATGATTATTTCTGAGTTTGATCTCAATTCTCTAAGCGCTTTACGCTCTTTGAAAGGCAAGTTATTTCGTGGCTTAATTAGTTCAATCTCAGCGAGTTGAACTTTAACTTCCTCTAAAAAAGTTTCTAGCGCAACTGATCGCCTAACAGCTGGGATCGCCCTGGCCTAACAGCTGAACTGCGCGCGCGGAAGAGCTTTGCCAAAAAAATCCTGCAATAAACCTACTACACCTCTTAAGTATACGAGTTTTGCAATTCGTGTTATCTCTTTCGATCTACAAACCGTGTCTACGCTCTCTTGCCATGAAAATATTCTAAGTCCTACTAATGAGATCCAATTTACGGACCGTAAAAAGTTCTTCACGGACCGTATATCACTTTTGCGATTCGTACCGGAATAAAGATGCTAATCGGCTTGATGTTGTCCATTATATCTCTTTTCTTTTGCTCTGTCTTCTGATGAGAAGGACTAGACAAGTGCAGGGGAAAACCGAGGCGGAACAAATAGGTAGATGTAGCTTGTGTGCCTGTTGGGTTTCAAGGGGAGGAAGAAGGAAAGTCAGATAACGTATCAAATCTGTTACTGGTAACAATACCAGATGAAAACATTGACGAGGAAAAACTTGTCAGGCCGCAGTTGCAAGATGACCTAAAGTATGATGGGTGCTTCTCCAAGGTTTTGAAGTTAAAATTTTTAATATACGAGCATGCTTGGTAAAACCAGACTGAACACTCCTTGCACATAATAGCGCTCCGGGTTTTTCTCACTGCTTGGCCACATGTTTCGAATGGATATGCTGTGGTCCTGGGTTGAGTGAAATATCACCACAAAGTATGAGGAGACTCAAAGTAAATAATCCATGATTGGAAGGAACAGTTGACAAGACTGGAGCAGCTCCAGTGCGGAAGTACGCCTTGTAAAAGTTTATTTCGCCACGAGAAGCTGAAAATTGTAAATTCGACTTGAGGAGATATATCTTGGACTGGCGGTTCGACTTCAGGAAACGTCAAAAGGTAAGCATTAAGAAAAAACAATAGAAGCAGATTTACGAGAGTTGGTTTAACAATAAAATGAAAATGACAATAGAAGAAATACAGACTCACGCTGGTCGACAACCGCTGACTGCCCTGACTATGAATTTGATTATTCATATTCTTATTATTATTATTATTATTATTATTATTATTATTATTATTATTATTATTATTATTATTTTACAATATCGGACTTCATCCAGCAGCATTATAATACGTAGTTCGTTCAATTTAATATAATTACACTGGGCAAATTGCGAGTTTGCGTGATTGCCCTTGCTCCGTAATATTTTCGTGGCCGATTTTGGCATAGTATCACCCATATTTCTTTACGCGTATCTAATTCTCGTAATGCCTCCCAAAACGACCAAGCAAGAAAAAGCCTTCTGCTCCTTTTTCTTTTATCATTTTGTTCTAACGATGTCCCTGAGGAAATCGTGGACATTCTGGCACAGAACTACAGTCTCAGTCAAAATGGTTGGGACACTCTGGGGTCTCCTTGTCCCCTCAGTGTTGGTGTACAAGATTTGGTGACCGAACCGCGATAAACAACTTTGAGAAGGACGAGGTGAGCACGCGAAGGGAAAAAACAGCGTTTGGCTAAAGTGGCCCAACTATTTTTGTCTGAGACTGTAGGTCACCTCCAAGTCGTTTTTTGCCACAATTACTGAACAGGGTTTGGCAGACAGGGGGTTTTGATGTAGGACAAAAGATCCTCCTTCGACACGTAATTTCCCGCCTCCAGCTAAATAGCGAGAATCCCACGGCCAGTAAACCTGTCGCATCAGAGGTTTCACTTCTCCCTGGGTTAGACTGACAACAGGAGCTTTGCACTATCGAACATTCTCCAACCCTTCGCCGTCCAAGGACACTGATGTGTCCAAAACCTTGCAGCTTCACCTTCTGGCACTTGAGATTCGAACTGTTCTTCACAAGGTAAGCCGTTGTTGCCTTCAGATTTCGTCTTATGATTATGATTATGATTATTACATGTTATGTTTAAAGATACGTTCACCAGTCTACCTTCATGCCCGCAACGCCTTATGGGAGGGTATTGTTCTTGTTCAAGACGAGTCCGCCACCAATATGATTAAATAGAATAGATTAGTCTGGAAACATTGTGTTCAAATTCAAACTTTAACCTCCTTATGTAAGAACTCCACACGTAATCTGTATGGAATTTTTTATCGTCCCTCTTTCAAGTTTTGTATAAAATGCAGTCCATTTTTCGGACAGGTGGCCCTATTTTCCCAGACAATCACACACGTAATGTTTTGTTCCCCTTTTTCAATTTGTTCTCGCCATTATGACAAAAATGGGAAAATTATGTGGAGACTGTCGTAGAAACTTAATGGTTGTCTTACACAAATTGAAAATTCCAAATGGTGTGTGAGGACGCTGCACCAGCAAAACGACCCAAGTTAGTGGGTGTGAGTTCAGATAGACGTTGTTTTAACTGAAATTTAAACTACTTACTTCTATTTCTTTACTATTGACACAGGGGCAATCAAATGAGGCCTAAAAAACAAAATTTGGTTTTGTTTCCTCTGTGAAAGTTCATAAGACCGACCACATTTGCGTCATATTAAATATGTGAAAAATGCAAATCGTCCCTGTTTCAACTTGAGTCTTGTATAAAACGCAGTCTATTTTTCGGACAGGTGGCCCTTTTTTCCCAGACAATCACACACATAACGTTTTGTTCCCTTTTTATCAATTTGTCCTCGCTATTATGACAAAAACGGGAAAATTATGTGGACACTGTCGTCGAAACTTAATGGTTGTCTCTGACACAAATTGAAAATTCTAAATGGTGTTGTCATTTCTAGCCCATCACAGTTTATGTAAAAAGTGTCCGGAAATAGCGCGCGACAAAGTAGAATATTTGCAAAACCTAACGAAGCCTAACAATTTTCATGAAAAATTATAAATGTACTGTTTTTTTTAATAGTTCTAAGAGGAATGGGGAATAAAAACGTTGAAGCCATTTAAACCTATATAAAATTTTTTGACACATCACTTGCCTGCCTAGTAAAAGCCTCTCACGAGAAGCAAATATTCCCTGGTTTAAGTTGTTAAGGAGAGCGCAGTGACCTCATTTGACGTTTATAGGAACTGAGCAATGACAGACAATTGAGCTAATTGTGGAATCCCCCGCACAAATTATTTATTTAACTTACTACTTTACTACGACACAGCTAGTTTCTGAAAAGACGCTATTGGATGAAATTAAAACTAGCAATTTTTGCCTGTTGATTGTTTATCTAGGCGTAGTCTACATTAATCGCAAAGCGGTTAAATGCAGATTAAATTATCTTTAGATTCATAGCGCTGGTTCTCGTTTGCAACGCAAGCTGCAAATTTAGAAAACAAAAGCAAAAGGAAAAAAGTAGTAAACGGTGTGTGAGGACGCTGCACCAGCAAAACGACCGAGGTTAGTGAGTGTGAGTTCAAATAGACGTTCTTTTAACTGAAATTTAAAGTGCTTACTTCTATTTCTTTACTATTGACACGGGGACAACCAAATGAGGCCTAAAAAACAAAATTTGGTTTTGTTTCCTCTGTGAAAGTTCATAAAACTGACCACATTTGCGTCATATTAAATATGTGAAAAATGCAAATCGTCCCTGTTTCAACTTGAGTCTTGTATAAAACGCAGTCTATTTTTCGGACAGGTGGCCCTTTTTTCCCAGACAATCACACACGTAATGTTTTGTTCCCTTTTTTTCAATTTGTCCTCGCTATTATGACAAAAGCGGGAAAATTATGTGGAGACTGTAGTCGAAACTTAACGGTTGTCTTACACAAATTGAAAATTCTAAATGGTGTTGTCATTTCTAGCCCATCACAGTTTATGTAAAAAGTGTCCGGAAATAGCGCGCGACAAAGTAGAATATGTGCGAAACCTAGCGAAGCATAACAATTTTCATGAAAAATTATAAATATACTGGGGGTTTTTTAATAGTTCTAAGAGGAATGGGGAATAAAAACGTTGTAGCCATTTAAACCTATACAAAATTTTTTAACACATGATTTGCCTGCCTAGTAAAAGCCTCTCACGAGAAGCAAATATTTCCTGGTTTAAGTTGTTAAGGAGAGCGCAGTAACCTCAATTGTCATTTTTTCAGGAACTGGGTAATGATAGACAATTGAGCTAATTGTGGAATCCCCCGCACAAATTATTCATTTAAATTACTACTTTACTACGACACAGCTAGTTTCTGAGAAGACGCTATTGGATGAAACTAAAACTAGCAATTTTTGCTTCTTGATTGTTTATCTAGGCGTAGTCTACATTAATCGCAAAGCGGTTAAATGCAGATTAAATCATCTTTAGATTCATAGCGCTGGTTCTCGTTTGCAACGCAAGCTGCAAATTTAGAAAACAAAAGCAAAAGGAAAAAAGTAGTAAACGGTCTGTGAGGACGCTGCACCAGCAAAACGACCGAGGTTAGTGAGTGTGAGTTCAAATAGACGTTCTTTTAACTGAAATTTAAACTGCTTACTTCTATTTCTTTACTACTGACATAGGGGCAATCAAATGAGGCCTAGAAAACAAAATTTGGTTTTGTTTCCTCTGTGGAAGTTCATAAAACCGACCACATTTGCGTCATATTAAATATGTGAAAAATGCAAATCGTCCCTGTTTCAAGTCTTGTATAAAACGCAGTCTATTTTTCGGACAGGTGGCCCTTTTATCCCAGACAATCACACACGTAATGTTTTGTTCCCTTTTTTTCAATTTGTCCTCGCTATTATGACAAAAACGGGAAAATTATGTGGAGACTGTAGTCGAAACTTAACGGTTGTCTTACACAAACTAAAATTCTAAATGGTGTTGTCATTTCTAGCCCATCACAGTTTATGTAAAAAGTGTCCGGAAATAGCGCGCGACAAAGTAGAATATTTGCAAAACCTAACGAAGCATAACAATTTTCATGAAAAATTATAAATGTACTGTTTTTTTTAATAGTTCTAATAGGAATGGGGAATAAAAACGTTGTAGCCATTTAAACCTATACAAAATTTTTTGACACATCACTTGCCTGCCTAATAAAAGCCTCTCACGAGAAGCAAATATTTCCTGGTTTAAGTTGTTAAGGAGAGCGCAGTGACCTCAATTGTCATTTTTTTAGGAACTGAGTAATGATAGACAATTGAGCTAATTGTGGAATGCCCCGCACAAATTATTTATTTAAATTACTACTTTACTACGACACAGCTAGTTTCTGAGAAGACGCTATTAGATGAAACTAAAACTTGCTATTTTTGCTTCTTGATTGTTTATGTAGGCGTTGTCTACATTAATCGCAAAGCCGTTAAATGCAGATTAAATTATCTTTAGATTCAATCGTTTGCAACGCAAGCTGCAAATTTAGAAAACAAAAGCAAAAGGAAAAAAGTAGTAAACGGTGTGTGAGGACGCTGCACCAGCAAAACGACCGAAGTTAGTGGGTGTGAGTTCAAATAGACGTTGTTTTAACTGAAATTTAAACTGCTTACTGCTATTTCTTTACTACTGACACGGGGGCAATCAAATGAGGCCTAAAACACAAAATTTGGTTTTGTTTCCTCTGTGGAAGTTCATAAAACCGACCATTTGCGTCACATTAAATATGTGAAAAATGCTAATGCTCTACTTAGTTTCGTTTGAAATTTAGCTCAAATTTTGTGACTACAACATATTTTCCTACACAAAAATTTGAAAATAGTCGTATTTTACAATTAAAAGCAAGAATTTATGTTCCCTGTTGTCTACATTAGTCACAAAGCGTTTTTCGCACGTTAACTGATTGTCTTTAGATTCTTAACGCTGATCATCGTTTGGAACGCAAGCGCAAGTTTAGAAAACAAAAGAAAGGGGGAAAAAGCCGGTCAACGGTGTGTGAGGACGCTGCATCAGCAAAACGACCAAGGTCAGTGAGTGTGAGTTCATATATGCTTTACTTTTTACTGAAGTTTAACCTGCCTACTAACTTCTATTTCTTTGCTACTGACATAGCGACAATCGAACGAGACCTAAAAATAGTATTTGGATTTGTTCACTCTACGGAAGTCCATAAAAGCCACATTTGTGTCAAATGAAATATGCGAAAGATGCAAATGCTCTACTTAAATTCCTTTGAAATTTAGTTCAAGTTATGTGACTACAACATTTTTTCCTAGACAAAAAGGTGAAAATAGTCTTTTACATTTAAATGCAGAATTTATGTTCCTGTTGTCTACATTAATCACAAAGCGTTTTTCGCAGATTAAATAATCTTTAGATTCTTAGCGCTGGTCATCGTTTGCAACCCAAGCGCAAGTTCAGAACATAGGGACGTTAAACGTTCATGAGCTATTTTGAATGCTTCAGTGTAACTTGAATGCTTCAGTGTAACCTTACCAAGAGTGATGAATCTATCTTTTTCGTCTTAAATGTAGACTGGGTTTTTGTGTCATTGGGTATTGCCGTACCTAAATGAAAACGCGAAACGCTCAGCTGCGTCGATCCTCATGCTATATATTCACTTTCCTCTGTCTTTCCCTACTAACTAGCTTTAAGATAGAAAAAAGATAGTGTGTTATTTCGTAAGGTATAGGAAATATCTTGGTTTTTTCTGCTTAGTTCTTAATTTGAGATTAATTTGTCAACTGGAATTTCAGTGAACGTTGTGGTATTGTTATATTCTACAGTATTTTATCAGTCGGAAGTCGGAAGTCGAAAGTAGTCTGAACTGTATTGTTTTTTGCAGCCCTGCCAACGTCTCCAAATTTCTCCAGACAATATTTTATTAAACAAAATATTATCTTTCAAGGGCATCAAAAGTGATTAATAACTCAAATGGAAAAGTCAACTATCGGAAGTCAGAACTGGGCCTTCCTGCTCAGCAGTTCCGAGTTCCTGTTTTTTATTTTCGGGTGCCAGGGGCCCGTTTCTCGAAGGTCCCGGTAATCTTACCGAGCCCGGGATGTTTTACGTGTGCCGCGTTTAATATATAAGATCCAAACAACTCCACCCTCCGATCATTTTGATCAATGATCGTTTTTGGAGTTTAGTACGAAACGTACCCTCGGGACTACACGGCTCAGAAAAATCACCTTCTTAAAAACTAAGACATACAGGTCACGTTTCTGGTATTTATCACTTACGTTTCACCGTTGCATAACCCATGTAACAAATAACGCTAGTTAACAATTATTCCACCAGTGCGCGTTGGATATGAGATGGTAGATAGCCATCGAGGCGCCGAGTTGGCTATAATCATCTCATATCCAACAAGCGCGAGTGGAATAATTGTTTTATTAAAAACGCCCTCAAAATCTCGATGAATCTCCCCGGCTTTATTTTGTTACAACAAACCGGAAAATCGTTAATGTTCATTTTGCAGATTACGTCGTTACGTGATTGAAAATCTGAACATCTAAAATGTTACATTTCGTAAAGAACATTGATACAATTTTGCTTGTCAAAATGCCAAAAGGCCACTATCGATAAATTAAAATTCATCATAGTCATTTTCTTTTGTGTTCTTTTACAAGGAAATTAACATAATTTTCTAAAATAACTTACTTATGCACTCGACTCGCTATCATGCTGAATTTTAATATATCGAAAGTGGCCTATATTTTCATGAGCCTTTAATTATCCAAACAACTGAAATAATCCCCTCTAGTTCTAAATGCCACTCAGCCATAAATGGCTTAACCTTGCCTTAACCTGCTTGAGCAGATGTTTGGATGTCACAGTAAAACTTTCCCTTTAATATCTCTTTCTTTTACCAATATTGATATAAAAGCAGTGTTCTTCGACTCTTTAAGACCGATTACGGCGATTCATTGTCAGCAGAACGGATTTCTCCTGAACAGAGATGATGCTCTGGAAAACTGTCAGCCTGCTTACGTTGGTATACATATTGTCAAGTAAGTACTATATTTGCTTCAGAATTTCGTAGATAAAAAAGTAGGTGTTAAAAAGATTTTCAGCATTACATACAGCTTTAGACTACCTTTGGAAAAGAGTTTGCTCCTCTGATCTGTGATCGGATACCCTTGTTCATGACAAGAGCAAACATTGTTCAATTTCGAAATTAAACTCAATTTCGAAGTTAACCTCGGTATTGTCATTTTTTTCACAGTATGAATTCGGCGGATGATGTAATGATATATTTAACAATTATTCCACGAGTGTGCGTTGGATTTGGCCATAATCATCTCATATCCAACAAGGGCGAGTGGGATAATTGTTTTATTAAAAACGCCCACAAAATATCGAGAATTCTTCCCGACTTTATTTGTAAATAAAACTACCGATTTTCAGCTTGTTTTTAATTTTGAGCAGACGCGTACAGTTACCATATTTGGAGAGTATGGTATAATGGCTCATATACCATGATGGCTAAGCCAATCAGAGCTCTAGAATTGCATTATCCAATGATTCAGTTTTTAATAAATACTAAATATAGTTGCGAATTATAGATATCACGCCTATTACATCTCTTGTAGTCAGCTCATTATCTTTCGTTGTGGTTGAAAAAATTAGCATTTTTTTTCCTTTTTTTTAATTATTTTTTTACAAGAGACTAGTAGGTCAAATTATTTTTTTTGGCGGCAAGTCGATTCAAGAGAAGTAGACCCCCAAGGCATAGATCGGTTCTTTAGTAATTTCAAATTTTGAACTCTATCTATTCGAGGGCATAGTGATTTCGCCTAGTTTATTCTCAGTCCCGAGCAGTCTTTTAACTGAATGAGTGAACTAAACAAATTGCTTATTGTCTCTCTAGTTTCTAGGAAACTGACCACCTACTCCTCCCCTGTTACTTCTCACTTAGGGCAAAATGTTGGCTTAGGGGAGGGTAGGTGGTCAGTTTCCATACAGAAACCTAAATTGATCTGCCTAGTATCCTTTTTTCATGGCGTTTCACGAACAGCTGAAAACTGAATTGTTGGTAAGGGACCGGTCATTATTTATCGCCGGGGGTCGGAGTATTTTTGTTGTCACATCGGAGCATTTACCTGATCCCCCCGTAGAGTATCTAGTTTTTTAAAGATCCCCCCTTATTGGTAGTGGAAAGTTTTATGATCCCCCCCCCCCTTTCTCCCAGCCACCGCCAAATAACTTTTTGAATATGCAAGTGATATCTTTAATAGTGGTACTTACGTCTCATGGACCTTGAACAATAACGGTAGATATTTGCTCGTCAGATACGAACTGAATTGTCGCGGAAGTGCCAATCTCAGGCTGTTCATCCAAATCCACGAAAACATAGTCATCGTCGCTCTCTGCCTCTTCACTTTCGGATTCTTCATCCTCGGATTCCACGTCATCTTCATCACTCGACAGTTCTTCTGTTATCACAGTCTCTTTATTCTGTCGGTAATAGTGACATCGAATGGCCTTAACTTTGTCAAGTTTCCGACCCACAGTCGTCAAACCATGCTTGTTGAGATACAGGTCTAGTTCTCTTACCCGCAACTTTTCAACTTTGCCACCCTCGATGAGGTTATCCCATTGAAAGTCCTTGTACGTTCGTTCGGCCTCTAGCGAGATTCGTTTGAGTTTGGATTTTGGTAACTGTTTTCTCTACAAGTTCCGTTTCTTTATAACGCCGCGTTAATTTTCTTCATCAGTTTGAAATTAAAAAACGCACCTTTCGCATTATTTATTTTATTAGAAAGTATTTTTCCTTCACTTTGTGATAATTTAAATCGCGTCAATTTCTAGTAAGTCCGCTGGTTTATAGTCTGCATTTGACGCACGCACGAGGGAGCCCCCACATCTTTTTTTCTTCCGCTCGCTTCACTTGCGTCACGTTCTACATTTCCGTTTTAATTTAATTGTATTAATTGTAAGCATAGTTAAATATTTAACACTGTTATTTACCTCAGATCTGCAAATTATAGGGTTGTCTTTCAGATGCCGGGAATAACCCTATCTAAATTATAGTGAACACAAATACCAGGATTTGCAGTCTTTAAATACAAAGAATTAATGTCCGCGTCGTTTCGATGTTTCAATAATGTTAATGATTACTTGTACTATTGCATGCATATTTTATTGTTTTATTTCTCACCAGTTTGAGCGTAAAATAATGGACCAGTATCACGAAGAAATTGTCGCGTTTTCCTTCATGATGATTTTAGTAACATCGAAACGTCAGACAACATTTACTAGCTTTTATATTTTTACGAAGACTGCAAAGCCATCATTTATTTACCTGGTCATTGTCGATATCTGATACAAGCCGCTCAGTTCTCGCCCTTCGCTCGCCTCGTTTTTCATTATGGCATCGTTTATGGGTACTTCCATCACTTAAATCCAAATGCTTTCCAAGCTGATCACCATTATCGTCCAGATTGCTAAGCTTTTCTGTCATATCTTCCATTCTTGCTCAATTACAATGTCTGAAGTCCAACTGTCGGGAAATCTTCTCAGCGCGCTTATTAAATAATGCTTTGTTGTTGTGACGTACTATTAACTAACATCGTTGTGACATATTAACTTTAACTTTATTTTTTACATATTAACATATAAAACCTACCTTTAGCCGAAACGTGGGCACAGAACTCGTTTAATTGCGCTGATTTGCTTTCATTATTTTTTCAATGGATAAAGAAATTGACTATCTTTTAACAAAAGCTGACTTGAGCAATTACACAGACAATTTTAAACAAATTGGTGTTGCAAAGGTCGAGCATTTCCTGGACGTTGATGACGAAACTCTTGAGCGAGACATTGGACTAACGAAGATACAAACTCGCCGTCTGAGGCGTTTCTTCGCTCAGATACAAGGCGAATCAAAGCAAAGAGGAACAAGCAGTGAAGGTATTGAGTTATCGTTTCTTAGATGATTATTTTGAAGGCCTCTATAAAATAATTGGCTTGTGCTTCAAACCAGCCATGAACAAAAAACGTAAGGCAACATGGTGCATAATTTGTAACGCAATCCTTAACAAACATTTATAATGTGATCGGTAGGTGTTACGTCCGCCAGTGCTCCCAAGAAGCGCAGGCAGGCGATTTTGTCATTTGGACGCTCCGGGCAGCTACAAGTCCTGAGGAACGACTCAGCACCAGAAAAGAAGCCGTGGGGAAAATATCTCCTTCCCAACCCACACACAGAAAGGCTGAAATTCTACAATAGTGTTGTACCGCAGATTTATGAATCTTCATTCGTGAGTAAACAAGCCGGTTTCAAACAGTATCTCCTCGAGCAACAGCAAATGCGTTGGCAGTTAAACACAAAGATAAAAGCCCTTTCCGATAAAGAAAACAACTTGCTTAGAAACGAGAATTGGGGAGTGTGCCAAAACATCACGAAGTTCATGTCAGGCGTGGATGGATGTAAGGGCAGTGGTGATGTCGCGAAGTGTGAGTCCTCCTTGACCACTGTCAATGAGGCCTTTAATTCAGCATCCGATTTGCTCTCATTTATCGACAACAGACGAAAGAACCTTTATACAGAAGAGCATACCTTAAGGCCGTTTGCAAGTGATGAGCTCAAATATTTCCAGGAAGCTCAAGAGCGACTGAAGGCCTTACACCGAGAGCTGCAGAAAGCCTCCAATGCGCTCACGACCACCCTCATGAGCTTGAAGAGAAAGTTCCCATCTCCCATGGGGAACAACGGCCTATCCCGAAGAAAAAAAGAAAACAAGAGAAAAGTGAAAAACATCAAGGAGAAAAGGTTACGTCAGCGAGCAGCAATTCTCCTAGAAAAACTTACCTCAAAAGAGGTAGCTAAAGAGGTTTTCGATTCACTCGAAAAGAATACTTACAAATGTGTCTCAAGTATTAATGCAGGATTCACTGCGAGATTTGTCAAGCGTCTCCACCTGGATCCGCTGCTATGGCTTTTGGAAAGAGGCGTGTTTGAAACAGAGCTGGCACGCAATTTGAAAGTGGTAGTGGCCAGAATGAACGAAGAGAATAGCAGTAATGGTGCTGAAAGAGGGTCAAGTTCGGGCGAGGATTCCGATGAATCTGACGTGGAGACTGTGCCAGAGCCAGTGGAGAGGGCTGCCGAAGATTCTGACACGGAAGCGGAACAAGATACAGCCTCACCAAAATAAACACTTTTTTATTTGTTGTTTTCATTCGGCCGCGTATTAAAATAATGAACGTTTATGATTTTAGATTACGATTCTCTATAAAACAAACTGAAACGTCATGAAACAATTTTGAGCAATTGTAAGTATTCCATTCTCAAAATCTTGATTACCTTTCTAATTTCAATAGATCGTGCCTGATTAACAACGTGTATGTTAGACTACGATAGTGATACTTTTTTTACAAAATGGAGGGTCTGTAAAAGGGTTTGGGTTTTGTGTCTGGGCTAGAATAAAGTTTATATAATACAAAATACAACTGAACGTGGTCTTGAATATATGGTTGGGGGTTTAGAGTCCTAGCGGCAAATCCTACCAAAGTATTTACAAATGCACTCACCCGGGGTCCCGGCGCGACCTAAAATTCCTTTTTTTTTCGTCTGATCCCCCCCATTAAGCTTGTCAATTACGGCTGATCCCCCTAAAGGTCTTCAAAAACCATGTGATCCCCCCTAAATACTCCGACCCCCAGGCGATAAATAATGACCGGTCCCTAAGAAAATTCCTTTTCATTGCTTTTCTCGGCATTTTCTTTTTAAACAAACGGTAGGATTGTTTGATAGCAGCCAAAAACCATATAATTATTAATCGCAGCCTGAATTTTTTCATCATCAGGCTTTCTTTTCGAAACTGCATAAGCCGCGTATTTAACTGTGATGATCTTCTCTGCTCAGCATTTATTTTTTTGTTCCACGGTTCAAATATTTAACAATTAATGAATGCGGCTGAGTATCTTATGAAGAATTATGGAGATTGAGGACGTGGTATCCGTCGAGGCCGTAAATGAAAATTAATTCATTAAAATCTGAAACATGCTCTTATTTTCTAAAATCGATAAAAAATAATTCTGTACACTTGGGTAAATAACATAAGTCAACATGTAGGATCCTCTTTGGAGACATGGGTGCTTATCACGCACTCCCACTTCAATGCTAATTTAGTATGCAGATTTTGTATAAGGAATAAGCCAAACACCACTAAATACTCTTAGCTACAATGTATTTTTTTCTTTAGAAAATAAACCTATTTAAGAAACTACTCTAGGTGACCTTTAATTTTTAACTGTGCTAATTATTATTTTATGTAAGTACCTGTTCGGCTATCTTGGGAAAATGCAGGTTCTTAAAACGCAGGCTTTTACTGTATTCATCATTTTATTGCTTGGAAATCTTGTAATCCTAGAATGCGAAGATTGCAACAAGACTCACGTGGTTAGAGACAGTGGTGTCCTTCAGTCTCCGCATTTCCCGCACAATTACCCGAATGAAGCCTACTGTTCCTGGAATATCAGAGTCAACCAATCACAGCACGTGTTCTTAATGTTCATGGATTTCAAACTACAGGCTGAAAACAACACAGATGTCATTCGTGTGTACGATGGAGAGAATACCACGGGGGAGGTGTTGGGAGTGTTTTACGGAGGACACCCGCCCCCAAAGGGTGGACTCTATTCTTCAGCAAACCAAATGTTTGTGGTTTTTAAAACGGACAACAACAAATCTTTCTCCGGTTTCCAAGCTTCCTATCACGCCTTAACGTGTTCCGGTAAGGATGTTTCAGAACAACTGGCCTTCTTCTAGGCCACAATGCAGTTTCCAATTCAAATTTTCAAAGGCAATAGGCCACTTCCGAGTTCCGAAAACCCTCACTTTCAAAATGAGGCCAAGTGCACAGCCTTTGTGAAATTGAGTTTTATTTGCATGAGGATGAAAAATCATCTCCATATCAAAGGCTGCGCACTAGTCGTTTTGATACAGAGGCTCGGGGGAACTCGGATATGGCCTACCTTTCATTTCCATCAACTTCGAGACGGGCAGAGGGAGCAATCTTTTTACGTAACTTCGCTCGGTAGCTTCAAGCCTTGACGAAGACTGGCGAATGAAGGCTTTGATTGAACTTCACTTTTAAAATAATTTTTTAATCGTTGTAGATTATATACACCACTTATCAACCGAGATTGAGGTCCGAGATTACAGGAAAATCTCAGACCGAGACCTTGATGTAATAGGCAGCTTATAAGCAACAAGGACGATGACGGCTACGAAGACGTCACTTGAAAAATGAATTCGCGCTGCCTCCACTTTATCACGCTATCACGCTTATTCTTTCTCGTTTAATTCGTGAAATGTTGGAAATTTTTTTTGGAGTTAAGTACTAAAGGACTGTATCAAAGTTCAGGAAAGAAAAGAAACTTGTTGTTGTGAGTTCCCGTCCTCGACAAAACTAGAGAACTTAAGATGGACTCGTTTTCGGGGCGACGGCGACCGGACTGCCAGAGAAAGCCTGGAACTAAGGCAGCCGTCGCTTCCCGTCAAAAATCGAACATTAAGATCGCAGTGAACTCAGAAGGACGGCGCCTTTAATTAGAAGAATACCAAAGAGGAAAATATGGCTTCACATAAAGAATTAAGAGAATAAATATTTGCTATGCAGACAACATGCATCGGATGAAGAGTTTCTCGTTTTGTGGGAAAATTATGAGTCCAAAAATCACGATTTTCCTCGGGTCAGTTACGATCCGTTTACGCTAAAAAACATGCGGGATGCAGCTGAGTGCAAGGCAGAATTTCGTGTTGAAAAAAAAAAGATCTCCACAGGCTTGTCGAAGCCTTGCAAATTACAGGAACATTAAAATGCTACCAAGGAAGCGTATTCTTAGTTTGTTATTGAAATAATTCCCGGGAAATACTTGCATGCAACAACAACAACAACGGCAACAACTTCATTTCAGTATTCCCACGTTAGTACATGGTATTACCTACTATTCGTTCTATACAATTTTCAATGCGTTTCATTTATACGATATTCTAACGAAAAGAGCGAACTTCATATATTCATATATTCATATATTCATATATTCAACCTTACGTTATCTGCTAAGACGTTAACAGAGCTTAAGCTAGCTCTAACCCCTGAATTAAATAACCTTAGCTGTTGGCTGAAAGCTAACAAGCTCAGTCTAAATGTTGCTAAAACAGAGCTAATGATTATTGGATCAAGACAAAGACTATCTGCCCAATGTGACGATGTAGAAATCAGAATTGATGACCAAGTTATTAAGAGAGTCGATCATACCAAATCCTTGGGTCTTACAATAGATGCTCAACTCTCTTGGGGTAAACACGTTGAAGAGATTTGCAAGAAAGTCTCTTCAGCTATAGGCGCCCTAAAACGTGTGCGGCCCTTTATATCCAAAGAAACTGCAATTCAAATTTATAACGCTTTAATTATGCCTCATTTTGATTACTGCAGCCCCGTCTGGGACTGTTTGAGTGGTTACTTGAGTGATAAGCTCCAAAAATTACAGAATCGTGCAGCCAGAGTTATTACTAAATCACCCTTTGATGCGAGCTCAAACCACCTTCTCTCCACCCTCAGCTGGGAGAGGCTATCTCTTCGACGAAAGAAACAAAAAGCCGTAATGATGTATAAAACCATGAATGACCTTGCTCCAGAATATCTGCAAAGTCTTTTCTCTCAGCGTCACTCTGCTTACAACTTAAGAAACTCTGAGGGAAGGCTGACCTTGTCCAAACCAAGCACCAATTATTTGAAACGAAGCTTCTCTTACAGCGGGGCCATGTTATGGAATAACTTGCCCAAAAACTTAAAAAACGCTGCATCCGTTGAGCATTTTAAGCGAAATATCAAGAAGGTAGCTGATATATCGGATTCCCACACGGCAATCATGTAAAGCAGTTGTAATTAGTTTTAGTTTTTGACTTAAGCTTAACTGATGATTTCCCGTGTTTAAATAAAGATTTACTTACTCATATATTATTTGGCTCGTAGGACAATTTTGTCCATGTCAAGCTCACTTACGGTTGGCTGTTTGCCAAGTTGGATCTTGACCCTGTGACATGAAAACATGGAAACATTCAAAGATGTAAGTTTAGATAACAGAGCTTGGAAATCGAGCTTGAAATGTGCCTCAAAGAAAACAAGGACAATTTAAGAACGATAATCTGCTAAATTTTGGTTGCTAAACGCAACAAACCTGATTGAAATGAAAGTTAAATACTCACGTTTTCGCCACAACGCCAAACAGACCAGTTTCACGTCGCCGACGGGACCACGACGGCAAGGTGGTGAGCATGAGCATGCGCAATATCCGACAAATAATGATGTCACGTCCGGTTGAAGTTGCCGTCGCCCCGAAAACGTCTCTATCTTACTGCGTGCAACGACAACAAAGAAATGTACAATAAAGCGTGATGCACGTGCAACGTTGTAGTTTTGCTAATATAAACCTTTTGCTTTTTTTGCCGTTCTCGTTGCCGTCGCCGTCTTCGTTGCTTAAGCTCCCTATTTATACATCGAGGCCTCGGTCTGAGATTTCCCTGTAATGACCAAACGGACGAGGTTAATAAGTTCTTTATTATATGGCCTTTTTTCTTTAAAGTTGACTTCCAACATAGGGGAAAAACACTTATTCAATAACGTAAAGTGATAGTAGCCTAACACTGTCGGCCCTTGCCATAGGGTACTTTGAGGTCTTGTTTGACAAATTTTTTGCTTGAATTATATAGATCCTCTTGGAATGGAAAGCGGGGCCATTTCTGATGCTCAAATAAGTGCATCTTCGCATTACACCAGGTACTGGCGACGTGATGACTATTCTGCAAAAAAGGCAAGGCTAAATTCGAGACAGGAATGGTGGTGGAATACAGGATGCTGGGCAGCGGCTAAAAATGATCTTCACCAGTGGCTTCAAGTGGACCTTGGTGGTTACACCAAAATAACACGTGTCGCGACTCAGGGAAGTGGATACGGAGCCTCAGGAAGGGTGACAAAGTTTAAGATCCGGTATAGCACTGACGGAGTCATATGGCAGTTTTACAAAGAGCCCGGTAATGCGAATGTTTCAGCAAAGGTACGCTGGACTTGCTAAATATGGAGCTTAAGCAACGACGACGGCGACGGCAACGGCAAAGAGGACGGCAAAAAAGCGATAGGTTTGATTAGCAAAACAAGAACTTTGCACGTGCATCACGTGTTTTAGTATATTCTTTGCCGTCGTTTCAACGTGAAAGTGCCAAAATTCACGTTTTGTCGAGGACGGGAACACAAGACAACAACTTTCTTTTTCTTTTCCTGAACTTTGTTACACTACTTAGGACGATAAAGTTTGAAGCAGCGCGAATTCTGTCACTTCTTAAGTGACGTTTTTGTAGCTGTCGCCGTCGATTTTGCTTAAGTGCGGGTAAATAATGACCGCTCTCCAAGCTGAAGGGGAATTTAAGTAGTGTGATATTGTTGAGTACTCTAGACGTGACTGGCAGAAATCTACACTTTTATCCAGTTATATTACAAGTCTTAATTCTATGTTTTGTGCAATGATTTTTATTAATGTCGGAGAAAAATTTTCGACCTTGCGCCACTGCAACTACGGGACTAAAGTCCTCTGGGCCTCCGGATTACAGTTCCAGCCTTCTTACTGCTAAGCCGCCCTGCCTCAAAGGACTGGTTAGTATTGTCATACACGTAAATGATTCTTTTTCCAGGTGTTTACTGGAAATTCTGGCGGTCTCAATGGAATTGTTTACAACCGACTGAATGAACCCATCTTAGAACGATATATTCGAATTGTGCCGGTGGCATGGCTTAACCACATAACGATGAGACTGGAAATCTACGGTTGCCAAGGTACTCTTTTATTTATTATATCCATTTTGAAATCATTGGTGATCCCTGCAATCTGATTGGCTTTCAGCATTATAGTTTCCTCACGAGTCTGACTTTTTTTTCTTTGTTTTTGTTTTTGTTTCTTTTTGCCCTCAGTCGCATTCTAAATCGCATCATTTCTCTTCTAACTTGCACCCGGAGTGGTCAATCGATAAAAATCGATAGCGATCAAGTGCTTTTTGTTAATTGATAACGGAAATCGGTGGAAATAGATAGACTAAATTGCTGTGTCAAATCGATATTATCGATTTTTCTTGATTTTAACGATTTATAACGGTAAGTCCAACATTGTTGTTTCATGGCGTAAGTTAAATAGTACAGCTGAGAAAACACATCCACGAGTAACAACTGATCAACAAACATGAAAATAAGAAATGTGGAAACTATTACAGACGCAAGATTCTCTCTAAAACCGTGACCCTTTTGCACATAATAACAAGAACAGTTCGGTTTAATTACATTCGCAGTTCTGGCAGGCAAGTACCAAGAGAAATACAACCTTAGATAAAAGATTTCCCTGCCAGAATTTCAGACATCCTCTAGAGTGTCTAGAGTCGAAGGGACGCCTGAAATTCAGGCTAAATTAAAGAAATCCCGAGATAGCTTTTCACCGTTTTCCGTTATCAATCGATAAAATCGATTGATCGCTAGCGATCTTCATCGATTTCGATTTTTATCTATTGGCTACTCCAGGAAGTAACTACACTCGGAACTGATGTTATTTTGACAGGCTAGGGTGGCAGATCGAAGTCGTGAAAAAACTGGGCGCTACAAACCTGGCCAATATGGCCATCAGAAGAAGACTTTAAAGCGGGTTTTAAAGAAAAGATAAGATTTTTTAAAACTTTTTTTTAAAAAAGTGATAATAAATTGTTTGATCCTTCGACTCTCAATTGCTACTCAATCGTCAACAAATTCACTGTTTGCATGGAATTAGTTTTCATTTTGGATGAACAAAGGAACAGATGTAGTCCATCAGCTGAGAGCCGAAAATTTGGATTTATGGCTGTGTCTTCCGGTATAAATCGATGGAATCGGTAAAATCTAGATAAATCGATAAACAAAACGAGTGTGTCATCGATTTCTACCGATTGATCGATACAATCGATATCAATCAAATCAGATTTACCGACTTTTAGCGATTTATCGATTGATGAATCGATACCGATTTTTATCTATTGACTGCTCCGGGTGTAATAGATATTTTTTAGTACCTTTCATTATCTTTGAAAGCTGGGACATGTGGTAATTGATTTCCCATGCGTGGTTGCTTCTTGGTTGCACAGAGCTTTGATCAGATCGAAAGCAGTTTATATTTGTTCTTATATTTCATTAAATACATGTCCTTTTAAAAGTTTTAATTTCCACAGTTTTTTTAAAAGATGAGTCGAAGCGTCATAGCTGAAATGTCATCTTGACTATGATTAATTTTTTATTTCACGCTGAGTCCGGCCCTCAGATCATTAATTTGTGGCGATACTTTTGGGATTTTGAATTATTAACGAGCGATTATCAGAGATTACTGAATCAGTCAAGGATGTGTCTGTACAATCGATTCGCCACCTTTTGTCAGCGGTGATTAAATTGAAATAAATCGCGAGTCTGAGCGCGATGTCATTAAGCTATATTATTTTCCTTTCGCTGTAGCGATTATTTTGTCCACGTTTTGTTTATGTCACGTACTACCATATTTTATAAAGCGAAATTAAACCAAGGGCCCACATCACATACATAGCTTGAGAAGCCTTTGCTTCATAAAGAAGTCAGCATTCAACGTCACAGGAAACCTTGTTATAGTCGTGAAATTCACGTTCCAAAGCGCATTTGGTAACTATCGCCAAAATCGCGAGTGCGCGCGCACGAGCCAGTGCGCGAGGTCACGAGGGGGCACTCAAGCTGTATTATATCCATGATCTGATTGGCCAACATCAAAGCAAAAAGTTTACGTCACGGAAATCGTTTTGCTACTTGGGTTCGCAGACGTTATTTTTCGGAGGGAGAGAAGCGACGACCGGAAATATGTCTGCGCTTCGCAGGCTACGGCCGTCCAAAAAGGGTTAAACAATTATGACCTTCCTCATTACTCATTGTTTTTCTATAAGAGCCACGTCCGCTGACTCGTCACCAGTCGTCTCTCGTTATTATTACTTGGCGTGGAAGACTAGAACGGGCTCTTTAATGAAGCGGATGATCTCCCCAGCGCGCACAACCCAAGCACTTCCCTAGTAAATGATTAATGAGAGAGACAACTCGGAGACGACTGGGGACGAGTCAACCACGTCCGCTATTACAGCCTACCAAGACAAAATGCATTCCTTTGCAACGAGTACTATCTAATGGCAGAGGTCGTTCAGAAAATATCAAATGATAAACAAAACATGCTCCTAGTTACATTACAATAGACTATTATCTGCTGGTAAACGTTAGTAGAAAAAGGCTTGACCTGGTTTCAAACTTTGGCCCAGTCTGATGGCGCTAATCCTCAACTGATTTTCAAAGTGAGAGTACACATAAAAACAAAATATAAAGAGTGTAAAAACATGACAAAACAGTGCCTCATCAATGTAAATTATATATACAATCATGCATTTATGGTTATCTCTGGTTATTTGAGCATAATTCACATGATCTTCGTATAATGAATAAGTGAATTTTCTAGAAAAATAAAGATTAATTATTCAAGTACATTTATTCATATTCAAACCAAATTTTCAAATATTCAAACTAATCTAAACTCAATATTCAATATTCAATATTCCGCTTCCACCCCCTTCTTCCCACATGCATGATCATTCGCCATGTTCTAAAAGAGTGAAAAAAAAACTGGGTACGATATACGACCAAAAAGTTTCTCGGGATCGTTTGGAGGCACAACATAAAAGTCAATAAACATGTCGTAACGCAACATGTCGTTACAAACTGCAATGATAAGTCAAGAAATGCAACTATTCTTTACTCATAATGTACTACACAACTCCCGAAGAGCCTAATGCACCAGGTATGTCTCCTTCAGTCAGAGTAGCCTTCAGAGCGTTTTTAAGAGGTGAACTGCTGCTCTCTGCCATGTTTTTGCTCTGTGTTTATATTGTCCGCTGTTTCTTTGATCTGTAACTATATTGTCCTACCGTTAAGGGTCCTCTACCATAATACTCAAACATTTTAATTTCTACTTATCCAGCTCATTATTGACTGTATTACAGGTTGTATGGCTCCACTTGGTATGGAAAGTGGAGCAATCTCTGATGCCCAGATAAGTGCCTCTTCTCAGTGGGATAACTATCATGGTTCACATAGAGCTCGATTGAATAAGAGAAGTTTCGGAAACAAGAGGGGAGCCTGGAGCTCTTTAAACAATGACATTTATCAGTGGCTTCAGGTTGAACTTAAGACATATACCACAGTGACTCGCATAGCGACTCAGGGCAGAAGTGATTCGTACCAATGGGTTACCGAGTACAGGTTGCAGTACTGTGAAGACGGAGTGAACTTCCATTTTTACAAAGCACTAGGACAAGATTCACCAAAGGTATGCCCAGTTAGTATTCTTCTCGCCTCATTTTACGCAATCCGGATAATTTCGGAATTCGGCAAATTTTTGCTTAACCCGTGATCTGGCAAGACGGTGATACTTGTGGAATCCGAAATCCTGTTAATGAAGCTCAAAGAATCCAAAAATTCCGCTAACGATTGGAATCCAGAATCTTGTGCCTGGAATCTGCAATCAACAGCTTGGAATCCAGAATCCACTTAAGACTGTCTTGGATCACTTTACATGGGGCGATTGTTTCTCTACCAGTGGTGGATCCAACACCGCGGCAAAACGCACTGCGCATGAGCACAAAATTTAACATTCGGTCAACTTTTTATTTCTGTTCTAGTAACTGAACCAATTGCGTAAGCATAACATTGCCGTTGCGCCAAGTTTAAAAGCAAAAAGGCGGAAACAGACAAAAAAGGGGCAAAAAAAATCACTTCATTCTATAGCTGATGTATTTTTCTAGTGTTAAACTTTTGCACCACACGGTTATCTGGTTGCACCAACACTGAAAATGATGTTTGAAGTTGCAGGTCGCGAGCGCTCGACAAGACGAATTTGTTTTTACCGGCTTTCTTGCATGCTGCTGGTTTGGCATAAGTTAATTTGGGAGAAGGCGATAACTAGGAAAAGAATGGCAATACTTATGAAAGAAACCAAAATAAAGAATTCGTCATTATCATTGACACTAGAACCAGGAAATAAAATTTTAATCCGTTCAATAATTTTTTTATTATCAGAGAAAACAAGAACTCAAAAAAAAAAGATGGGCGGGATTTAATAACAACCTCGACTTTGATGACTGCAGTCACGAACACCTGGAGCTTTCATTGCCGGAAACTAAACATGCCTACAAATGACTTTCATTCAAGAAAATGTCTATTTAATTCTTTTACATGGTTGTTCTGTGGTTGAAGATTTCAATAATTTCAGACTGCGCGGCTCGGCTGCATCCCATGCAAACACGAAACTTCCAGCTGCTAAATACATGGCAGTGGCGGATCCAGCGGAGGGCCCCCCCCCCCATTATCTCAGGGTCTGAGAGTGGAAAAAAATAAATAGAGTTGCCAACTTGCTGCCAGCCTCAACAGTATAATTAAGCTTATGTTTCATGGCAATCAACTCAGAAGAGTTCCGTTTCAAAACACAGTAAAACTCACTGGTAAATAAAACTACAAAGCGATTGTGTGTTGTCGTTTTCCAAATAAAGCGCGAATCGGCTTTAAGACATGAAGACTGAGAAATTGAAGAACCGAAAATTAGAACTACAATACACAAGCTTGCAATGATAACTTTTTATGTCTTAGTTTCAGCCAGGTTAAGTGAAAAATGGCAGTCAAAAACTTTGTTTTCGTGAATGAAAATCAGTTTACCTGACGCTCTAGCCAAAATTACACACTGAGTTATTATCAACTTACCTTTTCTGAATCTAATCGACTAATTGTTTCAGTGATCTGTGCCTGGTTATCCATAAAAGCAATTTCAATAACTACAAAATAGTCAAAAACACGAGCAGCATGAAGTAAAACAACTGAACCACAAGCTGCACACAGAATGAAGCCGAGCGCGCACGGGAGACTTTGATTTGGCGGGAAAGTGTGACTGAAAAAGTGACCGGAAATGCTCAACCTGGCGCATGCGTAGACGTTTTTCTTCGGTGTTGGTGGATCCAGGGGGAGGGACCATGGGGTCCGGACCCCCCATATCAGACCTGACCCTTGTTTGAGACTGAAATTCTTACATAAACGGGATCGTATATCACTCTTAAACTGGCTGATTTTTTTTTTCATGATACGCGCTTTGAATTTTGCCACTAAACTAAATTCCAGGGATATTCAAAAAATGTAATTGTTTTGGGTACTCTCCTATGATCTGTTCGCCTCTGCTCGCCAAGAGGTATTTCCCGCGCAACCGGCGACCGGCGTTCACAGATTGAGAAGCGCGTGCTCGTCTCTACGAGAAGTAATTTGCCACAAAAAATTTCAAAAGTCCTTTCTGAACCAAAGTTTGGACCCACCCCCCCAATTAAAAATTCCTGGATCCACCCCTGTCTACGTTACTTGGTTTTGTTGTTGTTGTTATTAATTATTAATCATTATTATTAATTTACTGTATTTAAGAAAATTCATTTATAATTCAAAAAATTTCCAGCCAATCATAATTAAAAATATATCAGTTTATAAAATAATTGTTTATTATCTTTGGATAGTTGTTTGATGGAAACAAAGACAGCAGCACCATTGTTTACCAAACATTAAGCCAGCCAATCAGAGCACGTTATGTCAAGATACTTCCGGAGGCTTGGCACCGTCACATATCAATGAGAATGGAACTCTACGTCTGTTCAGGTATTTTTTTAAAAAAACTGCCTCAGGATTGTTCATTTCGCGGCCTTCAGACCATAATGGAATCCCAAGCCATACAATCAAGTAACTCAAACTGCAGCGAATCCTGCCGAGATCAAGTTCAGTTTAACTTTTTAAAGTAACCCGGCTTAATAAGACTTTTGATAAGGCAGAACATACGTGGAGACAAAAAGCTAGGCCGGCTGTCTCGCTAATCCTGAATTATTTTGAAAATTCTTCAGGGGCGTCTCTATTTCCTGAAGAGGTCAGAAGGTGTCCTAGTGGACTTTCTCAAAGTCCTACCCTTCTAATTTCCTCTTCCTGTAGTAACTCACTCGTGCTGCAGAAGACAAAAAACTCTCCCGCTCGTGCTTCGCGCTCGAGAAAATTTTTTAGCTCGACTTGAGAGTAAGCCTAGTATCCCAGCTGCATGTGCTGTCAGCCTTGATTTATTTATTTCTTCTAAGCCCTTCCTGACGTGATGAAAATTGATGAAAATTGAAATCAAAATGGAGGCCCGAAACGGAAGGCTCTTGATCTGGACGATCTTGCGGAACTGTGAACAATCTACCCATGGCAACTGATATCGTTGTGGTGCTCGCACAACGAAGTTCTTTGTCTACCATTCCTGATCGAAGTGGTTGGTTTCCGATGAGATAGGAAAAGCGAGTCCGGGAGTACCCCGCAACGATAAAACATAGCATGTAATGGGATATGATGTCCCTTGACTTTCGCGTAGATATGTCGTATAATTGCTTTCTGAATTTTACCGAACGGAACATTACAATAATCGCACAACAGACAGTTATCATATTAAGAGTTTGTATTTAACAGGTTGTATAGCTCCTCTTGGGATGGAAAGTAGAACAATTCTTGATGCTCAGATAAGCGCATCTTCACAAATGGATAGCAAACATTCTGCATCACATGCAAGGCTGCATTTGCAAGCAGATGGAAGTACATTTGGCGGCTGGTCTGCTCTCACAAATGACGGCAACCAGTGGCTTCAGGTGGATTTCGGTAGCTACACGCTAGTTACACAGATAGCGACCCAAGGGGAGAATGGCTACAGCAACTGGGTGACCAAATACAAGTTAAAGTACAGTGATGATGGTACTACCTTCCAGTTTTACAAAGACGTCGAAGGTACATCTCCAAAGGTACTCAGTGTTCAGTGTCAAATTTCTCCATGTAATGTTAATGGTTTGTAAAACAGAGTGTTCATGAGAATTACGGACATGATCACACAAGATGAATTTGCCTGATATTTTATCACTACTTCTGTAGGAAATGAATAGGGGCAACAAATGAGAATTCAAAGAAGTGTTTAAAGGGTTAACAAACCTCAAGGTGTAGTCCATCCCATCCCTTCAGACCTCCACATTGAGTCAGACTCCATCAACTGCTACCCTCCATAACGCATTCGCTCCTGAGCCGCCAGTAACCGCCCGTGCGGATCCACGTCCTTTCTACCGCTTGTAATGTCATCAGTTTTGATGGTTGAGGACAACTTTGTCCGCTAACTTAAGCAGAGTGAAGAGATCTTTCAAACCATACCAGAATGAGCACAATTCGGTCAAGGACACCTGAGAAAAAGTCAAAAAACCATGTAACATTGACCTGAAAATTTCCATGAAAATCTTGTTCCACTACCCCCCTACCTTTCCTTTCATCTAATCCTAAGATCCTAAAAGCTTTCCTAAAAACTTTTCCCTCGAAAATGAAGCCTACTAAATGCCCAGCAAGAGAAAACAAAAATGAGGCGAGCAAAGCGAAAAAAGAGGGGAGGAGAGAAAGCGAAAAGTAAAAGTCAAGACTGTTGTGTCACTTTTAAACCCAAGAACCCGAAACTTTTGCTTTCTGCGCATAACCGAACTTTGCAAGCTAAAATTGTGCATCTGGATCAGAAGGCCGCGAAGTGTACGACCTCTACACGGCTTTGTGGTAAGTTTTCTCTCTTTATAGCATGACAGTGACCAGAAAACCGCTCGACTTGCCTCAAAACGCGTTTTTCGGCAAAATCTCCAGACACGCTTCATTCGTCTTTTGCCAACGCAGTGGAGAAATCAGATTTCAATGAGGATTGAAGTTTACGGTTGTCCAGGTAATAAACTGATAATGATTGAAAAAATTGGCTTATTTTACAATAGAGTGGACACTTTTTTCCTGCACGAACATTCGCCATTAGGAAATAGCCTATACTTGTTTAGCCTGTTCCAGGCTCTCGGTCAGGGTAGACAACCGAAAAAAAGGGCGAGCAGTGAAAGAGCGACCGAAAGATGGCGGGAAGAGAGAAGGGGAAACAGCCCGCAAGCATCTTTACAAATATCACGGTCTGTCCACTACCCCGCTCACTTTATGAAAAATCGTTTCTCGTGTTAAAAAACCGATCATCATTTGTCGCCTGGGGGAAGGGGTGCGGAGAGTTTTATGGGGGATCACTTGATTTTTAGGAGGGCAAAAGGGGGGAATCAGTCGTAACTGAGAACCCAAACGGGGGATCGCTGAAAACTTTGGAAGGATTCAGACGGGGAATCACTCAAATTTGCTTGAAAAATAAAGACATGGAGGGGATCGCGAAAGTCATCAGAAGTTATTAGGGAGGATCATTTAAGTGAAGTAATTTTCAAAGGGGGTATCAGCTAAATTTCACCTTGTTTAGCCCAAATCCTTCCCCCCCACCCCCGGCGATAAATAATGACCGATCCCTAAGATGTCAAAATGTGCACTGTAAGAGGGTTTCGACCGCACGCTATGTGTTTTCTTTGTCTCTGCCGCGTGCAGATTGACGTGATTGACCAATCCAAAAATATTTTTTAAGGCCCTTTGGGCCCCACTTCGGTCTAAAAATAAGGGGGCCCCGGGTCCCTTCTCTGGATACGCCTCTGGAAATGAACACTTCGCTCCATGGAAGGTAATCCGGATTTCTGGACCTCGAAATTCCTTGAATTTTTTTTTTTTGTGTGGAATGCCGAATCCCGCTAACGATTGGAATCCGAGGTCCAAGTTCCTCCGTTGGTTCTTCCGTTGCTGGAGAGGTCTTTTTCCTCTTTTTCCTTCTCGTAAAAATCCATCACTTCCAAGTTTCAATTCGATATAGAACTCACGGCCACGTTTAAATGAATTCTTAACAACTCCTAAGGCCTTATAGCAGTCACGAGATTTCTTAATTAACTTTTCTTGCGTTAGATTTTTTTATGGAAACCAAGACAGTAACACCATTGTGTATAACAAGTTGAATTCGCCAATCATGGTACGCTTGGTTCGGTTATTGCCAATAGAGTGGCGCAATCATATATGTCTCAGAATGGAGATCTACGGTTGTCCAGGTAAGTAAGCCGGTTAACAGTTATTATTATACATCAGACTCACTATGAAAAATCTGATTGGTCGAGAGCATTCAATCAATTCACAATAGCTTGTGAACTTGACATGATAAATGCAATATCTTCTGCAGATATTGCATTTATCATGTCAAGTTCAACGTCTGCCTGGTTACCAAGCCCCTGAGAGTGTTCTCCTCAGAAACAGAATGGCTGAACGCTTCGCTTCTGTTTCTGAGGATGAATTATGGATTTTTCTATTTTAATCTATACTTTATTCAGACAAAGGTTTTATTATTGTATTTTACAATTTATAAATGATTTTGGTTAAGCTTATCAGTGTCACTTTCACCTTAGTTTTGAAATAAAGCCATTTTTCAACAGATGAATGTCTTCTTTTGCCTATTGTTTAAAAAATGTGTAATGAAACAATTATTGAATTCGCTTTTCGCATGATATCATGAATTATCAAAACCTCGTGTCTGTATTATCTGCCTCAGCCGATAACACAGACCTCGGTTTTGATAATTCATGATATCATGCTCAACTTCATCCAATAATTGTTTATTAAACTGCTACTATCAATTAAACTATATACGCTGAAGTCAACGCACATTTTGGTCGGTCATTACCTGGGATAAGTCAAAGTACAGATGCACGGATCACATTATGGAAGCTTTTTCAACTGTTTCGTCCCACAAGCATGATCATTCGCCATGTTCGAAAAGACTGAAGAAAACTGGGTACGATATACGATCGCAAAGTTTCTTGGGATCGTTTGGAGGCACAACATGAAAGTCAACAAACATGTCGTAACGCTACATCTCGTTACAAACTGCAATGATAAGTTAAGAAATACAACTATTCTTAACTCATAATGTACTACACAACTCCCAAAGAGCCTATTATGCACCAAGTATGTCTCCTTCAGTCAGAGCAACCTTCAGAGCGTTTTTAAGAGGTGACCTGCTGCTCTCCGCCACGTGTTAGCTCTGTATTTATATTATCCGTTGTTATTACTTTGATCTGTAACTATATTGTCCTACTGTCAAGGGTCCTCTACTATAATGCTCCAACATTTTAATTTCTACTTATCCTTATTGACTGTATTACAGGTTGTATAGCTCCACTTGGTATGGAAAATGGAGCAATCGCTGATGCCCACATAAGTGCCTCTTCTCAGTGGGATGACAATCATGGTCCACATAGAGCGCGATTGAATAGGAGAAGGTTCGGAAACAAGAGGGGAGCCTGGAGCTCTTTAAACAATGACATTCATCAGTGGCTTCAGGTTGATCTTGGGAAATATACCACAGTGACTCGCATAGCGACTCAAGGCAGAAGTGATTTGAGCCAGTGGGTTACCAATTACAGGTTACAGTACAGTGAAGACGGAGTGAACTTCCATTTGTACAAAGCACTAGCACAGGATTCAGCAAAGGTACGCCCAGTTAGTCTTCTTTTCGACCCATGTTAGGTCTCCCGGATTCCCGAATCCGGCAAGTTTTTACATGTAGAATCAGGAATCCTGGGAATGCAGCTCAAGGAATAAGGAATTCTGTGTTTTCACTCACGTGGCCAGCATCTATGCACATTTATTAGAGCAAAAGAAAGCTTTTACATAAAAAAAGAGTTCAACTCCCACAGGACTAGTTTGGGACACAAACATGGCCGCCGTTTCATTGTTTTGGGACACAAATACGGCCGCCATGACGTCATGTGAAAACAAACAATCAGGAAACCAGTAGCTGAAATGAGGAGTCCAAAGTGTGAAATCCAGAATCCCAAAAATAAGCCCCTCCATGTATAAGCCCCACCAAACTCGTAACGTAAAAAACGTTCCCTTAAATCGCCCCTCCAAATATAAGTCCCCTGGGGGCTAGTACTTGGGAATTACCCTCAAATACAACGTAAAACAAAGCAAAAACGGTAAATTTCCTTCAAACTATAAGGCTAGCCAAATCGATCTTGAAACGTAAATTTTCCTACATAGATTAGCCCCCCTGAATAAAAGCCCCTCCAAAAATAAGCCCCTCAGAAAGTGCCTTTGAAAAATATAAGCCCCGGGGCTTATTTTCGGAATTTTACGGTACCTTACATGAGGCGATTTCCTCTCTACGTTACTTGGTACTTTCTTTTAAATACCATTAAAACATAAATGACAAAAAATCTCTTTCTATTTTTATTATTTTTATTGATTAGCCTGAATTTCAGCCGTCTCACTTGAGGAGACGGCTGCAATTCAGGATAATTATAAATCTGCTAGCTTCAAGAAAATTCATTTACAGTCCAAAAGTTTAGAGTCAATGATAATTAAAAATACATCAGTCTGTAAAATTATTGTTTACTATGTTTGGATAGCTGTTTGATGGAAATAATGACAGAAATACCATTGTTTACCAAACATTGAGCCAGCCAATCAGAGCACGTTACATCAGGATACTTCTGGAGGCTTGGCACGGACACATATCAGTGAGAATGGAACTCTATGGCTGTCCAGGTATATTTTTATTCCCCTATTTCAGGACATTTCAACTCGCGACCTTCACACCACAATGGAATCCCAAGTCATATACCATAATAAACCGAAATTGCAGCGGACCTCGCGAAGTTATTTGTGGGTCCCCATAGCTAAGAAAATTTCTCCCTCCGAGAAATTTTGGAAGTCACGTGACCTTACGTCCGTCCTTCCACTCGTCCGTCTGAACTACAGGGTAACCAATGTGAAATATCACACTTTCTACTAATGTGGGAGCCCTCAACCTGATTTTCGATATCCATGTCGTGTCAATTGACGACTGTCAAAACGGGCTATCCGCTGATCATTATCACATGGCCATATCGCGGGCTCAGGTGTTGACCCATCGGGGTAAGTGTTTGTTTTGATGTTATCGGTTGTCAAGTTAGTATTTTTCAACTGGTCACATGCCCAAGTCTGAGTGGATTTCTTTGAATACTTACAAGTTTATTGTTTGCAGCAAACTTTAAATTTATCAACGAGAGCTTTGCCTTTAGCCTTGGCTAAATCTATTTATTAGTTCAGTAGAGCATCCCGTCTTTCTTAGACGTTTCGGCTTTGACCTTAGTCTGCTACACAGCCGTTTTTAGTGTCGCAGAGCGAGGCTGATTTTGGAAATTCTCGTGAAGAGTTATCAGGAGGTTTTCCAACTGTGCACTGAACTTTTAATTATTTCTCTGTTTTACAAGACTTTTCTGAATTTATCCAAAAGTTTGCGTGTTGGCTGTTACTGTTTCATCATAGACTATCCGTTATAAAATTAATGCAATATCTAACATAGGTTCCTTTTACTGATCTGTCGTACGCTTAGCCTGTGAAGCGCCTTTTGGCATGGAAAGCGAAGCAATTGCAGAGTCCCAAATAAGTGCATCTTCTCAGCTGGATGACCGACATTCTGCAACGAAATCCAGATTGCATTTCAAAACAGACGAAAGCAAAGATGGAGGCTTGTCATCTCTCACAAGTGATCCCAACCAGTGGCTTCAGGTGGATTTTCGTAGCTATGCTACAGTGACACATGTCGCGACTCAGGGAAGACATGCCCACAATGAATGGTTACTTAACTACAAATTAAAATATAGTGATGATGGCGTGACATTCCAAACTTACAGTGTGCCAGGAACCAAACTCTCAAAGGTACTGCTCTCTCATGAGTAAAGGCTCTTTTTCACGGTTTTTTCAAAAGAAATTGCGCTCTTATACTCTTTCTATTTAACTATGAAGCTTGTAGTAGATTAAATTAAACGATGTCTTCTTTTCATTTGGATTGGCATGCGTACGTTTTACACGATTGAAATAGCGCCTCTCAAGAACTCCTGTTATCATGCATTTTCCTCCATGTGCCTGGAAACATTCCGTGTCCTCCGAGTTCTGTCGACGTAAGTACATTGTAAATGTTTGTTATCACCGTTTAGGTTTTTGATGGAAACAAGGACAGTGACAGCGTTGTGACCAAAGAATTGAATCCACCAATCACAGCACGCTTTATACGGATCTTACCAACCAAGTGGAATAAGCGGATTTCCATGAGAATGGAGCTCTATGGTTGTGCAGGTATTCTGAAGTAAATTCTGATACTTTTTTCAACTTAACAGAACCTATTGACTGAGTGTTTTTTAATTCTTCACTTGCTTAGAAAACAGGGCATATCAACTACAAGGCTCATTGAACTAAATTTTCCCCTTATATTCTTAAAACGTGCTTTAAGCAGCCGCTCGCTATTTAAGCCACAAGGAACAGCACTCTTTTATATCTCTAGGCCACTTCTCCTAATGAACGGAATAATAAGAAAAAATAAGTCTACAAGTTACAATCCAAACCTATTTTACATTTCATCTATTGATATTCCTTGTCATATTTATGATCAAGCTTTCTTCGCCCCACTTGGAGTGGAAAATAATGCCATTTCAGACGGCCAGATAAGCGCCTCTTCACAAGCAGATGACGATCATGCTGCAAACCAAGCCAGATTGCATGCTAAGATAGGAGGCGGCAAAAGCGGTGGCTGGGCTGCTCTTAAAAATAATGTTAACCAATGGCTTCAGGTGGATCTTGAAACTTACACCAGAGTAACACGGGTGGCCACTCAGGGAAGTAATTCCTTTAGTGGATGGGTGACCAAGTATATGTTACAGTACAGTGACGATGGATTCATCTTTCGGTCTTACGAAGAAGCAGCTAACACCTCCGCGATGGTAAGCCTTTGCTCGGGTGCGTAAATGTTAAATCTCGAACACAAAACTTGAAATGATCAGTCGTATTCGTTCCAGTGACGACTCTAGCGTTTCTATCAAATAAGCCCTAACGCTAAAAGTACGTCATGGTATGCCTTTTTTTCCTGTGGGACTCAACAAACTTTTATACAAGGAGGCACCGCCCCAAGGTCCAACCCCTTATCCTTTTATTCACTATTTTTGTTGGAAAAGGTACCTCATTCGTACAGTTTCTATTGACAAATGATACCCCTTTCACATGCCTAATTCAGAACGAAGACTGCAAAAAACTCGGTTTTTCTCCTTTAAAATCGATTTTTTTAAGCCACCCAGGTGAGATTTTCGAACGAAGCACACAAGCCTCACAAGCCCATAGCGCTCCAGGACTTTTCTTTGACCGTTCTCGTGTTCTTGACCAACGCAAAAGTACGGGTTGTTTTGCTGGACCAGTGCTGAACACAGCGATATCAAGGACGACTGGTTGGTTCCCCACTTGTGGCAGTTCGGGAGGGTTCATCGTGAATGTCATCAATGACATTTACAGGTAACTGTCAATAACGGTCCTATTCAGGACTACGTTCACCCGGACGATCTTACTCTACCTAATTATGAAATTACTCCTGGTTTCAAACCTTTCACAGTTGCTTATTACTTTGATTATACTTTTTTAGATTTTTGTTGGAAACAAAGACAGCGACACGGTTGTGTACAACATTTTAAAACCACCAATCACAGCACGCTTCATTCGAATTTTGCCGGTGGAGTGGCACAGTCAGATATCGTTGAGGATTGAAATTTATGGCTGTCCAGGTATTCCGACATGTGTCGAAAAACAATAAGTCATAACTAATTATTTATACAAGGAACCTGTCTATATTCTGTCCCTGTTAGCCCTATTATCGACTTGTCATAGTATTATGACACCAATCAACTAAAAGCAAACTTTGGTGCAATATCGGTAGAATCTGGTTACTTTGACAACAAGTTCTCTTCTCCTTCATTCTGGCGCTTTAATGATCCTCACCTAGTTTGTACCAGATGGTGCTCTAATTTGACGGCGCTTCTATTTGTTTCTATAAAAGTGTTTGAAACTGAATTCAGGAAATTCGCTTCACTTTAGCCAAAGATTGCCAGGATGTTTAGACAGATGATTAGACATGTTCATGCATTTATTCAGGTTGTGTAACATCACTTGGAATGGAAAATCAAGCCATTTCTGATGCCCATGTAACAGCCTCGTCACAAATGGATGACACCAATTCCGCACGAGAAGCCCGATTGCATTCTAAGTCAATTGGGAACCAAGGAGGTGGCTGGGTAGCTCTCAAGAATGATCTCAACCAATGGCTTCAAGTGGATCTTGGCACTTTCACCAGAATAACACGTGTGGCAACTCAAGGAAGAGATGGGTATGATCAGTGGGTGACCAAGTACAGGTTACAGTACAGTGATGATGGAGACATCTTTCACTCTTTCAAAGTGTTGGGGGTTAATTCACCGAAGGTATGGCTGTCACGTTTTTGGTAGGACTCTTCTAGTCCTGGGACAAATTTGTGAAAATCCTGTGAAAGCGCAACCAGCTCACAAATCAATATTGTAACTTCCAGATCTGCTGGTTTATAGCTTTCTGGAATTTTTCCTACATTTAGGTTTTTACGGGGAATCAGGATAACGGCACAGTTGTTTACAACCCACTGAGTCCACCAGTCACAACTCGCTTCATTCGGCTGATTCCAGTGGGGTGGCGTAATCGCATATCGATGAGAATAGAGATCTATGGCTGCCCAGGTACTGAGGAAAGATTTTATATAAATAATCTAATGTATTTCTCCTTTGGCTTTGTTGTTGCCACTACCACTTTCGTCATGCCATTACCTGAAACATTGCGATTATCATCCTAATCTCGCCTCATGTAAAGTAACCCGAATTTCGGAATCCTGGAAATTTCGCTTGTGGAATCCGATATCTTAAGGTGACTGAACACAGTTTTGCGGCGGTAACTCGGGTGACGGCGCCTGTTTTAATTTAGACAAACAAACATGGCGGCGAAAAAAGCAATGGTACACCGAGGATATCTGGCAGAATTTTCACTTTTAATGTATTTTAGAGAATGAGAACTTTAAAATGGAAGTTGAACAGACGAATTTTGTTTCACATTTAATAATTACAGTACAATTGTATTATTGATTATCTAAAAACCCGTATGTTAAAATTTGGTCAAATAAGTTTTAAATGGTAGTGATTACTTATAGTAAGCTGTGTGCAAGTTTAAACGAAAATCTAATGAGCGAATTTTATGTAGACTGAGCAAAAGTGAAATTTTAAGTTTGTATTCAATCGTCACATTTTACCTGTCAATCAAAATCTTTCATCAGTATATTTTTCACTTGCCAAGTTTCAGCTTGCGAGCTGCAACCATTCTCTTGCCATGATTTGGCAAATTACATTTACTCACAAACTGCCAAAACTGTGTTCAGCCACCTTAAGCTTTAGAATCCTGAATCCTGCTAACGATTAGAATCTGGAATCTAAGTTCTACTGTCTAGGAATGAGGAATCCATTTCCTGGAATCCGGAATCCAAGACCGTTGAATTGAGAATCTAAGACTGTCTTGGATTAATGGACGTTGGGCAACCAATCGCCTTGATACCACCGTTATCCCCAACATCTGGATCCCAACCATCTCCCTATTGTCTTCACTCGATTACAGCCCCTGATGCTAACGTTTCGCCTTGATTGTAAATGTGGTTAGAAAGCATGTTGTTCCTGCTCTTACCAATTTAGGTTGTACAGCAGCACTTGGAATGGCTCTCGGAACAATCACTGATGTCCAGACAAGCGCGTCTTCAAAACTGGACAACACCCATTCTGCTGCACAAGCCAGGCTGCATTCCAAAGCAGTAGGAAGCAAATATGGAGCCTGGTCAGCACATGAAAATGATCATCATCAGTGGCTTCAAATTGATTTTGGAAGCTCCACCACAATTACACGGCTGGCCACTCAGGGAAGAAATGGCTTTAATGAGTGGGTGACCAAGTACAATTTAAGTTACAGCGATGATGGTGTACATTTTCATTCCTACAAGATGGTGGGAGTATCGAAGGCAAAGGTATCTCTTAGACCCCATTTCTAAGGAGAAAAGATGTCCCGAGAGGGTATAGTGGCAGGGGCAGCGGCTACCCGATCTACCCTGGGTGAGCCAAGGTTTCCTACATTTTTTTACCAAACTTGGCGAACCATCTACATGAGAAACAAAAAGTTGGCTAGGCTAGAAATATGAGTCACCTAGCTGGGTCAACCTGCTAGAATGACCGTCCTAGCCGAGTTAACTTTTCTCCATTTAAACTCTTGTCCATTTGGACCAACACGGTCAAGGACAGACAATCAGAGCACAAGCGAGAGCTTTAGCGCTCGCTAAAGTTGACTCGGTTGAGAGGGCGACCCTCTTTCCCTGGACAACTTTTTCTAAAAATAGACGAGGCCTTACTAAGATTTAAGTGGCTATGAACTTAACACACACTTTCCTTGTCACTTTCTAAAATGCCGTTCCAGGTACAATAAAGTATTTCGACTCCATATAACCGTTTTGGAAGCTGCTGTCTTCAACATGGCATCTATTCTTCTAAAGCATGCGAAGACTGTCAATTATCGATTGGCAATTGTCAAGTTTTAAAAAGCCAGCTGTAACTTAAACGTAACATAATTTTGATTAGTCAGGGTAGCTAAAGGCTCCCTACTTGTGCAATCTGAAATAGTTTTAAAAACAATCTCTTTCTTAAAACCATTGTTTGCTTCGTAGGTCTTTGAAGGAAATCAAGACAGTGACACTGTTGTTTACCACACTCTGATTTCACCAATCACAGCTCAGTTCATTCGGCTGTTGCCTCTTGCTTGGCACAATCACATGTCTTTAAGAACGGAGGTGTACGGTTGTCCAGGTGCTCTTACGAGATATTGATTGAAAATTCATTATTGTAACTTCACAGATAGTAATTCGGGTCAGTTAATGTGTTTCATGTTTGTAAAATTACGACCCTTAATTACAACGAAAAAACACACTTTGGAATCATCTTTTTCATCACGTGAGATGAGATATATTATATTTCAGTATCTGTGTGGGCCGTGGGCCGCATAAAAAAGATTATCAGTAAATGTTAAATGTTAATCTGCCTGAGTGGCTCTAACAACTGTTGAAGCCGTACCTGCAGATCTAATGTTCAGAAACTTTTTAATTTTATGTATTGTTAAATATAGGTAGCGTAGTTCCCCTCGGCATGGACAGTGGAGCAATAACTGACGCCCAGATAAGTGCTTCTTCTCAGTGGGATAACAATCATGGTGCATCACGGGCCAGGTTGCACATGCAATTTAATCGTAAGACCAGACAAAGAGGAGCCTGGTCATCTCGTTCAAATGATATCAACCAATGGTTTCAGATAAACCTTGGTGGTTACACTACATTAACTCGTGTTGCAACACAAGGGAGAAGCGACCACGGTAACTAAGTACAGATTGCAGTACAGTGATGATGGGGTGATCTTCCAGTTCTATAAAGAGCCACATCAGACTTCACCAAAGGTATGTAAATAGGCAGTTTAAGCAACAACGTCTTTGAGCGCCGCATGTCAACCGGAAGTGAGGCCTTTTCCCTTTCAGTATGCCTTGACGCCAGCAGGTTTTCATTGCTAAGTGTCGTTATGCTTATAGAGACGATTTGCCCAAGACTTAAGGCAAAAACCGCCTTCTAAGAATGCAAAAAGTCCACTTCCGCTTGACGTGCGTCGCTCAAAAACGTCAGATGTCGCTCTTATAGCTGTTACCTCCTTCGAAAGCAGTTTGAAGAAGTAACGGTTAATGCTGGCGAAAATGCGGATTTACATTCTCCGTAAGCAGAACATAAGTGCATCGTCGGTTCCGTGGTCACCTTTTACTTGAGTAGACCTAAGTACCCACTATTTTTACTTATAAAAGTGCCTCATTTTCTGAGAAGATGTGATTATTCAACTTTTTGGAAACACTGCTATTGCGCGCAAGTACTACGCAGTCGCTCTCTGAGGACAAAATTGTCAGTAAAAACTCTATTAAGCGACCACTTAGGTCTCCTCGTAGAGGGTGGCACCTTACAACTGGCTTGACTGTATCTTATCCCACTTATAGCGGAGCTGTCGCACGCTTTGGCGCACCATGGGTAAGAAAATTTAGTCATCTATGTATCCAAGAAATTTCGGTTCTGACAAAATTATCTGTACGTACGTCCGTACGTCAGTTTGTAGGTATGTACGTCCGGCCCATCATGTTAGCGGATGTGGAATGTCTTACTTACTAGCTTAAAAATCCAAGGTATATACAAATTGTGTTTTACTTGATACTGGGCATCCATGTTGTGGTCAATCGACAGCTATTAAAAGAAGGTGTCCGCTGACTAGTGTGACATGACTGTATCGCTGACTCAAATGCACAACTCGTTGAGTTAAAGTTTTCTTTTTAAGTTTTCCGCCTACCAGTTATAGTATTCAAGTGATATCAGGCTCAGAAAACTTTACTTCAGAAACACTTTCTCTTAAAAGTTGCCACGAGAGCTTCGCTTTTGGCCTTGGCTAAATCTATATATTTCTTTATAGTGATAAATTTCTGTTCCAAAGTGGAAAGACAGTACAGTCGACTCTCTCTTAACGGACACCTCTATAAGACGGACACCTCTGTAAAACGGACACCTAGAGTTGGTCCCTGCCTTTCTTTACTCCTTTTATTTGACTCTTTATAAGACGGACATCTCTCTAAGATGGACACTTAGTACCGGTCCCAAAGGTGTCCGTCTTAGAAAGAGTTGACTGTATGACCTTTCTAACCACCAACAAAATTCTTTTTGACAACTTTTCTTACATTAAGCATATTCTGCTTGGACTTTATAGGACAACTACGTGCCTAAACTTGTTTTCACTGAATCACTGCAGGTTTTCCTCGCAAATAAAGACCGGAACACCATTGCTTACAACATCTTGAATCCACCAATTACTACGCGCTTCATTCGAATTAAACCGATGGAGTGGCGTCGACACATATCCATGAGGATGGAGATCTACGGTTGTCCAGGTATTCAAACTTACATTTCTCGCTTACTTGCACAGTAACACTACCTACAATAGTTGCTCCTTACAATGAATCCGATGCTGATTGCAACACGCTCCATTCAAACCTAACCGCTTAAGTTACGCTACCGCATTTCCATGAAGATGAAGATCTACGGCTTTTTAGTGATTCAAGCTTCAGGCATTGTCCACACGATTAGAGGATGGCTGAAACCGCATACCTAGGTAATTCGATCGGTAATTCGATCCGGTTTTCATCGGCTACACGAATTTGCAAATCCGTCGAATCCAAGACAAAAGTACTTTGTGGAGGGGTTTCAGATGTCGTTTCGGGTTAGCGGATTTGCTAATTTCGTGTGGAAGGAAGGCCGATTCGTGTAAAAAAAAATTGGTTCAAAAAATATCCGGGTTCTTGTGAATAGGGCCGTCCCTACATGAAAGCTGTACTGATGCGTTCTGACTGAACGAAACAGCTGTCTGTGGCTGCCACCAGGAGACATGGCTGTGCGCGTGTTGTTGGAGTGTGTCTCTTTCCTTGGGCGTTGATCTTACATCACTACCGGTCCACTATTTGCTTACCAGAGCCGCGGGGGGGGGGGAGGGGGGCAGCTGCCCCCCGGAACTGTTGAGCCGGACAAATCAAGTCTGTGGATGGATTTGTTCCCTTTAGACTCATTTATTTTGATTGTAGTAACTTGTATTTGTTTTCAATTTTCACGAGGGAGGATACAGACCCCCCCTACAAGGCTCGTGAGTTGCGATAATGCCACCCCCACCCCCTCCTCGTGGCAAAAAAACTTGCTACGGCCCTGCTTACTTGCCTCAAGGAAAACCTGCAACGTCCCAGTTCCTTGACGATTAGAAAGTCATAAGCTATAATTCACTCTGCAGTTTGAAAGGGTTGACTTGTCTACGTTAATCTGGGTTGTACGACACCGCTTGATATGGAAAATAGAACGATCTTATTCATGGATAGCCGCCTCGTTATCACGTGATAACAAACACATTGCTTGGGGAGCCTCCGCATATAAAAGTTTGTTGAGTAGTCCGGGAGTTTGAGAGAGCGGCTGGATCTTGCTTATCAGGGGCACCCAACGAGGATATAGTTCAAAACCACTTAACATAGCATTGTTGAACGTAGTTTAGTATTCAAACGGTAGATATAGGCATATTTTTATCCCCTAAAAACTTTTCATCTGTTCAGATTTCCTAGCTGAAAGTCTAGTGATCCGGAAATTATAGGGATAAAAACTTACCTTCTCGAAAACTTCAGCCAGGAAAAGGCTCCCGAAAATTCTAGGTGGCCTTTTTTACGGTCAAAATCCGTTAAAAATGGGTAATTATACCATTTTGTCGATGTTCGAAAATCCTAGGAGAGGCAGGCAAGCAAGAAATTTTACAACAAATGCTCCGAAAATTCTAGATCTCAAATCGTCTTCCGAACAGATATTTTCCCGAAAATTTCCGTTGGGTGCCCCTGGCTTATTTGGGTTTTCTACAGAAACGGACTAAAGCCATGCCTAATTAGCGAAGGTATTAAGCTTTTTTGATGTTTCGGCCTCTAAAACAAATCTAGGCTGTACGACACCTCTTGGTATGGAAAATGGCGCGATCCATGATTCCAGGATAACCGCCTCATCGTCACTTGACAAGAAACACACCGCTTTGCAAGCCAGGCTTCATCTGAGAGCTGATTCCAGGACGGGGGGCGGGTGGTCGGCTCTTAAAGATGACTTTTATCAGTGGCTTCAGATAGAACTTGGTGGTTACACAACTGTAACACGTGTAGCGACCCAAGGAGGGAATGGACGAAACGAATGGGTGAATCAGTACAGATTGAAATATAGAGGTGCAGGAAATATCTTCATGTATTATAAGCTAAGGGAAAACAGCTCACCAATGGTAAGTATACACAAAGCTCAGTCGTGTTCGTTAGATTTGTGGCGATTTGTGGCTTTTGTCGTTAACCGTAACTGCAATCTTTGCCAAAGCCACTGAAGGAAACATTACATAGTCTACAGGTGTATGTGCGTGCTAAAGAGGCAAACAACATTGACTCTAGATATGGGAGTGTAATATTTTTTGCTTCGTTACATCTAATATACGTTAAAATGCTTGGAATGCATTTAACGTGATATTTTTCTGCAGAGCTGGAATAAGTAATCTCGAAAGCCGTAAAGCGGTAGGAAATATGATATTATCCATCAGAGCTTGAGGGAGGCCGATTGGTTTACTGTTAATTCTAACTTAGGCTGTTCGCAGTACTCTATTTTTCGTAAGATCGGCCATCTTGGTTTCATATTTATCGAGGGGGAGGTAGGGTCAGGGTTTGTAGTGATGGGGGGAGGGAGGACTCCTCCCAAACCGTCCGCCCCCCCCCCACTAAGTAGATTTGACACTCATCTCCAGGCTCAACTCGAAACATTTGAAACCAAGATGGCCGCCCGTAACGCAGGGCGCTCGATCTCGATGTTCTTACGAAAAAATAGCCGTGGTGTCTAATTCCAACTCGTCGCCGAAAACAGTTGGAGTGACCGTTGGTCATGCAGTTGTCATGATTAGCCGGGATTTACTTGAAATGAGAAAGTGAAAACTAGTAGGCTTGTTTTTCCCTGTAGGTGTTTGAAGGCAATAAAGACAGTAACAGCGTTTCTACAAACAGATTAAGCCAGCCAATCAGAGCACGCTACATTCGCTTTATACCAATAGAGTGGCATCATCACATATCAATGAGAGTAGAGATCTACGGCTGCCCAGGTGTGCTTCACTTACAAATAATTTTCTCGGAGTTGTATGTAAGCTACAATGCGGAGTGAGGTGTAATGATTAACTTGAATTGGCATGTTAACGTTGAAAATAACCCTATGGAGCGCTTATTTGCTGGTTTACCCGCGGAAAAGAAATAATCCTTTGTAATCTATCTAGGGTTAAATTTACTTCAGTCAAATTTTCACGCCAAGTTAGCCTTACATTTGCCATGGGAGTAACAACGACGGCGACGGTTGGGAAAACGTCACTAATATAAAGTGATTTCGCACAAACTGTTTCAAACTTTACCGCGCTTATTCCATCACGTTCAAGTTATCAAATGTTGGCAAGTTTTCTGGGTTAAATTCTAAAACAGCTGTATCCAAGTTCAGAGAAAGAAAAACAATTCGTCATCTTGCCTTAACGTCCTCCACAAAAATATCAAATTAGGCAGTTCCACTTCGTAGTTGTGCCGACGGCAAAGAAATGTACAAAAAAGCGTGATGCATGTGCACAGTTGCTGTTTTGCTTATATTAAACCTATTGCTTTTTCGCTGTTCTGGCTGCCCTCGCCGTCGTCGTCGCTTAAGCTCCCTATTATTATGGGTAAGTTGTCTCGTGTAACCTCAGCTAATAGTTCCTCTATGATTGTTTATGTCCTAATGGATAAATGATTGGATCACAAATTGAACTTTTTAATGCATTTTTCATTAAATTTTCCACTTCGAGACAGAATAAAGAAAGTCGTATGGATTCTTTGGTATGATAGTTCAAAATACGACTTGATGTGTTTTAGTTTCACGTGGTCACATTCATTAAAAGTGTTTTACGTGACGCACTTACGGAGAGTTTTCCTTGAGCTGTGACTTTCAATTCTTTGGGCTATATCCGATTCCCTTCAAATATACCGGCCCAAAAGGTGAAGTTCTATTATAAACTGTACTATCGCACCATACAGGTTGTATAGCTCCACTTGGTATGGAAAATAGAGAAATAAAAGATGCCCAGATCAGTGCATCTTCGATGTCTGATGACAATAGCTCTCCAAGCAAGGCCAGGCTACACCTCAAAGAAGATCCAAACTTACCTGGAGGGGGTGGGTGGAGTGCCCTTAAAACCGATCTCCCCCAGTGGTTACAGGTGGACCTTGGAAGTTACAACACAGTAACACGTGTAGCGACTCAGGGGAGGACTGGGTCCAATGAGTGGGTGACCAAATACAAGTTACAGTACAGTGATGATGGAATGAACTTCCAGTTTTACAAAGAACATGGAGACAAGTCAGCTAAGGTATCTTCACACACGTATATGTAAAATACTTGAAAGGCAACCAGATGTTTTTAAATCAGTTCTCATTTGCAACAAGCTAGGCTACTTCAATCGTCCAATATGTTTTGATTAGACCCTGTGTGAAGTCATAACCTGTTTTCTATGGCAGCATAGCTGGCAAAGAATGACTAAATTGTGAACAATTTTTCAGGACTAGGTCAAACATATTTAACCAAGCATTGAAGTGAGAGACTTGTTGGACGCTTATTTGTTCTTAGGGTTAAGGTTTATGGTTACACTGTTTAATTGCTTATTACATGTTTTCACTGGAAACGACGACAGTGATACTGTTGTGTATAATGCACTGAGTCCACCAGTCACTAAAACGTTTGTTCGTGTATTGCCTATGGCTTGGAACAGTCGTATATCTATGAGGATAGAGCTGTATGGTTGTCCAGGTAATTTGAGTAAGTTAAGGAGGAGCGGTTGTTATAAATGGGTCATTTCCACATATCTCATATTAAAACGTTTTCTCCTCTCGTCAGGATGGTCATGTTTGTATTCCAAAACAATCAAACCGCGGCCATTTTGCTTTCCATGCTAGTCTTTTGGGTGCTGAACTTTTCTGTAAACCCTTTTTTCGATAAATATCCAAAGAGACCACACGCATCCCAAGCTCACGTTACGATTGTGTCATGTAAATAAACTTTCTCACAAGATAATCGGTGTCGTGCTACAAGCAACCGTTGAGACCTTGTATGAGAAATAAAATACTGAGGTCTGCGAACGCTAAATGTCATTATTCTGACTTATTTTTCTATAAAATAAATAAAGGAGACTTATCTTTGATGTATTCCTAACATTTCTGGCGTGAATTCATCGATTAGTTGTTTTTTTTAGCTGTTGTCACAGTTGTCACTGTTGTTACTATTGTCGCCGTTGTCGCTGTTGTCAACGTTGTCACTGTTCTCACTGTTGTCGCCGTTCTCACTGTTGTCACTGTTGTCTCTGTTGTCATTGTTGTCGCTGTTGTCTCTGTTGTCACTGTTGTGCCTGTTTTTAAAGTTGTCACTGCTGTTGCTGTTGCCACTGTTGTCTCTGTTGCTGCTTTTGTCGCTCTTCTCACTGTTGTCCCTGTAGTTCAGTGTTGTCTCTGTTGTCACTGTTGTCTCTGCTGTTGCTGTTGTCACTGTTGTTACTGTTTTCACTGTAGTCGCGGTTGTCACTGTGTCTTTGTTGTCTCTGTTTTCGCTGTTGTTGCTATCGTCGCTGTTGTCACTGTTGTCTCTATGGTCACTGTTTTCGCTGTTGTTACTGTTGTCGCTGTTGTTGCTGTTGCCGCTGTTGCAACTGTCGTCGCTGTCGTCACTATTGTTGCTGTTGTCTCTGTTGTCAATGTTGTCGTTGTTGTCGCCATTTTCACTGTTGTCACTGTGGTCGCCACTGTTCTCGCTGTTGTCGCTGTTGTCACTTGTCTTTGTTGTCGTTGTTGTGACGGTTGTCGCTGTTGTCTCTGTTGTCCCTACTGTCACTGTTGCCACTATTATCGTTTTTTAACGGTTGTCACTTTGTCGCTATTCTCGCCTGTTGTCACGATTGTCTCTGTTGTCACTGTTGTCATTGTTGTCGCTGTTGTCTCTGTTGTCACTGTTGTCCCTGTTTTTAAAGTTGTCACTGCTGTTGCTGTTGCCACTGTTGTCTCTGTTGCTGCTGTTGTCGCTGTTCTCACTGTTGTCCCTGTTGTTCAGTGTTGTCTCTGTTGTCACTGTTGTCGCTGTTGTCTCTGCTGTCGCTGTTGTAACTGTTGTCTCTTGTCACTGTTGTCAATGTTGTCACTGGTGTAACTGAAGTCGCAGTTGTCACTGTTGTCTTTGTTGTCTCTGTTTTTACTGTTGTTGCTGTTGTTTGCTGTTGTCACTGTTGTCATTGTTTTCGCTGTTGTCACTGTTGTCCCGGTTGTCACTGTTGTTGCTGTTGCCGCTGTTGTCACTGTTGTCGCTGTGGTCACTATTGTTGCTGTTGTCTCTGTTGTCGCTGTTGTCGCCATTTTCACTGTTGTCACTGTGGTCGCTATTTTTTTCGCTGTTGTCACTTGAAAATCCTTTAAAGTGACGCACAATGAAACTTTGAAAATCCGACCAAGTTCATTGAAATTGCTCTACAAATTATATTCAGATATATACGTTTTGGAAGTCCTCAGTTCTTGGCATTTTTAAATCATCCTAGGATGCGTCAGTGCCCTTGGCGTAGGAAATGGTGAAATCCCAGATGCTCATATTACCGCGTCTTCACAGCTGAATGACAACAATGGAGCAGCACTTGCCAGATTACGCTTAAAAAAAGCTGGTCCCAAGCAAGGAGGGTGGTCTGCTCTTAACAATGACTTAGGCCAATGGATTAAGGTGGATCTTGGTGGTTCCACCACAGTCACTAGGGTAGCGACGCAAGGAAAGAATGCAGGTGATGCGTGGGTGGTCAAGTACCGACTGCAGTACAGTGAAGTCCTTGGAATAACCTTTACTTTTGTCAACAAGTCAGTCAACAGTTCACCAAAAGTATGTTTGTTTGATTACATGGTGCGTTTCTTCTACTTGCTCTGAAATCGTGAAAAAGCATTGCAACCGCGGAGAATACTCCGTCCGGGAGTGACGCTGGGGCGAAAGAGTCATATGTTGAAAAATCTTCAAGTAATTTAACCCTTTACGCCCTAAGATTGATCAGCATCAAATTTCTTCTTGTAATATCAATGCTTTGTAAAACACAGTGATCATGAGAATTACGGACATGATCACACAAGAAGAATTTGCTTGATATTTTATCAACTCCTCCCCACTACTTCTGTAGGAAATGAATAGGGACAACAAACGAGAATTCAAATTTTGATCTTAGGGTTTAAAGGGTTTAAATGGCATCTTGAGCGATGTCGTTCTATGTGGTTCGGGTGCAGGTAAATCATTAGTTTGCTTTTCCTCCTACTCGAAACGCAATTATTTTGTATTTCTTCATTAAAGAAGTCGAAGGGAGGTTTATACTTGTTTATACTTATATTATCTTCAACCTTTTTCGACGGCCCTTTTGAAACTTACCCTGAATCCCTTAAAATGTCTGCTAAACAGGAATAAAGCAACTGTTCTCTTTCATCTTTGTTCTAAAGGTATTTTACGCAAATCACGACAGTGACACCGTGGTGCATAACGTGTTAGTCCCACCAATCACAGCATGTCTAATCCGTATCTTACCAGTGGAGTGGCACAATCAGATATCAATGAGACTGGAGATATATGGATGTCCAGGTTAGTAAGGAGAAAATTTCCATGAAAATATTTTCGAGTCAGCCTGCTAGCAGAGTATTCTTTTGCCTTCCTGTGTAAAGACAAGAAGAGAGACTCTGCCTGAATCACGTCAAAACTTTGAAGTCACAGCAGCCTAAACTTCTGAACTAGTCAATCTTGAGGGTCCCCAATAGGTTTATCGGGATCCGGGATTTCCCGTATTTGAAGCTCGGGATTCAGGATTTTAAAGCAAACTCGGGCAAGATTCGGGATTGAAAGTATGCGCGCAAGTTAGAATGCTCGAAATAACCCTCGGGATTACGGGATTGCACGAAATTTTGGGTCGAGATTACGGGATTGGAGAACACTATTGGGCACCCTGTTCTCTCTTCTTTTAACTAGAGACCTGTAGATTCGAGGACGACTACGCTTACTAGATTTGACTTGAAGTTTTTTCGCGTCTTCTCAAAATATAAACTTCCCGGAAAGCTTCATTTTACCATTTTTCACCAGAAAAGTTAGCATATTTATGTTTAGTGACGAAGGTTACGCGCTCTCCCGATCCCAAAATGATAAAACTTTTGACATTTGATATCTTGTTTTCGTCACCACGACATTCGCGCGAAAACTCGTAGTAGAATGGCGAGATCTACCACGTTTTCCCGCCAAAGACGCTGGCTCACGCACGTTCACCACTTAGAATTGAGAACATCTCGTACTCGTAGTCGTACTCGTCTTAGAATCTAAAGTTCTGTACTGTCTTGTCTCGGGTGCGAGCATCCGTTTGTTGGTAAACCGATAGCCATAACTGAGCCTACTGTACCAAGGTCATGGCTATTAGGCCTGGCATCGGAACTGTGTCAACAAAGATCTTACTCGATTCTTGTAGAGTCTCTCCCGAGTACGCAAAAATCGGGCAAGCGAAAGACAGGAAATAGGTTGTTTCGATACAAAGCCGTTTCCAGACGAACACTTCAAGCTGTGAAATTGCGCAAAAATTTATTTCACCTCGAATATAGTTTGCGTGTGAACAAAACAAAAAATAACATTTTGGGTGAATCTTCAACGACACCACTAAGTAAACTTGTATCGAATTGACTTTGTGTCGGAAAGACCGGTAAACTTATCAAATGATCTGCTGAAAGGGTGTTTTCGGGCGGGTAAGGTTCCGAGAAAAAAACAAACACTTAAAACATTTTCGTGTAATACGTTTCTATGGTTATTTCTCTAAGATTTACTTAAGAAAGGTCCTTTGTAGCGAGCTATTCACGTGGTAAAAATTCGCCTTACTGCAGAGCAAAAGTGGCACTGCGACAAGACAAATAAAAGGCATACATAATTTTCAATGGTAATTTCCTTTGTTTGTGTTGTCCCAATTCGGCTTTTTCTCTCGAGCATGGCGCTTTTTTACGTCAATGGCTAGCTGCAAAGTCTGTAGACTCGGAATCAGTTTGATTCCAGATTGTTATTTGGCACTATTCAAAACACAGATTGGAACGATATATAGGCGAATCCTCGTTTACATTTTTTGCCTCATCAGCATAGGCGTATCATTATCTGATGAAGCTTATAAAATTAAAATTCTGAATATTGAAAGAGCATAACAATTTCAGTTATCTTTGAAAATTTGAGCCCGAAATACCAAATAGTTAGGAGAAATTCTCTTCGAAGAACCCTCAAAATTTTCAAAGAATGTATGAGCTCATTAACGTTTCGCCACTCAGTAAATTTGAGGTTTTTAATTGTTACTGATTGCAAAGAGCTGAATCTCCGGCTCTTTTAATTTTTGAGCCAAATTGGCATATACGGTTACATCGTCAATGGGTTAACTGATATGCTAATGAGAAAAAATGTAAACAGTGACGTCACGATGAATCCACTTATTGCAGCTAGGTCAATAACGTCAGTTCTGGGTCGACTCTCAGAGTCGAGGAGTCGATTAGAGGAGACAGCGTGGCCGAGCGGCTAGAGCGCTGGACTTGTAATTCGGAGGCCCCGAGTTCAAGCCCCGCCATGGGACGGAATTGTTAGTTTAGTCCCAGCTTCAAATCCTCGCCCACGCTTGTAATAGCCATCGTGATTTGAATTATTTTGTCTCAGGCATTTGCTCGGCCCCACTAGCATTAGTGCTATAAATACTGCTAAGGTTAAATAAAATTATTATTATTATTATTATTATGGCATGATCCTCTCCAGTTCAGGGGCAATCCCGCACGCAGCTTAGAGACATAATACTTTCTGCAAGATATGGGCTGCACCAACGATGGCTGACAACTGTGCGCTGCCAAAAATATCTGGCAGGCTCAACTTACCGTATTATTATTAGCATTATTATTATTATTATTATTATTATTATTATTTATTATGATGATGATGATGATGGTGATGATGTATTTAACAAACCCCTAAGGGAATTTTTATACTTTGTTTTTATGTAGTTCCTTCTTCAACTACGACTGCACCGCCAACGGAAAAAACTACAAAGACAACATCGAGTGAAAAAATTAGTTCCACTGGAAACGAAAAACCGGAAGGGAAACTAGGAAGATCTGCGTGGCAACGGAGAAAAGGTAGCCAAAAACCGGATTAAGAAACACTTCAGTGAAAATACTCTTTGTTTGGCTTTGTTGTCAGGACTTTTTACGGCTCCCTTATTAAAAATCCGCTTGCTCTGTTTGTTTTCTTTCTAGCCAAAGATAATGGATTATAATACGGGAGTATTCTTTGTTTTGATTGAACTTAGGAAACGTTGTTTGTCGCTAAATATAAAGCCGGTGTGTTTTCAATTTTAATTCCTGATGATTGATTTTCTGAGGTTTTTTGCTCTTCTATTTGAGTCTTTGACGTCTTCAAGTAGTTTGGTTTGGTTCGTTGAGTTCTTTTTAAGCATAGCTTTGCATTGCGGCTAAATGACTTTTTAATAGCGATCGCGAGCTGGTTTTCTTTAGTTTTCTCGAAATAAAGTGCCTGGATGCTGAATTGCAAGCTGCATGTAGTTGTTTTGTCCGTAGGTAAATGTGATCACATGGGCTTGAAGGGGTTTAGAGGGTTACCGAATCCGTTACACGGGGTGCTGGGGTTACAAGGGGTTCAGGGGGCTTAGAAGAGATTACAGAGGTTACAACAGGATACAGGGGGTTACAAAAAACTGCAAAATTGGCATTTTTCCAAAGGGGAAGTCCATGGGTTTGGTCAAAGATTTGAGATTTTGCCAATTTTTAGTTTTATACAAAGTACTCCGAGAAAAATTATTTGGTTACATTTCGTTAAAAACAAGCCTTTCTACACAATGGAAACATGGATTTAAGAAAACAGCCAAATACGCATTTTTCCAAAGGGGTTAGTCTATGATTTTGGTCAAAAAAGTGAATTTTTTTCATCACTTGTGTTAATCGAAAATAAATCGAGAAAAAGTGTTTGCTGGTGTTCTAGAAGCTTTTCAAGAATATTAGAACATCTTTATATAATCCCCTGTAACCCTCTGTAACCACCTGTTTCACTATGTAATAGATCGTGATAATAGATCGTGAAAGAACGGTTTTGGCGTTTTATATAGAAAAAAAGCCATTCTAGACTATGAAAACATAGGTCTAAAAAACAGCAAAATTGGCATTTTTCCAAAGCGGTTAGTCCATTGTTTTCGTCAAAACTTTCAGATTTCATCAACTTTTATTTTTGTGCAAAATAGATCAAGAAAAAGTATCTTGGAACGTTCTAGTTCCAAAAAAGTCTTTCTGTAACCGGTTGTAATCCCCTGTTAAAATTGTAATCTCTTGTAACCCCCTGAAACCCCTTGTAACCCCCTGTAACCCCATGTTATCCCCTGTAACCCCATTTAAAAGAGGGTGGTAATAGATCTTAAAAGAACGATTTTTGACGTTTTATATACAAAACAAGCCTTTCTGGACTATGAAAACATCGGTTTAAAAAAGCCGCAAAATTGGCATTTTTTCATTTTTTCCATCGGTTTTAGTCAAAAAGTTGAACTTTTTTCATCTTTTGTGTTTATCAAAAGGAGATCGAGAAAAAGTGTTTGCTGACGATCTAGAAAGAAAAGAAGCCTTTCAAGACTTTCTAGATAATTCTAGATAATAGAAACGTGGATTTAACCCAACAGCAAAATTGGCCTTTTCCAAAGGCCAATCACTCATTCACCATCACTGTTCCACCATCAATGTTCCACCATCAATGTTCAACCATCACTGTTCCATTCTATCACCACACTCTTCCACAATCACTGTTCCACTGTTCCACCAATACTGTTCCACTGTTCCACCATAACTAATCCACCATCGCTGTTCCGCTAACACTATTCCACTGTTCCACCACACTGTTCCACCATCACTGTTCCACTAATCCACCAACACTGTTCCAATGTACAACCACACTGTTCCACCATCATTGTTTCACTGTTCCACTCTCACTGTTCCACCAACACTGTCCCATTGTTCCACCATCACTGTTACACTATTCTACCAACACTGTTCCATTGTTCCACCAAACCACTTTCACTGTTCCACTGTACCCAACACTGTTCCACAAACACTGTTCCACTGTTTCACCTCACTGTTCCACCATCACTGTTCCACCTACACTGTTCCACCACACTGTTGCACCAACACTGTTCCACTGTTCCACCACACTGTTCCACAAACACTGTTTTACTGTTCCACCTCATTGTTCCACTATCACTATTCCACTACTCCACCAAAACTGTTCCATTGTTCCACCACACCACCACTGTTCCACTTTCCCTGTTCCACTGTTCCACATCACTGTTCCACAAACACTGTTCCACTGTTCTACCACAGTGTTCCACCAAAACTGTTCCACTGTTTCACCTCACTATTCCACCATCACTGTTCCACATACCCTGTTCCACCACCACTGTTCCACTGTTCCACCAACACTGTTCCACTAATCCACCACACTCTTCCACCAACACTGTTCCACTCTTCCACCTCACTGTTCTACCATCACCGTTCCACTAATCCACCACACTCTTCCACCAACACCGTTCCACTCTTCCTCCTCACTGTTCTACCATCACTGTTCCACCAACACTGTTCCACTGTTCCACTTTCACTGTTCCACTGTTCCACCAACACTGTTCCACTGTTCCACCACACTGTTCCACAAACACTGTTTTACTGTTCCACCTCATTGTTCCACTATCACTGCTCCACCAACACTGTTCCACCTTCACTGTTCCACCTACACTGTTCCACTGTTCCACCAACACTGTTCCACTGTTCTACCAACACTGTTCCACTGTTCCACCACACTGTTTCACCATCACTCTTCCACTGTTCAATTTTCACTGTTCCACTGTTCCACCAACACTGTTCCACTGTTCCACCACACTGTTCGACCTCAGTGTTCCGAACGCTTTTAAGCAAACGCCATTTATCGTGAACAGTTTTCATGATGGCAGTGGCCTAGACTAGAAAAGCATTTGTCCTCTTAAAATCACTCACTAAGGAAGGGATCTGGAGGTCCAAAGAATTCCTAAACCGTGGTCTAGGTTAGACTTCATTTAAATAAAATAATAAGCGTCCCTTATTTTCTCCTGAAGAGTGTTTTGTGAACACTTTGCAGATTCCAAGGTTTCGGCGATCGTCGCGCCAGTGGTTGTGTTCGTTTTGGTCGCCCTTATATTATTGGTGGGATTCTTCTACTGGAAAAAGGTAGGATTGCGCCCCACTAGAAACGCCATTACACATTTTTTAAGACAACCTGCAACAGATATCGTTAAATGGAAACTGAAAATTTAAGACTGAAGAGGAATCGACTTTCTTTCATAAGGAGCGAAAGCAGTAGGAAAACGTCAAAAAATTCAAAATGGCGGTGCGCTGAAGATAAATAGAGAATGTAAGCGTTGACAGCGAGTTTGCCGATTGAGCGCATCTGTTCCTCGCAGCTGCACATGCTCAAGTCGTTTTTATGGCGAGTTTTCATCGAAAAGTTGAGGTGGCGAGAGATAGATTTTTAAAGAACCGGGAGCAACATTTTCGATTTGATTTCGAAGTATTCGCTTACATGACAGGCGCAGAAATCGACTTGAAATCAATAACGATTGTACTCGTTGTCAACGCTAACACTCTCTAGTGTAAAGGCGAAAACAGGAAATTTTTGTTGTGCTACTTTTTTCCTTTCGCTTTCCAGGAAAACATTTGGAATTTTGGCTTTCGTTTGAACCTATTTCGTTCAATTTGTTATAACACGGAAGCAAATAGGAACTTAGTGAAATGAAAACCAGTCAGGTACCAGAGGGCTGTCTGTCTAAGGGGGGCACTCTAGATTTCAAGTGAAAGGGATGATCGAAGGTTTTGGCGGGGTTTGAAATTTTCGATTTCGGAATATTTTTTGGCTTGGAAAATTTTGGCAGGTATTTTTTAGGTAGCTTGATTTAAGTAGGGATTTCGGCGGGCATTCAAAACAATCTGAAGATTCGTGATAGTTCCCACGTATCCCGGCCGCGTAGTTCCGCGAATAAATTTTTATGGTCGGAAATTCAGCATGGGATTTTTGAGGGGTGAAATTTTGGTTCAGGGATTTCTGGAAGCCCTAGGGATTTTTTTGGGTTTTGATTTTTGCCCCCATTCGATCATCCCTATCACTTGAAATCCTGGGTACCCCCCTCCCCCCAGGCTGTATGTGCAGCAATGACAATGCTATCGGTTTTTTTTTTTTTGCTTATTCTATGACAGAAGGAGATCAAATAAAAACTTGGCGATTCAGCAAGTGATATACCAGAAGTAAGTAATCTTAAAATGAATACACTTAAGTCAGTTTTCCCGGCCCGGCAAAGTTTTATACGGGGGTAAGGGGGGCTCCACCCAGAGGGGCAACCCATTGCCGTTTTATGTACTATTATTTTTTTTTATACTACTACATGAGAAATTTCTGTAATTTGATTGGCTTAGAGCAGTGGTATTTCTGCTTAATTTGAAGTACCTACATGTGAAAATTACAAACCTTGATATTTGGCAGAAATACCACTCATGATATTTCAAAATTGTCTCACATTTCACTTGCCTGACGGCTCGTGGAATTACGTATAACAATTTTGAAATATCACTTGTGGTATTCATGCCAAATATAACTACAAATCATGCTATTACCTATACAAAGCGCTTGTTGTTTTATTTAATTACATGTTACGTATTTTTGATTTGCAGATCTGGCACGGAACCCCTAGAAGGAGCAGAAAATCTTTTGTATGATGGGTAAATATGATGATATGTCAGTTTTAACATATTTCTCTTCTTTGATTATAATAGGATCAAAACCCATGGGCATTAAAATTCACAAGCTTATTACCCAACAGGGATAAGGGCCTGTTTACATGGAGGTGGGGGACCTTAGATAGGTGAGGTAACATGAGGCGGGTCACCCCACCTATCATGTACACGTGATCAACTTAAAATGAGAGATTATATGGACAGGCAGGTTACCTCACCTACCTGGGGTCCCCTACCTCCATGTAAACAGGCCCTTGATCTAGCCTGTTCCAGGCTCAAAACTTGTAATGTGCAGAGATCGTAAATGCAGATGCGAAAAAAAAATCGCAGGTCACGTGCACCTTGTTTTCACGACGTCCCTAGCATCTTAGGCTATGTTTTAACCCTTTCACTGCGAGAGTGCTTGATGGAGATGTTAAGGTGACTCTAACTTTTGAGTCTGTGGATGAAATCCTATGATATGACCATTCAAATGAAGGCTCTTTGCCTGTACTTTCACACGATGCTATTTGTTTTTCAAAATTTCAGAACGTGAAATTTCGAAATTTGGTCGAAATTTGCTTTTGGTTAAATTTGGCAGTGAAAGGGTTGAACTATACCGGAGAGCTTTTCGTGGCGCCACGAAAAGCTGTCCCCCAGGGAAACTATCTGGTATAGTATGGACAGAAGCGGCCCAGGTCGGGCAGCCCCAAAGTCGTCCACACGAATATATCCAATGGGGAGTTTAAGATGAAGACCACGAAAACGTGGCTTAAAAAGTGAATATGTGCTCTTTTAATCTCTATCGCGATTACTCCAACTCATTTACTTTGTCAAAAGCAAGCGAACTCTTACTTCGGCGACGAAACGGAATAGATGTTCACACTGCACTAAGATATGGCACAAAATCTATCCGATTTGTGACGCTCCACTCTCGTTCCGTCGCTGCAATCGCCCGCCACAACCGTTCTTTTGTGTGAACAGAAGCTTTGTGCTGTATGATTATCGTGGCGGCGCAAACGTTATACTGTGAGTACTGTGAGCACAGTTTTAGAGCCTAGTACGGCTAGAATTAATCCTGTCGTTAAAATCAAACATTTTTCACCACACAATCTAAAGACAGACCATCGAAAGAACTTTCCATGGTGAGAAATTTTTAAAATGGTGTTTCAGTTTATATTTCTCATTTTGTTTTTGGTTTCTTGTTAGAGGTGAACTGCAGCTCGGTGACACCAAAGAGGCTTAGCCATCAAGGCAACACAAGACACCGTTCAACCTATTGCTCTTGCTGCTTTTCCCATTGTTTTGTTTTTTGCTTTGTTTTTGCTTTGTGTCGTATATAGACTGTAAATCGTGTGAACGGCATTTCTGTTAAGGTATGGTAAAACGCGCAGCTTGTTTTGTGACATTGCTGAAAAACGAGTTGAGTAGTGATGTTGCGCGTTTTACCACCCACGAATCAACCGTCAGGCTGTTGCAGGTTGCAAAACGTTGTTGCAGAAAGTAATGAATAGTTCTACATTTTGCATCAAAATTTGTACATTTTGTGCGTTTAACAGGCCCAACGAAAGCTTGTTTTGAAATAAGTGACGTAACTCACAACTATAGCGCGACTTCCGCGTAATTTTATCCAATCATAAGTCAGTATTTTCGCAAGTTGCAACAACCTGATTTGTTGCAAAACAAACAGGTTTGAAAGTAGGTGGTAAAACGCGCAACATAGCTTGTCAAGTCGTTTTGCAGCAATGTTGCAAAGGAAGTCGCACGTTTTTGTTGTCCGTTTGACCGTAGCTTTAGGTCTGCAGAGAAACTAGTAGCTTATCTAAATCCTGAATTTACAAAGTATGATAACTCCAATTGTTTTTTTGCAAGTTAATAAATTTATAATTCATTTAAAAAATGTCTCTGTTTCTGATTTGTTTAAGTCCTCCGGACAGACAAATTAGACAGACGAACGGACAGATTATACGAACGGGTGGACGGACTGGACGGATGGATTTAGTCAAACGGACAAACAGACAGATTGATTGGATAGACAGACGGACACACTAAACAAACGAACGTGCAGATGGAAGGTCGGACGGAAGGACGACCGACGGACAGACGGACTGGGCAGAGTGTACAAACAGACTAGATGGACGGGCGGATGGGAAGGACCGGATATATTGGACTGGACAGACGGACAGGACGGACGCACGGGATGGACGGACGGATGGGCAGATAGACTTAACAGACGGACTGACTAGATGAATGGATTAGACGGATGGACGGACGAACTTAAAGGGCGGACGAAGGGACGGACGGACAAACTAGACTGATGCACGGAGGGACGGAACAACGGACAAACTAGACGGATGGACGTAAGCGAAGTTGACTTCTATAATGAGGTAGGTTATTTGCACGATGGCGTCGTTTTACTACTATGACCAGAATCCTTTTCGTTTTCCCTTTCATATTTAAATTTTGTAATGACATTGAAGTTTACTGTCAAACTCAGAAAACCGTGAACACCTGAAAAATTTCAGCAATGTTGATTGTATAGTGACCAATTACAATAAAGTTCACGATACGCAAGCAAACTTCAAAAGCACAAACTAATAGACCTTTTTACCGATACGGCGGCCATGTTGAATTAATGATATGATTAATGATTAATGATTAATGATATGATGTAGGGAGTATTATAGGATGCACAGGGGGCATGAGCACATTCCGTTTGTATTTTCGAGCGCTTTTCGGGACATTTTTTCTTAAAGTTTTCTTAGAATAAGATTGTAATGGGAAAAAAGATCCTTGTGCCGTGTTTGGATGTAATAATGATCGCCTATTTTCCGAGAAATAATACAGTGAAAGATTGTATTTCTAATACTAAACTAGAAAAAGGCGATCATTATTACATCCAAACACGGTACAAGGATCTTTTTTTCCATTACAATCTTATTCTAAGAAAAAATGTCCCGAGAAACGTTCGAAAATACAAACGAAATGTGCTCATGCCCCCTGGGCATCCTATAATACTCCTTAAATCGAATTAATTCAATATGGCCGCCGTATCGGTAAAAAGGTCTATTACCGTTGCTGTTTGCGGTTTAGTTATCTCGCGCATTATTGGATAATTTCTCGCAACACAATAACATTTCATAAATATTACTGGTGGTCACGGTTTTGTGAGTTTCACAGTAAATAAAAAAAGCTCTAATTTGCAGAAGAAAGCAAAACTGATTCAGATTCTGGTCGTACTAGTAAAATGATGTCATAGTACAAATAGCCTATTCTCGTAAAAACTCTATAAATCGTTCGTAACAGACATGAAAAACAGTATCAAAACACGCGGTAATTTATGCACCGAACTTGTGCCGCCTTTGAGTACTATTTTTTGTATTTGTTTTTGAGTGTCTAGCAACCTGTAAAAATTCCGAAGCATAAGTATTTTTTAAAATTACTGACTTCTTCAAGAAAAAAAGTAGTGGAAATTATCATTATAATGAGTTTTCCAAAGTGAAGTATTTTTGGGGGTGTAATGTGATCCTGTCACCTTGTTGACATAATTTCACACAACTTCACATAATTTTTGGATATTTATGCCACGTTGTTACCTAGCGATCTGTCCGCTCTGGTTTAAATGGAGTTTGACTAATAGTCGCGGGTCTCGGGTCGCGGGTCCAATGTCGCGGTCGCGGGTCCAATGTCGCGGTCGCGGGTCCAAAGTCGCGGTCGTGGGTCCAATGTCGCGGTCGCGGGTCCAATGTCGCGGCAGGGGAAAATGATTTGAGGTTCGAGGTAACAGCTGAGTGAAAACGACTGATATGAACACAATATAAAGGGAAAAAATCTTTTCTATGCACAATACTCTACGGTAGCCAATTTACAGGTTACGGATGTTAGAGTCAACAAAATAGTGTCTCAAGAAAAGACCTAAAAGAAAAAGCTGGCCGACTTTTGTGTTCAGCGCAAGTTTTTTTTTTTTCTTTCTGTCGGGCCCAGTTATGTGTAAATTCAGCTTTGAATATACTTATGTATAACAGTATGTGATTAAAAAAGTTACCATAAGTTACCATTGCTTTCTTCTTGTCGATGAATTGCTCACAAATGCTTAAGGGTTCAATTACTGAAAAATATGCGATACACTTCATAGACTACAGATTATAAACGTTACAACAACTTAAAGCCTTTTTTTAAAAAAAGCGAACTCGGGCTCGAAAAGAGCACGAGTCTGTCGGTAGAAGAAACGAGAACTCGGCAAAACTGAAAGAAAATGTAAATAGGCGCATGAAACTTCATTCAAGCGGTATTCAAGGCATGAATTTAATATGGAAACAAGTAATAATCCACAGAAAGGAGTCTATTCCTCGAAGCAAGATTTTCGCTTAATGCAACCGGCAACCCAGAGAGTTCAATATAACTTCTTCCCCGATTAGTAGGCCTGACGGCAAGCTAGAAGACTAGACACTTAAATAAAGTTGTTGATTGATTGATTGTCTTCTTGTTCTCTTCACCTAAATGGCAACCAGGACAACCTGACAATAGGAAGCCATTCAATGTGCGTCTCAGTCAAATCTTGAAAACATGCATCGTAAATAACTAAGTGAGTAAGTAGGTAAGGAAATAATAACGCCCGATATCATGAAGCTGAAAAAGAAAGTAAACCGGACACTGAAAACGGTAAGTTATCAACTCCACCAGAGCTAAGAAAAGACAATAAATTAGGTAAGTAATTCCAGATTCCAGGTACTGGATTCAAGTCTTTGTCAGTAGAACCAAGAGACTATGATCTATTCTCTCTTGGTAGAACTTGGATTCCGGATTTTCTCGTTTCTTCTACCGACAGACTCGTAGCTTTTCGAGCCCGAGTTAGCCTTTTTTAAAAAAGGCTTTAAGTTGTTGAAACGTTTATAATTTATAGTCTATGAAGTGTATCGCACATTTTTCAGTGAACGCACCCCTAAGAATTTGTGAGCAATTCATAGACAAGAAGAAAACAATGGTTACTCATGGTAACATTTTTTATCAGATACTGTTATACATAAGTATATTCAAAGCTGAATTTACACTTAACTGGGCCCGACAGAAAGAAACAAAGTAAACTTGCGGTGAACACAAAAGTCGGCCAGCTTTTTCTTTTAGGTCTTTTCTTGAGACATCATTTTGTTGACTCTAACATCCGTAACCTGTAAATTGGCTACCGTAGAGTATCGTGCATAAAAAAGATTTTTTCCCTTCATATTGTTTTCATATCAGTCGTTTTCAAATCATTTTCCCCTGCCGCGACATTGGACCGGCGACCGCGACTTTGGACCCGCGACCGCGACATTGGACCCGCGACTGCGACCCGCGACCCGCGACCCGCGACCCGCGACCCGCGACCATTAGTCAAACTCGTTTAAATGTGCTAAAACAAGTTAAGAAGCCAATCACATATCCAAATATCTACCCGATATAAAAACAAATGGACGGGTGGAATTTTTAAAGATCCTCGGTGTATGAACCTGTAAGACTCATGAGTGACCTAAAACAAAGGAAATAAATAAATCAACACAATAGAACCTGGGAGAACAAAAGGAGCGAAACAAAAGAAAACGTCACAGGTTCTTACACCGTGGGAACCCTGAAGAATGACAAAGGTTCAATTTCTTAAAGTAGCAATGTTGAAACCAGGGGGTCACTTTTGATTTAAAATTATGATCGTCACAAAAGTCAGTCCTTGGAAGTTCCGTTACTAGGAATGGAAGCCTTTATTATTGACTGACAAGCAGGAGAAAACGCCACAAAATTCAAGATGACGGTGCGCATTCAAGCATTCAAGGTAACATTTAGGCACCGTCCACAAGTATCCGGATATTTTCGAATTCGCAACCTTTTTTCTGCAGATTCGGCTTCCGTCCACCCGTATCCGGTGAATCCGCAACTTTTGAATCCGCTGACCAGAGTCGAAATTTTTGAATACGCTATGAATATTTGGAAACGTGTGGACGGGACTTTGAAGTCGTTATTGAAGATTGAGGGTGCGTTCGATTGGGAAATCCGGATTTAGTTTTTCAAAATCTAAATCCGGATTTCCCAATCGAACGCGAAATCCGAAACGGATTTCACCTCCGAGAAATCCGTCCTCAGGGTGGATTTCAATTAAGAAATCCAAATCCAGATTTCATGGATTTACTTTTTACCGTTCGATTGGGAAATCCGAAAAAGGATTTCCAAAACTGTTCTCGTGAACAGTGGTCTTCTTTTTGCTAAGTATGCGTGCGCGTGCAAGACCGCTGTTCTTAAGGATAGTTTTTCAAATCCTTTTTCGGATTTCTTAATCGAACGGTAAAAATGAAAATCCAAAAACAGATATCTCAGCGTTGAAATCCGTTTTTGGATTTCGCGTTCGATTGCAAATCCGAAATCCGGATTTCAAAATCTAAATTCAGATTTCCCAATCGAACGCACCCTGAGATTCTACTGGATTCCAGTATTTGTCAGAAGAACTTGGATTCTGAATTCCAATCGTTAGTGGGATTCCGGATTCCGGATTCCAAAACCCAGGATTCCAGATTTCACAAGCAAAAATTTACCGGATCCCTTTAACTAGTCGAAAATTCGCCCGCAGTACCGCCTTAGCGGCCATGGCAATTTCCAACGGTTACGATATGTATACCTCATTGAAAAAACGTCTCTAAAAAGTATAAACCGTGAACGATGAGGCTTCAAGGATTTATGAGTACACGTTCATTATCAAAGCAAATTCAAAGTTCTTTCGACAAAAGTCAGTTATATTTTGACAAGAGCCGCTCGTGCATACAAATCCCTGGAGTGCTTTGTTTAAGGCATGCCGTTGTCTTTTTTGTCTTCCAAGAAAGGGGATGATTTTCAAATGTGCGTTAGCGATATGGCTACCCTCTTTAACTGTAGACATCTCATATTTGCCCAGCACAGGTGACGTTGTGACCTTATTGCCATGAAAACTGGAAACCGTTTGCCGTTTTTTGGAATGCATCGTCTCCAAAAGCTTTAACAATGTAAACTTTTCTTAAAAGAACTTCAAAACTGCTATGCTAATAAAATTCTACCCATAAATCCGTTAGGTTCCATTGTTCATGGTTTGTATTTTTCAAGAGACAACTTTTCTTCAATCAGGTGTATATAACTCCATGTTGTCACTAGATCTTCATGCTAACTTCGAGTAGTGTATTACTTGCAGTGAACACGGACATCAATCCATGCGTCGAGAGGCCGCTTATTGTTACATGCAAAGGTTAACAGCAATGGGACATTCTAGTTTACCAGAGGCTCCTACTGTAGTGATTAGACTGGGGAGAGAAAAGGTATTCTTTTGAATGTTGTACTTAAAAACGAGGCTAGTAAGGCTTATATGACGCAAGTGAATCTGAGCTAAAGAATCAAGAAACTTCTGTGGCTATTTTTGCATAGGGTCTATATATTACACAACTTCAGGAATAAAGTTGGGGGGGGGATGCGTTACCCTCCACCATCCTCTAAATCCGCCCGTGTTAAGGTGAAATCATCACAAGACGGGGAGAATTATTTGGCCACAGAATAGACTAAGATGAGGCAAGAGAGAATGAGCTCATTCTCTCTTGGATGAGGTGGGCGTTCTGAGAGGCCAACGGTACAATCCCAGCGAAAATGTACCCCAAGCATCCCCCCCCTCCCGCTATGAGGCACCGCAAAGCTCCTTGAGTCGAGCAGGAAGTGTTTCGGTTTCTTAACCTTTTTCGGGGGGTAACCCATAGAGTAGAGCATTGGCATTACATATTTTTTTACCTGCAGACTAAAGCACGAATAAGTATTTCCGTACCCTGAAACAAACGATTACGTCTCGCACGCGCTATAGTCATTATTCCGAAATATTATTAATGTATGTGCAGCTATGATTGGTAAAGCAGGGTCAAGGCGCGCGGCCGATTTTGAAATAATTCCTTGTCTAGAAGTTCCGATCCGTTTTACAAGTGTTAAGTTTTAACTTGTTTAGACACATCCGTTGTATAATATCACGCGCTGACGTTCTAGCCTCACGGCCTTAGATACATTTCATAAAAATATATATAACCATTTAACAATCATGTTTAATTTAAACTGCAATTTACCGAAACCTCTGTGAGAAGGGTAACTTGTTATCCTAGGGGTACTTGAAAAGAGGAAGACTATAATTATACTAAATGACCCGTGAACGTTCTTTCACTTTTTTGTCAGGACATCACGTACCAGGTACTATATGCAATTTGGACAATGTGACCAAGTTTTCCCTTTTTTAGGCTATTGTCCATTACATCGAGTAGTTTCATCTCGCTTCCAGCCATGGGAAATATCGTGGACGGTTTTTTTCAACGTGAATTCTTAATTTGTCGGCTTCAGTTTCAGTGAACCTTGTACAAGTATTGTTGTTTTTTACAACATTAATCAGCGAAAGAAGTCAGAAGTCGGAAGTCGATATGCTTCTTTTCGCAGCCCTGCCAACTTTAATTTTTCCAAACGACATTTTTAAAATTTTTCTAAAAAACATTTTGTTACAAAACATTTTATTTTATTACACGAAATATTAGGCATCAATGTCAGCGAAAACGTCGCTTAAAAGTGAATTCGCGTTCTTTCAGTCTTTACGCGATTATCGCGCCCGGAATACCCAGTTCTGACTTCCGATTGTTGACCTTTCCATTTTCAGTAATTAATCTAAATTGATGTCTTTGAAAGACAATAGAGACTTTAAGATACGTCGACGCGACGGTAACCAGAACGTCAAAAGAAAAACGAACAAAGAAACAAAGCAAAACAAAAAAGCAAACAAACAATAGGTTTAGAATAAAAACTTTACTCGTGCATCACACTTTTTTGCACATTTCTCGCCGTTTTTGCACGACTCTATGACGTGAAGTTTCCTAATTTTACGTTTTATGGCGGACGTAAACAAGCGACGACGAAATGATTATTAACTGCTCTTTTCTAAACTTGGATCGTCTCTAAGCGTTCAACTCCAGATGGCTTCGCTTGCATTTGACGAGGAATTAAAGAGGGTAGGAATAGTCCCAATTTTCGGATGCTCGAGGGCAGAGGGAACCCACGATCACAGCAGCCTACTGGAAGCCAAAATATAAGGATTTGTATGGGAATTGATATAATTATCGTAAGATCAATAAGACTGTTAAAATGTACATAAACAGCTACAAAAGTATAAAGAGTTGTTTCTGTGTTGTTTTCTTACTGTTTCCTGCCCTATAAACGCCATTTTAGCACGCCATGTTTTGGTTTCTTAACTAATAAAATGAGGTATGTATACTTTAATAGCTGTTTATGTACATTTTAACCGTTTTATCGATCTTACGAAAAATTCCCATACAAATCCTTATAATTTGGCTTCCAGTAGGCTGTTGTGATTCTGGGTGCCCTGTGGTTTTACACGCGCTGTCTTTAAGTTCGGATACGAATTAAGGGTAAAATAAGATGTACAGGAAAATGTTTGCTGCTCTATCATTTTGCCCGATTCAGAATCTAATAATTTTCACCGTTAATTTTCATGTTGCAGGTTACGAGATTGAAATGTGAACATCAAAAATGTCACATTTTGTTACAATGTTGGTTTTTAGCCAATTTTTATGAGCCTTTATGCAAACAACTGAAACAATCCCTTCTAAATGTCACTAAAACAAAATTTAGCCGAATGAGTGGCTTATACATGCCTTATCCCTCTTGAGAGGATGTTTGATCAGAGCAGAACTTGCAGTTAATATCACTTCCTTTTTCCAATATTGATATAAAAGGTGTGTTTTTCGACTCTTTAAGTTAACGGCGATTCATTGTCGGCAGAGCTGATTTCGCCTGAACAGCGATGATGCTCTGGAAAGCTGTCAGCCTGCTTACCTTGGTATACATATTGTCAAGTAAGTATTATATTTTCTCCAAAATTTCGTAGAAAAAAAAGTAGGTGATAAAACTATTTTCAGCATTACAAGCAGCTTTAGACTAGCTTCGAAAAAGAGTTTGCTCCTCTGATCTGTGATCAGATATCCTCCTTGTTCAGTGCAAGAGCAAACGTCGTTCAATTTCAGCGATTATTATTTTTTTTGATACAGTGTTGTTTATTCGACGGTAGCGTTTTTTATTTGTTTATTCATTTATTTATTTATTTATTTATTTCCAACATTGTGGTGTCGATCATGTTGAGTCCATTATTCCATTTCACTTTTAATTTATTTTCGGGATTTCCTGCTTTCATGGTAAATCAAAACTCAGTTTATTTACTTCTGCTTAAGTAAAAGTGACTGAAGTGCTTAACATACTAGAGAGAAACGTTAATCTCGAAATTGCCATGGTCTTCACTCTATGAATTCGGCCATGAAGTTATATCTTCCCATCTTGTTGTTGAACAAATTTTGGAAGAAACTAGTCGGTCAAATTCTTTTAGGGTACCAGAGAAGAGAGAACTGGACCCCCAAGGCATAAATCGGTTCTTTAGTGATTTCAAATTTTAAACTGTATCTCTTCGAAGGCATTAATGACGATCCACAATAATTCTGATTTCGACTGGTTTATCCTTAGTCCCCAGCAGCCTTTATTAAGTTGACGCGTACGGTTAGCCATAGCCTGGCTATAGCCTTAACGGCTTTATTTTCACTGTTTTTCCTTACTAATAGATATTGTCAGTAACTGTGCTCACATTGTGGGTGGCTCCTCCTAAACTGTTCTACTGTTGGTATATTATTTAATGGAGCCGAAACCAGTTGTGGAATTGCACACATTTTCGTCATCCTACTGAACAGTAATTGCTTTTAGATAATTTTACACGCTACAACAATCATTTACTGTCTGTTCCCTTAGAATTTTAACTGAGTGAGTAAATTGAACTAAACAAATTGCTCATTAACTAGCCCTTTATCCTTTTTTATGGCATCTCACGAATGGCAGACAACTGAAAGGAAGTTCTGCAAGGTCAAGTTACTCTTCGGGTCTTTTTGCCACATATTTTCTAAACAAACAGTAGGTTTCTTTGATGGCAGCCAACAAACTTATTACTTGCAGCGCTGCACCGGTATCACAGCCTGAATTTCTTCGCAGCTGCAGTAAAAGCTGCATTTTATACTGTGACGATCTTCTTTGCATTTGTTTCTTCATCTTGCAGTTCAAATATATGAAATTCATAACATCATTTCGTCTTTATCTCTCCTGGGTATATTACTAGCCAATTTGGTTAATTGCTACCCAGTAGCTGGTCTGCTACACAGCCGTTTTTAGTGTCGTCACGCAACGCTGGGGAGAAGCGTTGCGTGACGACACTAAAAACGGCTGTGTAGCATACTACCCAGTAGCTCAATTGGTTAGAGCGGTGCACCGGTATCGCAGACGGAGGTCATGGTTCGATCTAATCCTGGCGAGCCTGAATTCTTTTCAGGTTTCGTTTTTGCAACTGTATATCCTGCGTGTTTAACTCTGATGATCTTCTCACCATGCATTTCTTCATCTCGCAGTTATTAAATATATGAAATTCAAATTTTCATCATTTTTAATTGTTACTTGAAATCTCGTAATCCTAGAATGCGAAGCTTGCAACGAGACTCACGTGGGTGCAGACAGTGGTGTCCTTCAGTCTCCAAATTTCCCTCACAATTACCCGGATGAAGTGTACTGTTCCTGGAGTTTCACGGTCAACCAATCACAGCACGTGTTTTTGATGTTCTCAAGATTCAGTTTACAGGCCGAAAACAATACAGATGCCGTTCATGTGTACGATGGAGGGAATACCACAGGGAAGATGTTGGGAGTGTTTTACGGAGGACACCCACCCCCTGCGGATGGACTCTATTCTTCATCAAATAAACTGTTTGTTGTCTTCAAGTCGGACAACAATAAATCTTTCTCTGGTTTCAAGGCTTCCTATCAAGCCTTGACGTGTTCTGGTAAGAGATGTTTCAGTATAATTACGTGTAATTACGTGTAATTCGGTACCGTAAAATTCCGAAATAATCCCCGGGGCTTATACTTTTCAAAGGCCCTTTATGAGGGGCTTATTTTTGGAGGGGCCTATATTCGGAGGGGCTTATGTACGCAGGGAAATTTGCGTTTCAAAATCGATTGGGCTAGCTTGTGGTGGAAACGAAATTTACCATTTTTACTTTGTTCTACTTTGTATTCAAGGGAAAATTCCAAGTACAAGCCCTCCGGGGGGCTTATATTCGGAGGGGCGATTTAACGGAGGGTTTTTTGCGTTACGATTTTGGGGGGCTTATATTTGGAGGGGCTTATACATGGAGGGACTTATTTTCGGAATTTTGCGGTATATTGTCGTCCTTTGTCTTAGAAGTGGTATTTTGAGCGATTTCGTAGGATTTTGATTTCGTCCGTTTCCAGGCCAGTGATGAAGAAAACTAGTTCGTGTAGTAGTTGAAAAGAAAATTAGCTATAGCCTGAATAAAATTGTCCCTTCCCTACAGCACCAGCCAGGAGGGAGGAGGTGGTATATTTAGGCTATATAGGTATGTGCCGCCCCAAAGGGTTGGGTTCTTGAGCCACTTTGGCCTTAAAACGGATATAGATGGGCTGAAATAGGGCATTGTTTTCAAGGGAACCACGAGAGTGTATCGAAACGTTTTTGCGCGCAACAATGTTCAGTGTCAAAAACTTGAAATGGTGACCAAAAAAATTAATCAATTTGTTGACTTCACTTCACAAGGTAATGATTTTGTAAACCGATTATAACCTTCAGAAGCCAGGCCTTAAAACGAGTTTTAAAAAAATGACATTTGTAGCTCCGTGTGAAATAGGGTCAGAATTTGAGGAACCGGGAGGCAAACCCCCACCAAGAATTCCGAAGAGTACACCTCGGGACAGTACGTACCAGCTCACTTTCAACAGAGATCGTGAGGCCTAGTTAAAAACAGAGTACAAATTGATCGGAAGTGAATAGGAACAAATAGGATCGTTTTTCATTTTTCTATTATCCCATCCCGAAAGCCCCTTCTTTATTCCACGATAGAGTGTTTTCACATGACGTCACAGTGGCCATCCCAAAACAATAAAACGGCGGCCATGTTTGGTTCTAAACAAATCCTGCGGGAGTTGAACTTTTTTCTTATGCAAACGCTTTCTTTTGTTCCAATAAATTTGCATAGATGCTGGCCACGTTAGTGAAAACACTCTATTACATCCTTAAGAGAGAATTCTTTCATTATTCCAACCCAAACATTTCACAGTCTGTCATTTCATTATCCCACCCTCCGAAAAGGGCAATATTTCAACCCGAAAATTTCCGTTATTCATTCCCATTATGCCTCCTCCGCCCCCGATAGTTTACTGGGTAACCCTAGCATATAAGTCCGTGAGGAAAGTAAACATTAATTCTTTCATGGGAAATGACAACCTTGGAAGGTTCTATGGTGAGTAAGAGCTGGATTGGAAACTGAGAAAAAAAACTTAATCATCAATACAATGCATGAACCCCGGGGAAGGGGCTACTTTAGGGATTTTTGGGTGGGGATGTGCAGATGGGACCCTGGAACCCTTAGCCTATACTAGAGCTCGTTCAAGTGAATTTTGCTACCCTATACTAGACTAAACTCCCAAACCGCCTCCGCCCGCACCCCCCACCCCTATCCCAGAGTAGCTGTTTTCCAGAAACTACTGAGGTCACAAATACAGTCCAGCCAAAACAAATCCGATTTGATTTTTTCATATTTTTGAGTGGCAATTCCAGGTACGGTTTTCCTGAGTCTAGACTAAAATCTACAACCAAATGATCAGTTTCCTGAAAAAAGATACCCTATTCTAGACCCAAACTCTCTGATTTTTATACCCTATCCCAGAGTAAATTAAACTGCTTGGAAACCATACCCTTCACAGCGGCACATACCTATATAGCCCATATATGGCAGTAACCCTCCCCCCCCCGGGGGGGGATGAGCCTACACAGAAACGCTACTAAATGGAGGTCTCACCTTTTTGACATTGATATTTAAGAGAAATTACTTTCCTCAAAGCAAAGTCTCGACTCTGTGTTGAGGCTTAGAAATTGTCGAAATTCAACAAACTCTTAACTATTCTCTTTGTTTGTTTTTGTTTTTGTTTTTGTTTTTTTGGTTTGGTTTAAATGTGAAGACCCTCTTGGAATGGAAAGTAAAATCATTAGTGATGCCCAGATCAGCGTGTCTTCATTTTGGTGGTCCTTGTGGTCCTGGTGGTTCTGGTACTACCGGACTCCTAGTGACGTAAGGTTGAAGAATTCTGTCGGGTGGAGAGCAAACACGGATGATCAAAACCAATGGATTAAAGTAGATCTTCGTAGATACACCAAAGTAACACGTGTCGCGACTCAGGGCGGTAGATCTACAACTTATGGAGTACTTGGATGGGTGACAAACTTTAAGATCCTTTATAGCCTTGACGGAGTCTTATGGCAGATGTACAAAGAGCCTGGTAATTCAAATGCTTCAGTCAAGGTAAGAAGCAGAACTTGCTAACAACCTACAAATTTGTCAGTTATCTGCTAGCAGACTAACTTTGCTGTGGCTGGTTGCCAGATCATTTCTAAAATTAACTGTTGGCTCTTAGCCAATGAGAAGGCGGGTGAGTACAATGTGTAATAATTTGTATAAGCTGCACACAAGGAATCTGTTGCCCTGCATTTTGTCAAACTTTTCTAACTTCAAAATCCAGTTTTTGAGGACTAGACGGTGTACAACGTTCAACAGAGAGGAGAAGTGTAACCTCACGTTACCATGGTAGCAAAATTTTTGGATCACATCAATAGAAAGCTTGAGCAACGACGACGGAGACTTCAACGACAACGGTAAAAAAGAAATAGGTTTATATTAGCAAAATAACAACTTTGCACGTGCCTCACGCGTTTTTTTTTGTATATTTCTTAGCCGTCGTTACACGACTGCGACATGAAACTTCCTAATTTGACGCGCCCGCTTTATCGGATAGGTGAGCACAACACAAAAATTATGTTTTTCCTTTTCTAACCTTAGATACGGTCCCTTCAGATTCTACCCAGAAAATGTTGCCAACATTTGACAAATTAAATGAAATTACATAACATCGATGAAGTTTGAAGCAATGCGAATCCACTTTTTAAGTGACGTTTTGATTTGTTGTCATCCAGAAATTTCGCTACCATGGCAACTTGACTAATGACTTTTCCTCTCTATAAGCGAGCATTTCTATCCTTTTGATCTTACTGACTAATAAAAACGTCACAACTTGTAGACTAACAACAAAGGATTGCGCACCGTGAGGGAGCCCTTAACATAGACTACAACACTCCCAGCTTTTTGCAGAATAACTAAGATACTAAGCGCGGGCTGATTGGCTGAGAGGTAGCCAATTAGAACGCAGGATTCGCGTGATCTTGCCCGCTCTCGGATTCAGCTATATCATAATTTGATTTATTTACCAATTTCTTCGACGGTTGAAACTAAAAAGAATTTTCACAAACATGCTGTTTTCTCGGCTTTATTTCCATGGAGAATGTTGTAACGTGGGTTATGTATATGCTTTGTATTTTCCATTACACTTTTAGGATGTATTTTCATGCATGCTACTATTTTGTAGGTGTTTACTGCGAGTCCTGGTAGCTACAAAACCATCGTTTATAACCGACTGAATGAACCCATCGTAGCACGGTATATTAAAATTTTACCGGTGGCATGGCATCTCCACATATCAATGAGAATAGAACTCTACGGTTGCCGAGGTATTCTTTCTCAGTTTTAGTTTCTAGCCTTATATCAAGGGAAGGGCTGATCCCCCCCCACAAATAGAAAAAAAATAATAAAAAATGCTTAAAGCAAATAAAACACCAGTCTTAACCCCTTCACTGCCAGAGTGCTTGATGGAGTTTTTTAAGGCGATTCTAACTTTTGAGTCTGCAGACAAAATCCTATGATGTGACCATTCAAATGAAAGCTCTCTACCTGTACTTTCACATGATGCTATTTGTTTGTCAAAATTTTAGCAAATGAAATTTGGACATTTGGTCGAAATTTGCCTTTGGCCACATTTGGCAGTGAAAGGGTTAAAGTGAGATCCCCTAGGCTGCCCTTAATCAGCCCTCTAAGGGCGCTTTCCATTTGTTAGAACTGACCGGCCAGATCGTCGCTGGAGCTGTTATTTGACAATGAAATAGGCTTTTCCCAAGAGTTTTTGCTGAAAAACCATCTCTTTCGTGCATAGTATTTAGGATTTGACTGATCTGGTTGGATAGTTTTGATCAAAAGTGAAGTTCTCGTTACTACGAGAAGGGTCTGGTCGGTCTTGAGTTCTGACAAATGGAAAGCGCCCCAAGATGGATGCCTTTGCATATATGCCAACTCTACCGGATTATCCAAATGTGATACCAATCTCCCGGTCTCCAGTACGGGTTACCAAATCTCCCGGACAAAATCGAGTTATGAGCTTTTCTGTGCTTTAATTTACAATTTACCCAATTTTTTCCAAAATTCGAATTTTTTGCTATTCATAGCTTGGTTTCTGAGACATTTTTGCACGTATTTCAACACTGATAACGATTATTACGCCGTTACAATCATGAAAGCGAATTTTGATAGCTCATGTAACACTTCATATAGTGTCCTAAGCCATTCTCAAAGGGACTGGATCTAATTGTGCTTATAGCGGGTCAGGGTCGGGGGGAGAGGGTTGGTCGTCGATCTTCGGGGAGGGTGATGCAGAAGAGAGAGGTTGTTTACCATTTACCACAAATTTCCGGACATTCCGGTCGGGATGTAAATGGTAAATGTTTTTTTGGTTTGTCCCACTGGAAAATTCCGGGGACAAACGGAAATTCTGAAAAGGTAGTCCCGTTTTCCCGATTGGGACGTTCTGAATGGAAATTCGTTTTCCATTTACAAGTTTCTCTAGTTTCGTACTAGTTTCATGTTGTAACTAGAATCCAGTGTAGCGTGGCACAACAATCCGGGAATTTTAGACAAAAAATGGTAAACGACAGGTACCGTTCTTACTGACCAAAAATTCCAAACCAAAATTTCCGGAATTTTTTTATACACCTTTTGCTGTTCATTACGAGAAAATACGCAATCATTTGAATGAAACGGCGACCAATAGTGGGAAGATACATTCATTAGCGCGAAAATACGAACATTTGCGCATAAATCAGATTCAATTACGATTTTTGCATTTTAATCAACATTCGATAAGACTTTTGGGCATTCATATGCGTCATTGGGCATACAAAAGAGAAAAATATACTTTCATTAACGCCAGCATCAAAGTCATTAACACCATCTTGAAAGTCAATAGGGACAACTGACATACATTAAAGTGCAAACACTATTCATTAACATTTTTATGACTCTGTTTGCAATTCAATAACATTCCTGGACAACCTTAGGATGGATAAAACAAACATTAACGCGCTTGTACAATCAATTGAGTGTTCTTTACAATTAATATACAAAAATCGATTTTCAATTAAACAACAGAAATTCAAGCAAATTTGGCCTGAATTTCTGTCCGTTAAATGTATACCCCTCAAAAACCTCGCTATTTAAATATTTTGGGAGATAGGTTTGCATGAAGTGGAACCCCTTAACACATTAAGCTGCGGTCACAATGCCATGTTTCTGCGCAGAGCTTCAAGCACTGCAGTTGTTGTTTCCGAACTCCGCTAGTGGGATTGCTAGGGCTTTGCCCTCATTCCTGTTATACATTTTTAAATTTCCGGACTCGAGATCTCGGCCTTTGGTGTCGCTTTCAGACAACTTAAATCCTTTTTAACGATGTCTAGGGGAGAAGCATAAGCTGTGTACGTGGGGCGGGAATGGCCAAATCTAGGTGGGCTGCACCCCGTCATATGCAAAGCCCACCGACTTATCGGGATCCATTTTTTCCTCGCCCGTGCCAGAAAGTCACCAAAACCGACACAGTATTCATTACTCCAGCAGCTGCCGAGGAAAACTCTTGATAGGTAATATTGCCATAGTCATAGTCAAGTTTCGTCCTCGTTGGCCGCACACTTGGCGGTACACCCCCTATCACGCCCCACCACGACTTCTGGCCGTCTAGGGTAAACGTATAGCCGCAGCCGTTGACGAACACACAGTGGCGAAGTACGGCGTGATTCTTTAAACAAATTCATGCCAATTTTTTTGGGGGGGGAATTGGTATTGTTTAATTGAAAATACATTTTTGCATATTAAATGTAAAGAACGCTTAATTGATTGTACAAGCGCATTAATGTTTGTCTTATCCATTCTAAAGCTGTCCAGGAATGCTATTGAATTGCAAACAGTGTCATAAAAATGTTAATGAAGAGCGTTTGCACTTAAATGTTTGTCTATTGTCCCTAATGATTTTCAAGATAATGTTAATGACTCGAATGTTGGCGATAATGAAAGTATATTTTTCTCTTTTGTGTGTCGAATGACGCAAATGAATGCCCAAAAATGTTATTGAATGTTGATTAAAATGCAAAAATCGTTATTGAATCTCATTTATGCGCAAATGTTCGCTTTTTCGCGCTAATGAATGTATCTTCGGGCTGTTGGTTGCCGTTTCACGCAAATGAATGCGTATTTTCTCCTAATGAACAGCAAAAGGTGTAAATGGTAAACAACCAGAGTCTCCAGATTTTAAATTTGGAGGGTGGCGTCTGTGTTTGGGACTGACCTACAATCAAGCGGTCCTTTTTCCCTTTTGTTTCTTGCCTTTTCCCGGAAAAAAACGTCTGATCGCAACCTCATTCCCAGGCTTCTCTCCTACCCGCCCTCCGTAGGGCGGGTAGGAGAGAACCCTGGGAACGAGATTGGCCTGATCGCAGGTCACTTTGGGACCAGCCCAAGGTGCTCGAGTTAGAGAGACCTCCGTCTTGTCTTATAAAGAGTCCAAAAAAGGGACTAAAGAAAGGAAAGTACACAGTAAGTTTCAAGGAGTTATAATACCTCCTGAAGTGGCGGGTTAATGTAACTCCTTACAGTGGAGCTATTTTTGGGGGGAGTTATTTAACTCCAAAAAGGAGTTTAAAGAACTCTTTTTGAGGAGTAAAAATCACCCCAGATATTGAGGAGTTAAAATAACCCCAAAACAGGAGTTATCCTGTACCTAAAGTTTTTACTCCACTTTCAGAATTAAAGTAACTCCAAAAAGAGTAAAAACAACACTTGTAAGGAGTAAAATTAACCCCATTTTCCGAGTGAAAAGAACTCTTTTTTAGGAGTAAAAATAACCCCAAATTTAGAGATAAAATAGGAGTTAAAGTAACCCCATAAAGGGTTATCCTGTACCTAAAATTTTTACTCCATTTTTGGAGTTATAATAACTCCCAAAAATTACTGTGTACCAACTCTAGTTGGAACTTCTTCGTACACAACGGCTGCCATCGGTATCTTGTAATGCCGCGATATAGGGCTGTAATATGATCCAATAATACTGGTTCTGAAAGTTATGTAAGCCGACCAATGTTTAACTAAATATTAAAAATCAATCTTCTCTTGATGACTATAATCACAAAATTCGCAGTCAACTACGCTCTAATAACGTTGAACTGTGACTTTTCTGTCCTACTATTTTAAAGGAAACTAATTCTATATACTTCAACATTTGCTTATATGCCCAACCATTTTAAATTGAATCAATTTATCAGGTTGCATAGCTTCTCTTGGTATGGAAAATAGAACAATTGTCGATGCCCAAATAAGCGCCTCTTCGCAATATGATAGAAACAGTGGTCCACAAAGCGCTAGATTAAATGGACGAGGAGGTTGGAGACCTAGCATCAATAACCGAGATCAGTGGCTTCAGGTTGATCTTGAAAAATATACCACAGTATCACGTATAGCTACTCAGGGACGAGGTAGTAGGAGATATGGGCCGTGTGTTACTAGTTACAGGTTGCAGTACAGTGATGACGGAGTGAACTATCATTCGTACAAAGCACGAGGACAAGATTCAGTTAAGGTACGCCCAGTTGGCCAGCATTATTTAAGAAAAGTACCAAGCTTTTTAGAAAATCCACTTTTGAGCATAAAACAAGCAAATTTGGCCATAAAATGCCAAATCGGTGAAATTGACTTTTAGGTTTTTTTGATTAATGTGGCTCCTATATATATATATATTTTTTTTTTGCTTTGTTTTTACTCACAAAAAATAAATCTCAGTGGAACTGTCTTTTAGTTTTTGTTTTGTCCCTCACTGAAGTCAGTGACAAGTAAAACAGAAAGAATTTTTCACTACACACCTGAGCCAGATCGCATCTACAGTCTTGTATTTTTAAGGGTGGGGGGCACTGAAGTGAGTAAATGCACAACTACACAAGGAACAAATCATCTGTTAAAACTGAACTTTACCTTAGAGTCAGTAGGAAAGCGATGTAAGGAAGATATGTGTGTTTCTGGAGTCAACACTAAATTCTTTATCTTTTTAATTTGTTTTTACCTCAGGTTTGGGCCTTAAAATAGGGTATCAGTTTTCATTTGTACCATCGTTAACTAGGGTCAGGGTTTAAGACCCTGAGTGGCACACACCGATCCAAAATGTATAGGAGTACCCTGCCCTCCCTGGAATGTTTTCCACCCAACAACACGAATTTTCTGTTGTAAGCATTTCACCCTTAGGGCTGTTGAGAAACTTATTCTACAGACTAGAAACTTACTAAAACCAATGAATGATTAACTAGAAACTGGTTTATATAGCTGTTGTTGTTGTTGTTGTTGTTGTTTTGTTTTTTAAATAGTTGTTTAATGGAAATAGACGGTATTATACAAGCAACGTTGTTATCAATGATCTGAGCCGGCCAATCACGACGCGTTACATCAGAATACTGCCAGTGACTTGGCCCTGGTACGGCATAGCAATCAGAATGGAAATCTACGGCTGTCCAGGTAATTTAAAAAAAACAATATTCTCTCTGCTACAGGAGGATCTTGTAGATTCAACTCTCTTAACTTTGACACCATAGTTGAATCCCCTGACATATATCAACAGCATATTGCATTTAAATTGTACCAATTTTTTATTATTATTATTATTTAAATTGTTTTAAGCATGTCTTACCTCTTTTATTTCAATGCCTGCCTTAAACTTCTCGTATACAATTGATTTACCCAGAGATAAAAAACGAGACTGTCCAGCTAAGCTTGAGTTGTTTTGGGAATTAATTCTCAAGGTACGCCTTTATTTCCTGGAGGGGTCAGATATTGAGGCTGACGCACGAAATATGGAAAAATTGAATAGCGTAAATAAAAGCACACGCATAATTCACCATAACTAGCTGCTGATGACTAAATTTGGAAAAATTTTGTATTTAACGAGGAAATGACGTCCCAAAGTGCAGCGTTCTTGCAGGTTAATGCACCGTTAATGCACCGTTAACCGAGACATTTCACTCGTTTCAAGAGTAAGAACTAGGCGAAATTATAGCTAAAAACATGGCAAGAACAGCAAGAACACAACTCGAAGGGCGACCTCTGCTATTTAGAGAATATTTGCGGAGCTGAACAACCCTAAATGTGCACTATCGAAGGTGAACTTAGCATCGATGGAGGTAAGCATGTTTTAGCTTTGTTTTTAAACTAGGAATTATTTTGAATGAATAATAAAACAATTATTGAATTCGGCTTTCGTATTATATGAAGAATTATGGAGATCTGGAGGGTGTTATCCACCTCGGCCTATGACCTCGACGGATAACGCCCTCCTCGACCTCCGTAATTCTTCATAAGATACTCGGCCTCATTCATTAATTGTTAATTAAGGACGCCTGAGGCGTCTATTTAACAGGGGCGTTTAATAGATACGAGGCTTTTATCCTCATAACTGTAATAGCAAACTCCAGAAACCTAATAAGCTTTCGGAAAATATATCACCACTGTTATGTCTTAGCGTCTCAACCAGGCGAGCCCATGGTAAACAAGCATGTTTTAATGAGTCCTGGATGTGTGATGTAATACACTACATATCAACCACAGTATATAAATAGCAGATTATATATCCAGTCCATCCATTGATAATTAAGTTAGGCCGTTTAGAGATCCATATCGTTTTTTTAAAGCTCAATAACTTTCATGACAGAATTCTTACTTTGATTAACTTGGCATTGCAATTTGCAGGCTCTTGTTAATCAAACTGAATAAATTGAATGATTTTGAATGAATGAATGAATTAATGAAGAGCCGTGTATGTTAGGACAACAGACGTACCCTCTTACAATACGTTTTAACATGTGAACAGTAAGCTCGGACGTCAGCATACAAAGACGCCACTCTGGCAGCCGCTCAGTCTAACCATTTGCAGATGTCATTACAAAAGCAGCTATTTCTTCTCAGTTATTTAAAGACCCTGAGTGTTGGTCCGGCCGGGGTTCGAACCCGTGACCTCCCGCTCAGCAGACTGGCGCTCTCCCAACTGAGCCAATGTTATTTTGGTCCATTTCATTATTTCCTAGTATTTTGCCAGGAACAACTGTCATACGGGGCGTGTATTAGACAGGGGTCATCTAATAGAAACTTAAAAGTGTGGCAAGGAGGGGGGGGGGGCGTTTATTAGACAAGAGGCTTTTATTTGAGTGGGGCGTCTATGCGTCTATCAGATCATTTATAGTATATAACATTATCCTAGCTGCGCATTGTACGTTCTGTGCGTTCCGCTTTATATGACAAGCATTTATCATGGAGGGGGACGTAAGCGGAGTACGAACACCGCAAAACCGCACAGAAATACGTATAAACATAGCGCAGAATAACATAAGAAAACCGCAAACCGCATTGAAATTACCTAAAAAATTTCTAAATACCGCAAACTACTTGGTTTTGTAAAACCGCAATACCGCAACTTGAAAAAAAATTCCGAAAAACCGCATCAATGCAAACCCTTACATTATGACATAATTGCAGTATAGATTTTATTTCTTTCACTGATCTTTTTTACGCTTAGCCTGTGAAGCACCTCTTGGCATGGAAAGCGAAGCAATTGCCGATTCTCAAATAAGCGCATCTTCACAACTGGATGACCGACATTTTGCCGCACAAGCCAGGCTGCATTTGAAAACAGATGGGAGCACATCTGGAGGCTGGTCTGCTCTCACAAATGATGTCAATCAATGGCTTCAGGTGGATTTCGGTAGCTCTACTACAGTTACACGGATAGCGACCCAAGGGGAGTATGGATACAACAACTGGGTGACTGAATATAAGTTACAGTACACTGATGATGGTATTAACTTCCATTTTTTCAAAGAAGTTGGAAACGCATCGACAAAGGTATTATTAGTTTAAACTTTAACACCTGATGGTCCGCCTATCCCCGCGGGCTTTCCCAGAAAATACTGACTATTAATTTATTTGTTTATTTTTTATATTTATTTATTTATCTATATTCATCTGATTATTTATTTAAGATTCGTAGTGTAATGTATTGAAGCAAGGGCCATAATGGTCCCTAAGATGACTTGAATATTGTTTTATTGTATTTTTCAGTTGTTTGCCGGAAATAGAGACAGTGAAACGGTTGTCCACAACAAACTTCGCCCACCGATCAAAACCCGGTTTATTCGACTTTTGCCAACTCGGTGGAACAAACAAATATCAATGAGGATTGAAATTTATGGATGCCCAGGTATTAGGTTGAATTAACTATCAGAAACGTGCTGACGCGCTGGTACATTAAATAACAAGTTAGTGTTATTGAACTATCTTTCAATTGAGTACATGCACGAAAGTGCCCATTTGATATTAAGACGACTTTAACGTCTAGTATGAAAAACGGTAAAAAATGATTATGATGTGAATCACTTTGACTGCTTTCAATGGATAAGTAGCATAGCTTCAGCTCAGTTCCTAATAGAGGGTAGACGTTTTTACGTTAGCATTTGGAGGGGCGTAATGGGGTGGAAGCTTTGACGGTTGACGGTTAAATTTTAGAGCTTTTGACGGTTGACGGTTATCTAGTAGTGGAAATTTAGTCCAAGAGTCCATGAATTAATACTAATTTCTTTTGGAGGAGGTAATGTCTTGGCCTTCACATATGAAATTTCGAAATATATTCAGATATAAGCAAGTTGTAAGGTCTTGTAATGTCTAGAGAGAGTGTTTTTGAGAACATGGGAACTGGTTTTTCCAGTTTAGAGATTATTCAGGAGGCGCCAGTCAAGTCCGTGAAATTAGCTGAAACAGTGAGATTTGAGATACCTTGAAACTTCTCGACGGTTGATATCTATCTGCATTTTTGACGGTTGACGGTAAAAAATTTCAGGCCGTTTGACGGCTGACGGTTAACCCCATTGAGACCCTCATTTGGGAATTAGAAATAATTAAGCTATGCTCTAGTTTTGTACTGATCGTTAGCGTATGCTTTTGTTCCAATTTCTGGAATAATTTAGATTGCGTAACACCTGTTGGCATGGAAAGTGGAGCAATCTCAGACGTTCAGATAAGTGCCTCCTCAAATAAGGATGATAGTTTTACGGCAAGTCGGGCCAGGCTGCACGTCAAGAAGAGCGGGACAGTCGGGATTAGGCAAGGAGGCTGGTCGCCTTTTAAAGATGATTTTAACCAATGGCTGCAGGTGGATCTTGGCAGGTTAACCACAGTAACACGTTTGGCAACACAAGGAAGGGATGGATCAGATGAGTGGGTCACCAAGTACACGTTGCAGTACAGCTTTGATGGAGTAACATATCACGATTACAGAGAAAGAGGAGAAACCTCTTTAAAGGTACGCTGAGCTTTTTTAAAAGGATAACAGAGATATGATGACAACAGATTACGATCGTAAATAATTAGCCGAATGAATCTTTCATAGTATGTAAGCTCTCCATTCCGACTGGCGAGCGAAGTGAGCCGCGCCAGAACACACAAGCGAGGAGCGAAGCCATCCCACTTTGCTCACTCTCGTGTTTCCTCTGGCGCGCTCGGTCATTATTTTAATTTTAAGATGGTCCCAGAACTCTGTCGTTATCCTATAAACCTGTACATAAAACTATACCTCAAAAAGTCATTTTGAAGTGTTGTTTTTTGCCATTGTTGTTGTTGTTGTTTCGTTGTTTTCTTTTGGTTTCTGTTTTTTTTTTAGTCCTCGTCCGGTCTATGAAAGTAACTTTCATAAATATTTAACCTGTCTGACTTTTCTTTCTCTTTCAGGTTTTTAATGGAAACCAAAACAGTTACAGTGTGGTGTATAACAAAGTAAACTCACCAGTCACAGTTCGCTTCGTTCGGTTATTGCCGATTGAGTGGCGCAAACACATATGTATCAGAATGGAGATCTATGGTTGTCCAGGTAACCTAAATAGTATCTCGCTGTTGTCAATTGTATGCTACGCATAGTTTGATTTGACTATAACTCATGGACCCCATGGTACTTGGTGCGCGTGAATGGCGCTTCGCGCCTGCTTCGTTCCCCCGAAAGAGCGCGAACAAATAGCGCCTGTTTTGAAGGCTAGATCGGGTCGGGTACATGCGTCGTACATGACCCGAACAAAGAAGACACGTCGTTGTTTGTGTTATGAAGTACCAATTGGCAAACTACTCCTCCGGTAGTTTTACATGGAGTAGTAAATCGATACAGCTGAATTTCGTGGGAATTTTGAAAAGAGGTGAAAAGAAAAACGGCGCAGCGGAGAGATTCACAGCGGAACAAGTCGCTCCCAGCGATTTTGATGAAAACGAATATGAAACGCCCAGCGATTTTGATGAAAACGATTATGAAACGAAAGTGAAAGCAGCGAAGAAGAGTTTGTTGGAGACCTTCAAGGGTCTTCAAGATGTGCTGAATGTAGATGGCCACACGTGGTACGCTACCGCTGCAAGCGTCATGCCCTCTTCATGAACCATGATGAGGTGAAATCCGGACGTTTTCTACGGCCGAAGCCCTAGAAGGGTTTAATTGCAGGTCTACAGCTGTAGGTGCAGATATGTACAGACCTCATACAAATTGAAAAAGTAATGACAAAAATGAATGATAACAATTTATCAGTAATCGCAAGCATATTATTAATCAACATAGTTTATTAAGGTTTTTGAAGGGAACATCACCAGATTTATGACTAACTTTTTGTTCTCAAAGAATCATTCTTTTCAAGTTGTGTCCATGGTTCAGTCTATTTCTTTCCTCCCCTGGAAGGTGCAGATGTTTCTGCCATGATTAATTGATTAATTAATTTTGGCATTTAATACCCTCACCCCTTCTCCCCTTCCCCCTCCCCACCCCCTCAAAGGACCAATGAAATGTTAAAGGACCAATGGAATCTTAAGGGGTAAGTTATGAAAATGGAGGATTTCTTTAGGGCCTGAAGCAAAAGTATGGACTTTGGGGGTGAAGCTTTTATAATTTTCAACAAAATCTTCAGGGGTGAACAAGGAAAAATCATCCTTTCACGAAATTATTCAGGGGTAAACCCATATTCTTTGGGAGTAGGTCGATATTTTTAATTCTTCGGAGGATGCAATTTTATGGAATTCTTCAAGGGTTACTATGAGGGGCTACGGATGTTACATGTAAGTGCAGTAGCTCAATGCTGCATTGTTCCTTCAGGTTGCAGTGCATAAAAAACGGAGGTACTGCCGATGCTCAAACTGTGACCATGTTCCAAAAAGGGCTAAATTAGACAGAAGATAGATAATAGACAAAAAGGGCAGTCTGGAACTCTTGCTCAGCAAGAATTACTTGGATCAGAGGCTTCAAGTCAATTGTGGATACCACAATGACCAGGGAGGCTTACCCCAGAGATACACTCCAAAAAATTAATTTCAATTTCGACTTATTCCCCTTACTATTGATTGAATCAAGGTTGTATGTCCCCTCTTGGTCTGGAAAATGGAGCAATTTCTGATGCCCAGATAAGTGCCTCTTCGCAGTGGGATAACAAGCTTGGTTCACACAGAGCTCGATTGAATGGGAACCCTACTGGAAAAGGCATGGGAGCCTGGTGTGCTTTAAACAATGACAAAAATCAGTGGCTTCAGGTTGATCTTGGAAGATATACCACAGTCACTCGCATAGCGACTCAGGGGAGAAGTGATTCTAGCCAATGGGTTACCAAATACTTGTTGCAGTACAGTGACGATGGAGTCAACTTCCTTTGGTACAAAGATTTAAAAGACGGTTCAATAAAGGTACAACATACACATAAATAAAATAATTATCTGATTTTAGTGGTTGTACACTTGTTTTATTATTTCAAAGTGGCTCTCTGAGAAAGAGCAAGAACCATCAACTTACATGTACATGTATATAAATTTTTTGCATAGTTGTTTGGTGGAAATTCTGACAGAAACACCATTGTTTACCAAACATTGAGCCAGCCAATCAGAGCTCGATATGTCAGGATAGTTCCGGAGGCTTGGTATGGACACATATCAATGAGAATGGAACTCTATGGCTGCCCAGGTATTTTGAAATAAACAGTTAAATTCCTCCTCTTAAGGACTTGTTGACTCACATTCCTTGGTAGACAAAGTCGTATACCAGCCAGTGAGGGCAAATTCTATGTAAATGGCTTTACAATTACCATAATTCTTTGGTTGGTCTTTGAACTGATGTGCTTTTTTTTTTTGCTAATGACTTGTTTTGTATTTAGCTTGTGAGGCTCCTCTTGGAATGGAAAGCAAGGCAATTTCGGATTCTCAAATAACTGCATCATCACAATTGGATGAAAACCTTTCTCCAGCACATAGCCGATTGCACGACAAATCAAACCAAACCAAAGGTGGAGCCTGGGCGGCCCTAAGAAATGATCAGCACCAATGGCTTCAGGTGGATTTCCTTAGCTATATTACAGTGACACATGTTGCGACTCAAGGAAGACATGCCCACAGTGAATGGGTAGTTAACTACAAATTAAACTACAGTGATGATGGATTGACATTCCAAGAGTACAAAGAGCCAGGAAGCAATCTTGCCAAGGTGATAATCTGTCAAGAAACGTTTTATAAATAACATGTTATAAATTATGGCATTCCTTTGTACATTTGTGTAAATGTGATCATTACTATATTGTGTTTGCAAATAAGAGGTAATTTTTCTGACATTTTTGAGACCCTTAGCTTATATAATCTACTTTATATCTTCAATTAGCAAAAATTGTACCCTTTTTTGCAATGTGTTTGAAGGCAACTTTTTAAACCACGCTTGGTCATTCCAATGAATTAGAATTTCTAGTAAGAGACCAGTCAGCCTTAGAAAACATCATTTTTGACAATTGTGCATCATTCAGGGTGCAAAAGTCTTTCTTTCTTTTTGCATTTTGTAATGCTTGTTGTTAATTTGTTAAGTTTCTTGTTGAAATCCTGAATGAGATAATGGCATTGAAATAATTTAACTTACAGCAACCCTCAATAAATGTCAATATTTTATCAGCTGACATTAAACCACCCCCCTCAACAAATATGGAGAAATTAGAAACAAGATTACTCCTAGCACCATCTGTTAGTTATTGTTTACATAATAATTTCATGTATTATAATTATTATAACAGTGTATTAAATTGGAGAAACTGTTCTTAATTTTCTATATAAAAAATGGGTGTTTGTAGCATGTATTTACGTTGAGCGCTCCTTCACATGCAGTAACAGCTTGTTTCTTACTTTCATTGTGTAGGTTTTGGATGGGAACAGAGACAACGACACTGTAGTGAGCAATAGACTGAATCGATCAATCACAGCCCGCTTTTTACGCATCTTACCGACCAAGTGGAATGACAGGATTTCCCTGAGAATGGAGATCTATGGCTGTCCTGGTACATGATTAGTATACATCGTGATTGTAACTTGAGAAATTACTGTGAACTGGTTTAACCTTAAATTTATTGTGTCCTTAATACCCGTTGGCAAGACCGAGTTACCAACACCTAACTGTACGGTGACCTTTCTAATTTGTCAGACAGGACCAGATTAGGGAGGCTTGGTCTTGCTGGCCATTGCCACGGTCACTGTGAATTGCCAGCAAGGCAGCTTGTCCCATGGTGGCCAACATGGACACTTACGGCATGGTCACCCATGAGTGTCTACATTCATAGTCACTCGATGAGGGATGCTGGAGCGGCATCCACCAGCGAATTGTCAGCCTGCATGGAAAACTTAGCTGCCTGAATGAATGAATGAATGATTATCGCCTGAAAAGGCTTTTTGCCCAACACTATAAAAATTAATTCTATGAAACTATGATTTACATTGCAAAGAAAGAGAAACACACACAAAAAAAGCTTGGCTTTTGTATGTAATATTTACTTGCTTATTATGACTTGGCACCTGCAAGTCACTTATATTGACAATTTTTTGGTCATACACTGTAGCACATGAAGGTAATAAGAAAGAATTAATCTTATTTGTTTCCTCAGTAAGTTAGTGATTCTCTTCTTTTTATGCTCTAATTAAGCTTGCATTGCCCCACTTGGGATGGAAAACAATGCCATTTCAGACGGCCAGATAAGTGCCTCTTCACAAATAGATGATGATCATGGCGCAAACCGAGCCAGATTGCATTTTAAGATAACTAGCATCAACCATGCGGGCTGGACCGCTCTGAAAAATGATCTTAACCAATGGCTTCAGGTGGATCTTGGTGCCTACACCATAGTAACAAGAGTAGCAACTCAGGGAGGAAAATCCGTCAGCCAGTGGGTGACCAAGTACACGTTACAGTACAGTGATGATAGATTCATCTTCCAACCATACCAAGAAGCAACTGGCAACTCAGCAATGGTATGTTTTAACTTAATTGTAGAGTGAAAGGTGATGACATTAATTATTTTATTCAAAATAGATTTTTATTTTTATTATTTTACTTTTGCTAATTGGCTTTAATCTCCTGGCTTATTGGTCATGAACCAGCTGGTGCTGACCATTAATTTGGAAGAATGTGGCAATATACATTTGATACAATGTAGAATCAATACAATGGTATATATTGCCGCCAACATACAATCCAAAACTTTTTTTCCAGGCAATGGCATCCCTAACTGTTTTGGCATGAGAGCAGAACTCAAGAAAATGGTGAAAGAGTTCATTGTTCATCCAGAGACAAAAAATAGGCAAATAACTGACTTTAAACTGAATGAATCAAAATGCAAGAATAGGTAGAAAAATTATTGCAGAATAGATATCATCTGCTTTTGAAGAGCTTCTCCAAGGAAATAATAATAAATTATGCTTAAACCTACCAAACATGACCAGTGGTATTGAACATGAAATGTGTAGTTCCAGAAAATATCCATACTCCCCCCACAGAAGGGATTGGAAATTCCTGGGGGGTGGGGGGTTCTCAAAGGCCCAAAAATTTAAGTGAATGTATGAAGCTTTCAAGACTGGAATTTCCAGAGAGGTGGGGGAGTCTAAGGAAAAATCCCTTCCGTGGGGAAGGTATGGATAATTTTTGGAACCACACAATGTTATTAGAATGAGATGTAAATGTAATACAGTAAAGGTCTCCATTTGGCAGTTTAGTAGAATTCGTCATACATGAAGCTGTTTATATTATTTTGAATCCACTTATATATAATGAATATTAGTAAAAATAAGCATTATTCTTATTTTTGCTTTCTAATTTCTTAGATTTTTTATGGAAACAGAGACAGTGACACTGTTGTGTACAACACTTTGAAACCACCAATAACAGCGCACTTTATTCGAATCTTACCATTGGAGTGGCACAATCGTATATCATTGAGGATTGAAATTCATGGCTGTCCAGGTATTCCAAAATATTTTCAAACAGTCATAACAGTCATTAGGAATTTACATATAAAGTCTCTTGTAAATCTGCCTGGCCTGCATCAACATTCAGCTGCTGCATTTTTCTCTTTTTAACACTAGTCTTTATTGGGGCAAAAGTTTAAGCTTTGTATGGTTAAAATCATGAGACATTTTTGGACAAACAGACAAGTCATTAAAAGAAACAATGTCGCAGCTCCTTTAGCTATGCTTTAAATTAACTAGTAAAAACATGACAACCAGACAAATGGTGTAAAGGGGGGAACATTGCTCGACAATCGCTGTTTCCCCAGGACTATTTTACCTATCCACACCATATCACCGTGGACAAATTCAGGGAGGTCCAAAAGACACAAACTTAAATATGGCCACTTATTAACACTCCACAGCACTTTGAGTTGAAACCTCCAGCCAGCATTGTGCAATTCTAAAAACATGTCATGGTTGGTATGATGTTGCCTAACAAATATATTGTTGCTCATTTAGGAGGTCATGGTCCATCAACTCTAATTGATATGTGAAACTTTCAAAAATGATGATGATGATGATGATGATGATGATGATGGATGATAATGAAAGAAAAAATTACCAATAATGGCATGCAAAGTTCCAAACAGGATCCTAGAACCATGCAAGGAACTGCCCTGAAATGAAATAGCTGATGATTGCCACTATTATTAGACATGTTGGCATTTTGTATTCAGGTTGTGTAAAATCACTTGGAATGGAAAATCAAGCGATCTCTAATGCCCAAGTAACAGCCTCATCACAAATGGACAACACCCATTCTGCAAGAGAGGCCCGCTTGCATTCCAAGGCGGATGGATACCAAAGAGGTGGCTGGGTAGCTCTCAAGAATGATCTCAACCAATGGCTTCAGGTGGATCTTGGTACTTTCACTAGAGTAACACGTGTGGCAACTCAAGGAAGAGATGGGTATGATCAGTGGGTGACCAAGTACAGGTTACAGTACAGTGATAATGAAGACACCTTTCACTCTTTCAAAGAGATCGGCAGTAACTTTGCGAAGGTATGGCTGTTAAAATTTGGCAAGAACTACACAATACAGTACATATATTCCAGTCACTAACACAAATTTCTCAAACTGATTGAAGCGTCAACAGCTTGCAAAGCCTATGGTCTTATACACTTAATGTCAGATCCCGAGGGAAACAGTCACGCAATGATTTATGTTAGTTTGCCAAGGAGGGCACTGTGAGCAGGGTCCAATTTGACACAAAATAGTCAAGTATTGATCACAATACTTGGTAAATTACTTGCCGGAATATTACTTGCTGTAAAACTACTAGTCATGAGCTTATTCGGAAAAGTACTTAGCCTCAACGTCATTTAAGGTTAGGGTATAAGACAAGCTGTGTTCCCTGAAGTCTTCCTCTTGGTCTCCAGACGTAATAAGCTTTGCGAATTTGACCCTCCTCCTCCCTTTCTCAGCCGCTTTCTTAATAGTAGTTTATTTACTCTGGGTGCCTTTTTTCTACACCTTCACCTTTGCCGGAGCGTAAAAAATCAAATATTCATAGCTAATTAAAATTGTTTGAAGATGTTATATCTAATCAATAAATCGGCCATCTTGCATGGCCAAAATTATACCCAAACAAATCGTTGTCCCTTATTTCTTTAAGCGCTCTTGCAAACATAGCTCGACTGATGACCCTAGAATTTAGCCAAAGGTTCTCTTTATAATAAGGGTACAAAAGACAATTGGGCAAGGAGGCATAAACAAAAAAGAAAGAGGACAGCATCCATCTGTCCTAACCAAACAAGAACGGTCAATAATTTAACCCTTTAAGTCCCAATAGTGACCAACATCAATTATCTCCTAACAATATCCATACATAGTCAAGAGATGAGTTATGAGAATTGATAAAATGATCACCCAGGTAAAAATGCCTTGATCTATTATCAAATTCTCTCAACAAATTCTTTAAGGAAATGTATCAAGATCAGTCAGGAGAATTTGTATGTGGATACTGGGGCTTAAAGGGTTAAAGGATTTATTATATGGCCAAAAAGATAACCTGGTGTTGCAGTACCAACACCAGAAATGCCAAGCAATGAGATGGGCCTTGCTTGCCACTCACGGATTCAGCCATATAATTAGTAGAACTTGATGTGCTGAATTATAGCTTTTTGAAATTTTCTTACATTTAGGTTTTCACAGGAAATCGGGATCATGAGACAGTTGTGTACAATCAGTTAAGTCCACCAGTCACAACTCGCTTCATTCGACTGATTCCAGTAATGTGGCATAGTTACATATCAATGAGAATAGAGATCTACGGCTGCCAAGGTAATGAGGAACAATTATATATTCATAGTTACATTTAGAGTACAGCTAGCTGAATAACTTGTGTTATTTTATTGTACATGTATGATGCAATTTTATGATGTGCAATGGTCAAAGGTTAATGGCACTACAGTGGAACCTCTCATGAGCAGACACACGAGATGCAAAAAAGGCATCTGTTCCTGGAGCTGGCCACTTAGAGGAATATAAAAATGCAGAGTTTATGTTAGTCTCCTTCGCAGCCATTATTAGGGTCGTCACACAATGCTCCTCCCCACTAAAGCGTCACGTGACGACCCTAATAATGGCTGCAAAGGAGACTAAGTTTATGTGGGAGTTGACGAAAACAAGGTTTTGTGAAGGAGGCCTTAAATAGAGCTGTCTGCTGTACTTTGAAAATGTGATTAGGCTTATGCTTTTTCTCTGCTTTTAACAATTCAGGTTGTATAGAGGCACTGGGTATGATGCGCGGAACAATCACTGATACCCAGATAACTGCATCATCAGAACTGGATAACACCCATTCTGCTGCACAGGCCAGGCTGAATTCCAAAGCAAATGGAAGCAAATATCAAGCCTGGTCGGCACATGAAAATGATCATCATCAGTGGCTTCAAATTGATTTTGGAAGCTCCACCAAAATAACACGCCTGGCCACTCAGGGACGAAATGGCTTTAATGAGTGGGTGACCAAGTACAATTTAAGTTACAGCGACGATGGTGTACATTTTCATTCCTACAAGATGATGGGAGAATCAAGGGCAAAGGTATATCAACAAACTGAGTTACAATTTGGCATAGTCTTAGATGCTGCTGTCGTCAGAAGACAATTATCTTATTATGCATTTCAACAATCTTAATCGTTTATCAATCAAATGCAGAGAAGATCATCAGAGTTAAGTATACAACTTATGTAGTTGCGAAAAGAAAGCCTGAAAAATTCCTCCTTACCGAGATTCAAACCCTGAACTCTGCAATACCTGTGTAGTGCTCTAACCAATTAAGCTAACAAGCCAGCTGGGAGCTGGTCAATAAATTCACTGTAGGCCACTTTCGAGTTCCAAAAACCCTCACTTTCAAAATGAGGCCAAGTGCACAACGTTTCTTGTAAAAATGAGTTTTTATTTGTATGAGAATGAAAAATCATTTCCTAATCAAAGGCTGAGCACTTAACCTTGTTTTGATACAGAGGCCCGGGGTAACTCAGAAATGGCCTATTGGTAACATACCCAAGAAGGATGAAGGTGAAATGAGGAATATTCATGTATGAATCTCGGCTTCTTTTCGCGACTGCACAAGCTGTGTATTTAAGTGTAATGATCTTGTCTTCATTTATTTCATAGTGGGTCATATTCATCATGTTTAGCGCGTTTGTCAGAAAGCATCCTAATCTTGGTGGTCCTGTGATACAAAGTCACAAATTTTCGAGGTATCGGGGACGACTGCCGATCAACCGTCCCCACTGATTTTATCAGGGTCATCTCGGCCGGGAAACTGGACTCCTTCCAACTCGATTTCATTTCCGCAAGTGACAAACGTGGATCTGTAATTAATGATTATCTCTAGTCAGTAGTTGTAAAATTCAAAACCCCAGCAGATTATCTTTGCATAATTGTTTATAGGTGTTTGAAGGAAACCAAGACAGTGACACTGCTGTATACCACGCTCTGACTCCACCAATCACAGCTCGGTTAGTTCGGTTGTTGCCTGTCGAGTGGCATAATCACATATCTTTGAGAACAGAGTTCTACGGTTGTCCAGGTAAGTGGTTCAGACCTCCCGGGGGAAGGTACTCGTGGGAATTCTTGAAGGCGGTGTCCCGTCCGGTTCTCCAAATCCTAACCCTCTTTCAGACCAGAAGCCCATAACTTGGAGCAAGCAACTGCCATACTCGGCCTATGTCACGGCAATTTTACGGAACAGTTTATTTTTGGATACATTTAAGGGCACTTTTTCCCGCGAAAATAGAATCTCTATCATGTCTATGTGCGCAATCGAAGTACAAGATATCAAAAAGGAAAACTAAATGTTATTAAAAGGAACAAAAATATCATTTTTAGGTCTGTAGGTTTTGCTGACTGGTTTGTGGAATTCAAAAGATATTCAAAATTCGCGCCAAAACCGTTCTAAAAATAAACTGTTTCGTGAAAACGAGTGCATGGAAGTTGCTCGCTCCGAGCTATGGGCTCCTGTTCAGAGCAAAAACTATCATTCTCCACAGCCGATTTTAGACCTGGCCCCAGTTGTTCAAAAGGTGGATAACGCTATCCAGTGGATAAATCTCTATCCAGTGGATAGTGCAATTGGTCTCCCTAATACTTATCTGCTGGATAGTGATATATCCGGTGGATAGGGCTATCCAACTTTTGAACAACTGGGGCCAGGCCTCTAATCTCCATACCTATTTTCAGACCTGGAAGAGGTCCCAAAAAGCAACATACACGCCTACATAGGCAGAAATTATGTCATCATTATCTACGTAGAATAAAACGCCTACAGAAAGACCCCATCTTTCGTAATCATTCGGAGTTAAAACGAGAAATACGTTCCTACACTCTTGTAGTTCCCCCGAAAACCATACCCACCCCCAGAACTCATACACTTAGAATCTACCTCTCGGTGTTACAAAAACCATTTTGGTAACAAAATTTTGACTAAAAATCTTGTATCTAGAAAGTCCGTTTCATTATTTTGTTGAACTATTTGACTGTTGAACTGTTTATTAATTATTACAAATTCCAGTTTACAAGCACGCAATATGATGATGATGATGACGATATTGATGATGATGGCAAGAATGCAAGTTATTTAGTTGGCATAAAAACAGATTGCGTGGTAGTTACACCATTGTTCAACAGACTGCCAGTACTTACTGCATATTCTGTTTAGTCTGAGTTTCTCTCACAGCTGTTGAAGCATTGCCTGTTGATCCTACTATTTAGTAACTTTTGATGTGTTTTTAAATACAGGTTGCATTGCTCCCCTCGGCATGGACAGTGGAGCAATAACTGATGCCCAAATAAGTGCCTCCTCACAGTGGAGTAACAATTATGCTGCATCACGGGCCAGGTTGCACACGCGAAGAATTGGTTACCAAGGAGGATCCTGGATAGCTCGTAAAAAGGATCTCAACCAATGGCTTCAAATAGATCTTGGTGGCTACACTACATTAACTCGTGTTGCGACACAAGGTAGAAGTGACGCCGATCAGTGGGTAACTAAATACAAATTGCAGTACAGTGATGATGGGGTGATATTCCAGTTCTACAAAGAGCCACAGAAGACCGCAGCAAAGGTATACAGAATGTCAGAGATGTCGGCGTTATAGTTGTTTCCTTTCATGAAAGAAGATTGAAGTACATGTACTGGTTTGACCCTTTAATCCCTAAGAGTGATCAGCATCAAATTTCTCCTTGTAATGTCAATGCTTTGTAAAACAGAGTGGTCATGAGAATTAAGAACATGATCACACAAGATGAATTTGCTTGATATTTTATCAATTTCTCCCCACTACTTCAGTAGGAAATGAATAGAGGAAACAAAGGAGAACTCAAACTTTTATCTGAGGGTTAATAATCCCGGAGGGCAAGTCCCATTTCGGTTCTTTTTAAGTGGAGGTATCCTCTGGAAAATCTGGGCCATTTACAGAGATAATGAAATGTCCATACATGTAGATCGTGAATTTACAGACTTTTTATACGACTGCGAATCTTCCCTCCTTTAACATAATTTGTCTACTACAAAATGTTTGAAGAATCGGTTTTCCAGACATTTTATACAGTTTTAACGTGAGTTTTTTATAACAGCTAAAATTTCCGAAAGTTTGGGGATAGAAAAATTCGCTTCGAGTTTTACGCTTTGTAACTTTTCCCCACCATTTCCTTCCAAACAACCGTGTCTTGTGCGATTGAAGTACAGTGGGCAGCCAGTTTGGTTAAAACCAATGCCGCGAAACATCCTTTTAAAACTGATATCCTATAACTATGCTACATTGTATCAGATGGTATCCCTTCTCTAAAATGAGCAAAGAAAGCTTCTTATTACGGTTTGCCTTATTCACAGCTAGTTTACAGCCCTTTAACCCTTTAAGTCCCGATAGTGACCAACAGCAATTTTCTCCTAACAATATCCATACATTGTCAAGAGATTAGGTTATGAGAATTAATAAAATGATTACCTAGGAGAAAATGCTTTGATCTTTTATCAAATTCTCTCCACTCATTCTTCAAGGAATTATATCGAGATCAGTTTGGAGAATTTGTATGTGGATATTGGAACTTAAAGGGTTAAGCCCCAATATCCACATACAAATTCTCCAGACTGATTTCCGTACATTTTCTTCTATAATAGTGACTTTTAGATTCAAGGACGAGAACGACTACGAGTACGAGATTTTATTTAAAGTTTTTTCGCGTATTATCAAAAAATAGACTCCCCAGAATTCTTCATTGTACTTTTTTTCACCAGAAAAGTTTACACTGTTATCGTTATTGAAGGAGGTTGAGCCTTCTCCAGATTGCAAAATACTAAAACTTCTAACATTTGATAACTTGTTCCCGCCACTACGACACTCTCGCTAAAACTCGTAGTAGAATAATGACGGCTACCACTTTTTCCCGCCAAAATGACGCTGGTTCACGCGCGAGCACTACTTAGTATTGAGAAAATCTCGTAATCGTAGTCGTTCTCGTCTTAGAATCTAAAGGTCTCTAATTAGCTGGGAGAATTTGATCAAAGATCAAAGCATTTTCCCTTTAGTGATCAGTTTATTAGTTCTTGTTACCTTTTCTCTTGATTTTTTTTCTTACGATATTGTTGGGAGAAAATTGATGTTGGGCACTCTTGGATGTAAAGAGTTAAATTTGAACTCTTTCTTTCCTTGGATCATAACTCAGGTATTTCGAGGAAACCAAGACCGTAACACCATTGTTTACAACATTTTGAACCCACCAATCACAACGCGCTTCATTCGAATCAAACCGGTGGAGTGGAAAAGTTACATATCCATGAGGATGGAGATCTACGGGTGTCCAGGTATTTAAACTTAAAGAGATCATTGTTTAGATCATTAAGCCCCGTGCAAACGGACGCAACATTGTTGGCCAACAACTCCCAACATTGCTGGATGTTACATGTTGCGTCGACAGAGCGCAAAAACCGCCAGACATGCGCACTAGAGCTCTCGCCACTGTTTCTTGTATTCCCGCCTTTCGATTTTCAAAATGGCGGAGGACTAATCAGAATCTAACACGTCACTGCGGACGCTGCCAAGCCGCTGTCCTCACTCTGAGAATTTTTCAACATGGTCAAACGGAATCTGTCAGCATTCAGCCATGTTTTGGCGACGCTAGCGAAAAGATCGGACTTAAACAAATTCTCTAAAGCAGCGATGTTTGTGACCAGCTTCGGAGCCTATTTTGATGCTTGTTGTTTCGAAGAAGGGCAGGTTTTTTACGTTTCTTAAGGTAGTCGCTCACTCTTTAAGGTCAGGAAAGAGAAATGTTGGAGGTAAATAGTTAAAGCGAAACATATCAAATATGACTTTTTTTTCGTTTCTATGAAAATTTTTTAGAGCTCTTTAAAAGTGAACTATTGTTTCATGTCTTGAATGTCAAGGAAGGCTCGTTCAAGGCGAAGTTGGAAGAACTACAAGTATATTTACGTCATTTACCGCGTTGCTTCGCAATTTTTGTTTCTACTGACTGTGAAAGGAATTTGATTTGCAACTGGTTTTCACGAAAATGGAAATCTAGAACTTTGTAATCTCACATATATACATGCTGTAAAAGTGGTTATCTGCAGAATTTTTTTTAAGTAGTAAAGTTCGGGTGATGTACATTGTGTTTTTTGAGGCGCTAAATATAAATACACCTTGGTGACACTGAGTCGTTGTGATTGCTCACGTTGTTTTCTCAGCGAAATCACGGCTACAGTGCAGCTGGAAAAGTCATTCTTCTTCTAGTTTCAAACAGCAGCAAAGGCATTTTCTTATGGCATGTTTTATGTTTAAAAGGGGCCACGAGAACTAAGGAGCCGGTCAAGAATTTAGGGAGTATGGGGGGTGGGGGCTAGGGAAAATTTTTCAAGGTTCTACAAAATGCCATGTAAATCTGTATTTCTGTTACAAATAAAGTACATCGAAAAATTTAAATTATTATGACAACTTAAAATTGAGGGGCGGGGGGGGGGGGGGGGGGGAAGGTAAAATTATATTACTATGCAATGAAAGGAAGCAGAGCGGGGGGAGGGAATACTCCAAAAACAATTTTTAAAAAAAGTTGAAAGAAATCAAAGACGAAAATAAAAAAGTCCACAAGAAACTTGAAGGTGGGTGCTTGTGGTTGAACATTTATTATTATGATCCAGACTATCTTTTAAAACACATTTCATCATCCACCCTCCCCCCTTCCTCCAAATAAAAGTTCACTTTCTTAACCTAAGTTTCATGGAACACTAAGCCACTGAGGGACTTGTCAGAAATTAGCAGGGGGGGAGGGGGTGGGAATTTTAAATTTGGGTTCGGAAATGAGATGACCCATCCCTGGAATGGGAGTGAAATTGGCTAACCCTCCCATTGACCTTGGCCTAAAATATCATGACCCCCCCCCACCCTCTTGTATAAATGATAAAATCTACTAGGGTGAGTCAGTATTATGAAAGCTCAAAATATATTTCTAATCTGTTTTTGTAATGCCATATACATACATTTTAGATGACAGCATTAAGCTGAGTCCGAATCTGATTCTGACAGCTGATCACTCGACTCCTATTTCTCCCATTTTTTTTTACAAAATAAAGAACTTCTTTTTTCTTCTGTGGGTGAACCTCTACATGATCACGGACACATTTGCATGACCCTCCCCCTTTTAACGGCCCATTTTTCATGATCCCTCCCTCTTCTGCAGTCTCAAAAAGTTGTGACCCTCCCTCTGTTTCCAACCCCCCTCCCCCCTTCTAATTTCTGACAAGTCCCTGAGGTGGAACAGGAAGTTATTAATCCATATAGTAACCTTTTCCATTTCACTGGCCACAATAACGATCTGCTGTTTCTCAAACAATGGAATGGTGCAGTGATCAGCCCTCTCATAATATGTTGCATGCTCAGTCATTATTTTTAACCCATTTACTCCTTAGAATTTTGCAGAAAATTGTTTTTTGAAGCTAATCAAGCTGTTTTCTGGCGACTGCCTGGCTACAATAAGCCAAAATGCTGTTTGTGAGTTGAGCACTTCACAGAGCCTTCTGTTCCAGATGCAAAGTATCAGCTTCCAACATTTGATCATGCTCAGATAGAAAAATTTCAAGCTAGTTTTTAGGTTTAAGAGTGACACAGCAGTCTTGACGTTTCTTTTCCGCTTCTTCTCCTCCCATTGACAGGAAATGTTTTGGGAAAGCTTCTAGGATCATAGGATTAGATAGAAGGATGTGTAAGTGAGTAGTGGAACAAGATTTCAAGGGGAATGGGTTTATAGTTAAGCAGTAAATGTTGTGATGGGTTGGTTACAGTAAGTGACATCCCAAACTTGTTGTGTTCCTATTACTTGGGGAAAGCAACCAGTGATAAATTCATTAAAAACTTTTTAAAAAAATACACAAGTGTGGCTACTGATTTCAGAGCCCAAAATAATAACTTCACTGGTAGATATTTTCACTTGTCAAAGTTTTATTGTATTGACCCCATGACAAACAATAACTAAACCAATGAATTATTGCTCATGGAGTTGCACTGTTCACCATCTTTCAGAGTAGCGTACAAAATGACCTGCACCCGCCCATGGCCATTAGTTGACAGTAAAATTATAACTTCAGAGAGATTATGTTCCATGTGGTTACCTGCCTGAGGTTATCGCTATTATCCCAACAAAGTCATACAGCATAAGAAGCTTTTCGTGGAGAACTCAAGTCAGCAAACATGCTTTACAAGAAAGTGTAAATGTAAATCGTGTATAAAAGCAATGAGTTTGACTACCCTGTGTGCACTAGTGTAGGCATTTACTGCATGGTTGACCAAAATATTCTTGGACTGAAAGGACTGAAAGCCAATGTCATGTTAATAAACTTGAAGCTTGTATTTGTAACTCAGGTAATGTATGCTAATAAAGCTGAAACAAAAGAAAAAATAAAAATTATCTGAGATAAAAAATTAACTGCAATATATACCGTATTTATTCGATTAACCGCCCCAGGGGCTTACTAAATTTTTGGACATTGAGAGTGGGCGCTAATTTGAGGTGGGCGCTTATCCGAGGCTGGGCGCTTATTAAATTTTCAACATTTTCAGCAAGTGTAGTATGTTTATTTTGCAACAAAACAATAAATAGCAACCAAACACAAAGATGTAACAAAGCAAGGCTCCTGTAAAATACTTTGAAGAAAACTCCATCTTTGGGGAAGTCTCTTATTAGTACTCATTCAATTTTTTGGGGGTGGGTTGGGGGTAGCGCTTATTTGAGTTTGAGTGGGAGGGAGTTGGGGTGGGCGCTTATTCGAGGTGGGCGCTAATTCGAGATTGGGCGCTTATTTGAATAAATACGGTATGTCAAATATAGCTTCAGGCAGAAGGTATTGAAACTCTTTCCAGGAAAGAAATTTTTGTTCAAAATCTCAAATTTTTCTTTGTAACACCATTAATATTTAACTCATTGTCTGGCAAACAGTTTTGTTCATTGAAATCCTCTACTGAGCCCCAGGGGCTTATTCATTTCAAACACACAACAGGGAGGGGGCTTATTTGAGAGGAGGAGCTTATGTAATTTAGCAAAGACAATGGTATCAGTTCTCCATAAAGGACTAGAATACAAAGTGGAAAAGTGAGGATCATAAACAAATCTGAACTTTCAGTTGGTGAATGAACCATCCTGGATCGGTCCACACGAAGTCTTACAGTTGTGATTGACTAATACAGTCTACCATTTATTAATCAGTGAAGAATATAAAGGGGAAGGGGAACTTATTTGAGGGTGGGGGGGTTAAAAGAGGATTTACAGTATTTACATTTGATGTTCATTTCATGAATGTGTTTTCATTATGTTACATCTGTTTGACACAAAGGAGCACATTTAGTTACTGTACCATACTTTGAGAACCAAACTTAAATGCAGTGGTTATTATTATGTGGTAAGTAAGTAAGTATTATACACATTTCCGGGTGATGTTTGGTAGAAAGACTGTCCAGTGCAAAAACAAACACCTGATAGCAGGTTATCATCATGACAAGCAATTATCTCAGTGCAAAAGGAGACAATATTCAGCACTCTTGTACATCTCAATAATACAAGTCATTGGTCCATCATTACACAAAGGAAGAAAAGTATTAATTTTATCCTAATGAAATAGAACATTTCTGCAGTGAGCACGATCGTGGCGTGAATTAAGATATATTGTTTTATTCAATTTTACAACAGTGAAAAATAATTTTCATCAATCAAGAAATCTAATCTGAAGAGAATTAGGGTAGTTGCCCTTCTATACAACCTCAGCTCTTAGAAATCAGGTTAATGGTTTCTGTTTCCTACAACAAAAGAAGTAATAAAATGATTATGGTAGATGTACAGCTTGTTTTATAAGAAATATTATTTTTCAAAACACTTAGAAGAAAAAAATCTACAATGACAGAACAAATAAAAATTAGTTACTACAAATAACAAACAGCAAAAGAAACGAGCTTCATACATGTAAACAATCATCCACATGCTAAAACATTATTTGTAGCATGCTGTAAAATGTCTAACAAACACCTGATAGCAGGTTATCATCATGACAAACAAAATATAATAACCTCAAGAGTTTCGATTCTCACCTGTTTGCCTGTGTACGACGAGGACGATGATGATGACCCCGATATGAAACTTTTGTATCTCTACGACTCAAATGTGAATCAGAATTCAAAGGAGGCAAAGTAGGACGCTGTAATTTGAAATCAAAGCTATGACAGCTGTTCGACCACGCGAAGTTCATGAAACAAGACGATTCTGGCCAGCCAAACGCATTTTCAAAATATGGACAATCAAAGCTGAAAGCCTTTGGGTACAATCAATAGCAAGTTCCCTGTAGCTGTTCCTGTGGGCAAGGGTGTAATCCGATGTCAGTTTGCTGAAAGCTGAAATATGCTCGAAGGATTTGCAATATAAACACTCGATGTTTACATACGGTGGACATCCCAAACGGCGCTCTCAGTAACTTCACGCACAAAGTTTTGAAGGCAATTAAACAGTAGGTTTCATTTAACGTTTCTTGCTATATTTGATTATTTCTTTTTCTACGGACAGCAGTCTTGTAGGTCCTTGTAGTTTAGCATCGCTTTCTCACGCTCAGCCGCCATGCTCGATCTTTAATTTTCCCAGGTTTGCGCAGGCGCAGTTACGCAAAACAGGCCAAATTACGTCATTATCCACTAGCCAATCAGCGGTTTTTGCGCTCTGTCTGTTGCGTCCGTTTGCACACCCTGTTGCATGTTGTTGGATGTTTTTGCGTGTTGTTGCGCAAAGTTTGAAACCAGTCAAACTTTTCAGCCAACAAATCCCAACATTTCTTTTGTTCCGTGATCGCTGAAGCGTAGCGCAACAATGTGGTATCCCTTTGCACAGCTCTTCCAACATTGTTGGGGCCGCGCACGCTCATTACACATGGTTTACAAAGACTTATGGGTTGTATCCTTCCCACGATGCACTGCAGGTTCCAACATTATTGGCGCAACAATGTTGGAAGTTGTTGCGTCCGTTTGCACGCAGCCTTACTTAGAACATTTGAATCCACTCGACGTAACGCGTTTCATTCTTCCTGTAGATTCCAAGACAGGGAGGAGTACGTGGCGCATATTTTCTCAATACTAAGTAGTGCGCGCGCGTTAATAAGCCTCATTTCGGCGAAATAGCCGTCGTTATTCAACTACGGATTTTAGTGTGAATATCGTAGTAGCGGAAGCAAGTAATCATTTGTTAGAAATTCTTATTAAGTAGGTGTATGTGAAAGAGGTACCGTATTTCAATGGAAGGTACCATAAAATTCCGAAAATAAGCCCTGGGGCTTATATTTTTCAAAGGTCCCTTTTGAGGGGCTTATTTTTGGAGGAGCTTATAATCGGAGGGGCTTATCTAAGGAGGGAAATTTGCGTTTCAAAATCGACTGGGCTAGCCTTATAGCTGGAAGGAAATTGACCGTTTTTCCTTTATTTTAGTTTGTGTTTGAGGGCAATTTCCAAGTACAAGCCCCCGGGGGGCTTATATTCGGAGGGGCGATTTAACGGAGCGTTTTTTTTGCTTCACGAGTATGGGGGGCTTATATTTGCATGGGCTTATACATGGAGCGGCTTATTTTCGGAATTTTACGGTATACGAAAGGCGTTGCTTTTCTGTCAAAAATGATATATGAAAGTGTAAGGGGCTGAATCTTGCGGGGAACTTCCCCGCATAAAAGTTTGTTGAGTACCCGCCCCCCTCCCCCCGGGAGTTTGAAAGAGCGGTAAGGTCTTTCTTACTTGGGTCTTGTACGGAAAGGGATTAAACTATGCCTAAGTAGCAAGGGTATTAAGCTATTTTGACGTTTCTGCCTGTAAAACAAATATAGGCTGTACGACACCGCTTGGTATGGAAAATAGGGCTATCCCTGATTCATGGATAACCGCCTCATCGTCACGTGACAACAAACACACCGCTTGGCAAGCAAGGCTACATCTACCAGCTGATGGCGGCACGGGGGGAGGTTGGTCGGCTCGTCACGATGATTTCCGTCAGTGGCTGAAGGTAGAACTTGGTGGTTACACAACTGTAACACGTGTAGCGACACAAGGAGGGAGTGGACGAAATGAATGGGTGACAAAGTACAGATTACAATATAGCAACGCTGGGAATATTTTCAAGTATTATAGGTTGAGTGACAACAGTTCAGCAATGGTAAGTACTCAAAGCTCAGTCGACGTATTTGGTAAGTCTCGCCGTTAGATAGAACCAGCCTCGTCTTAAGTCATCCTTGACGATTTAGGATGTGGCGTCACCTGTCAAGCTTGTGGGGGACGCCTCGCGCTATCGCACTTGGTTAAAGGCTTCCTCTACTCACTCGGATAGTGCGAATTGGCCTAGAAACGATGTCCAACCGTCCAACCGTTGGAATGGGACTCTAAGGTTATATTTTGTTGGAAGATTGATCGTTGCGCGTAAAATTGCTTGCAATTGCATGCCAATTTATGTGATAGTTTTGCACAGGGTTGTGTGTAATAGATCTCGAAATAAAAGCAAGAGGAAGAAGCAGTTAAGATAGCAACAACTTTTGCGATGCGGAGAACTAACTCGATTGAAGTTTACTACCAATGTTCGCTGAAAGAGTTGCAGATTCCTATCTTTGCAAAAATTAACACATCACCCAAACCGGTTTTAGCGAACACGGGTCTTTAAACTTCCAGTTTGCCATGATCAGCCATGCTTTTGTCTCTTCTGTTTCGAGAACGGGTGCCCGGTGAGTGGACATAATTATATTTCTTTTCTTCTCTTTCAGGTGTTTGAAGGTAACAAGGACAGTAACAGCGTTTTTACAAACAGATTAAGCCAGCCGATCAGAGCACGCTTCATTCGCTTTAGACCAATGGAGTGGCATAATCACATATCGATGAGAGTGGAGATCTACGGCTGCCCAGGTGTGCTTCACCTTCAAATAATTTTGTTAGAGTTATATATGGTGTGAGCTTGAATAGAGATGCTTATTCGTTTAAGGAAAAAAAAATCAGACCCGAAAGATGAATTGTCATTATGAATTGTACTGTACTTACAGTGTAACATGTTCCAATACAGGCTGCATGGCAGCGCTTGGCATGGAAAATAACCAAATATCAGACGCCCAGATCAGTGCATCTTCAGTGTCTGACGACCGAAGCTCTCCAGTACAGGCCAGGCTGCACCTACCGGGAGGGGGTGGGTGGAGTGCCCTTAAAAACGATCCCCACCAGTGGTTACAGGTGGACCTTAGAAGTTACACCACAGTAACACGTGTAGCGACTCAGGGGAGGACTAGGACCAAGGAGTGGGTGACCAAATACAAGTTACAGTACAGTGATGATGAAATGAACTTCCAGTTTTACAAAGAACATGGAGACAAGTCAGCTAAGGTATTTTATAGCAAATGTCAAATACCGTACTTTAATTTGAGCTTCAATTGAGCTTTCTCGCCAGAAAATTATGTTTAATTCTTTTACTTATGTAATTTACATCACCTTTAACCTTTCACCAAATGTTTTTTGTTCGTTTTTTGTTTTTTGTTTTTGTTTTTTTTTTTCATGTATACAGTGTATTGAATGACTATATTTTTCTGGAAAAAAAAGAAGAGAAACTCAACAGGACAGGATGTGGAAAGGCATTCTTGGGATCCGGGATTTGACCGAATTATAGTGTGGGATTCGGGAAAGTTTATCGGGATCCGGGATTGGACCGAATAATAGTGTGGGATTCGGGAAACTTAAACGGGATGCGGGAAAACGCAAAATTTCCTAACGGGACGGGATTTGACTGCTACTCGGTAAGCTGGATTCGCCATAATCTTGGCACGGGATGCGGTATTGGGGAAGTAAAAGGTCTTCGGGACAGAAATGACAGAACTTCGGGATGCGGGACTGTGGTGAAAATGGAGCGGCAATTCGGGATCAGGACCCCTGTTTAGAGATAAGAAGATATTTAATCACAGCATAATTTTTCAAGTCAAGCGTAAAACTTCGTCTTTTTTATTCAATATTAATTTGAAACAAGTGAAAAATGACGCGGATAAGAACGAACGACGTTTTGGTGTTATCTTGACGGAATTTTCAAGTTTAAAGTATAACTAAACCTTTGCTTGTTAACATTAATTTGATACAGATATTTTTTTTTCGACTACAGGCCAAAATCTTCGCCATCCTCCACAGAATCGGGACTTTTTATAAAGTTAATGCTAATTTCTGCGTTCGTTTTAATTGGCTCTTACCAATTACCTAAATTATCTATATGGCAACGCCGAGGTCATGGAGTGGGTTGTCTAGCATACCGAACAGTTTTCAAACTCGTTGACAACGTTAAGCCTTAGCTTCGGCGAAACAAACATTTTCGTCCAATATAATATTTGTCATGCACAACATAGGGTGTCTAAAGGACTAAACATCTGTTGGTGATGGATAATGTTGGATCAAACCTTGAAAGTTATTTAAATGCAATGTTAAGAGAGGCGGTTAAACGGTAAAACATTCTCCTGCAACACGATGTTACCGCAGACTACACGATGTGAGACGAAAATGTTTAATCGGCTTTAATATGATGATTTGCACTAAAGAGACTAAACCAAACAACTGCGTATGGAGCTCGCTTGCATTTTGTTCTCAGCACATTTCCACAATTTTGTGATCTAAAGCTAAACCAATCGCTGCGCAGCAAATGGAATGCAATTGCTATATTTACTTTTTTTTATTCTTTTAGGTTTGTCCTGGCAATCGTAACAGTGACAGTGTTGTGTCTAATACACTGAACCCAGCAGTCACAGCAGTGTTCATTCGTATATTGCCAGAGGAATGGAACGTTCGCATATCTATGAGGATAGAGCTGTACGGCTGTCCAGGTGATTTGGTTTTAATGGGACGCAAGTGTTGAGAACGTGTACTTGTTTTTAAGTTTATTTAAAGAGGAGAAAACACCAGACGTTACAGTCAAACTTTAATACGCGTAATACGGACACCTCGTTATTACGGACAGTTTGTTTTATCCCTGGGGAAAGAAAGCCCTTACATTTTCTCTAAATTCAACCCGCGTAATACGTACACCTCATTATTACGGACAGTTTGCTTTATCCCTGGGGAAAGAAAGCCCTTACATTTTCTCTAAATTCAACCCGCTTAATACGGACACCTCATTATTACGGACAGTTTGCTTTATCCCTGGGGAAAGAAAGCCCTTACATTTTCTCTAAATTCAACCCGCTTAATACGGACACCTCATTATTACGGACAGTTTGCTTTGTCCCTGGGGAAAGAAAGCCCTTACATTTTCTCTAAATTCAACCCGCTTAATACGGACACCTCATTATTACGGACAGTTTGCTTTATCCCTGGGGAAAGAAAGCCCTTACATTTTCTCTTAATTCAACCCGCTTAATACGGACACCTCATTATTACGGACAGTTTGCTTTATCCCTGGGGAAAGAAAGCCCTTACATTTTCTCTAAATTCAACCCGCTTAATACGGACACCTCATTATTACGGACAGTTTGCTTTATCCCTGGGGGAAAGAAAGCCCTTACAGTTTTCTCTTAATTCATCCCGCTTAAATTCCGACAACGTTCATTGAAGTAGCTGTCTTAAACAGGCTCGGCATTCAACTTAAAGCTTTTTAAGATTTCGTACTCAGTTCCTGGCACTAAAAATTCTAGGGTGCGCATTATCGTCGTCCTTGTAAGGGTAGTCGTGCATATGACAGCGACGGAAGTCAGTTCGACGACCTGTTTTTTTTTTATGACCTTAAAGATGACTAAGGGGCTGTTTGCATGGTCGAAAGAAGATCCTAGAAGGCGGATCATCCTATAGCCGTACCTTTTCTGTATCCAGTTTATATACAAAACGTTGTATTTGTCCATAGCGCTAGGATCTTCTTAGCTGAGGGGTAGGAAGATCCTAGCACATTGTAAACTGCTTTCGCTTGGAAGATCCTAGCTCTAGGGACAAACCACACAAACATAGCGTAGGGTCGTTCAGTGCACCAGACGTAGTTAATCGATAATAATTGATAGTAACCGATAATAACGATTTCCGATATCGATCAATAGAAATCGATAAAGAAAAAAGTTGTGACTTCGTTTAATATCCACGATTTTCCGATAGAAATCGATGATGGTTTTTTTATCAATTGTCATCGATTACTATCGATCCCTATCGATTGTTATCAATTTGTTATTCGGTAAACTATTTTTTCGGTGACTTCGATTTCTATCGATTTCCGATATCAATCTATATTAATTGGCGGATTAAATCGATTAATTCGATGATACCGATTGATTTCCGATATCGATATTTACTGATTAATTACGTCTGGAGTGGGTAATCTTTCATCTTTAGTTCCTTCTCTGTTGTTAACCACAAGGACCGAAATTTCTGAATGTAAACCAATGAAAAGTTGTTCCGCCTTCTAGGATCTTCCTCCCTCCATTTAAATTACAGACCCTTGCACACAGGTTATAGAAACGTCATTCACTGCTAACAACAGTCCTGTTCAGGTCTACACTCACCTGGATGATCATATTCTTCTTACTTATGAAATGACTCCTGGCTTCAAACCTTTCAACTTTCTAGGATGCGTCAGTGCCCTTGGCGTAGGAAATGGTGAAATCCCAGATGCTCATATTACCGCGTCTTCACAGCTGAATGACAACAATGGGGCAGCACTTGCCAGATTACGCTTAAAAAAAGCTGGTCCCAAGCAAGGAGGGTGGTCTGCTCTTTACAATGACTTTGACCAATGGATTCAGGTGGATCTTGGTGGTTCCACCAGAGTCACTAGGGTAGCGACGCAAGGAAAGAATGCAGGTGATGCGTGGGTGGTCAAGTACCGACTGCAGTACAGTGAAGACCTTGGAATGAACTTTTCTTTTCTCAAGAAGTCAGTCAACAGTTCAGCAAAAGTATGTTTTTTTTTTGGTTCGTTTTTTGCCACTGCTATTTTCCTGCTACTAGCAGCGATATCGTGAGGAAAACGCTCTAAGCGTGGGGCGTACCCCGTGAATATTTGTTTCCGGCTTGCGCTCTGACACTGGATCCCCATCCTATGCAATCTCGTGCCAGATTATGGGCAAAAAGCCCTGTCCTTTCTAATCAAGAACCTCTAATTCTCCATAACACTGGCCATTCACCCATGAATCATATCCAGCTCAGAGCGGAGCATTTCCGTACAGCGTACATGACGGTTAATCCCACCCGCAAAAGGTCTACGAGAAAGATTGGCGAGGGGAGCATGTTATGTTATAAAACTTTATCCGAATTTATTATGTGATTTATTTACGAATACGTCCAGCTACCAGTCCTTCCAGCAAATTGCCTTGAAGGCTCTTTTTGGAGTTACTCTAATTACCTTTGTAATCTTTGTTAAAAGTAACTGTTTTGTTAAATTTAAATTTTTTTCTAAAGGTGCTTTACGGAAATCACGACAGTGAGACTGTGGTGTATAATGTCTTGGTCCCACCAATCACAGCACGCCTAATTCGTGTCTTACCAGTAGAGTGGCACAGTCAGATATCAATGAGACTGGAAATATACGGATGTCCAGGTATTAACTACAAAATATATATACAAAATATTTTCGGATTTTTTAGGTCCCACGAAAACAGCAAAAACTTGGAAGTCCTCTAAATTTTTTCAAAGGATGACATCGTGCGTACTGCGCAAGATCGAGCCAGATGGAGACGACTTATAGTCCACTGCTCCTCTGTCGACCGATGATGATGAGCCAATGATTAAAGGAGCTGTCTAGTTCATTGGGTGAATATTGCTAATGACGCGTCTTTATTCGTTGAGGAACTTAACGTTAACGAGGAAAATACTCAATAGATGACAAAATCACAGCCTCTTATCCACCCAAAAATTAAGCAAATTCACAAAAAAAACCGGATGATTCGGTTTCTACTATACTACTGATATCTCTCCCTTAGCATTACATCAAATGTTACAAACATCAAAAACTCTGAAAAACTGTTAGGCTAACAAGTTTTCGAAAACCTGAAATGTAATCCGTTTTAATCTTTTTTTAAGTTTGTCCATCCATGCCTTTTTTTGTATTTGCTGTGTTATTTATACCTTATTTTACTGTTTTGATCAGTTATTTTTATGATTTACACAATTTGGTGGCAGCTCTCACCGTTGAAAAGGAGCTGTGTTACGAAATTTATCAAAATTGAAACATTTGAAACGGCCACCAAAACTGAGTGAAACATAAGGAGAAGGAATAAATAACACTGCAAATACAAAAAGGAGGAACTAATGGACTAAACTGAAGAAGATTGAAACGGACTGCATTTGAGTTTTTTAAAACTTGTGAGCAGGGTAGCCCTTAGCCTGTGTCACAGATGGAAATTAACCTCTGGTTAAGCCCGTATACGAACCAGCCCCGAAATGCTTGTTCTGGGTCCCCACCTGTGTAACCGGATTTGAGTACGCGCCATGATTGACCTGTTAAAAGAGCCATTGTCAATTTTTACCAATCAGGTTGAAGGGAAATACGAAACGCATTTCCGGTGATTCGTTGAGTCCGTTGGGGGCCCAGAACAATGATATCGGCTCTGCTTTGCAGACGTTACTAACCGGAGTTAGATTACTTCTGTGACGTAGGCTAGGTAGCCCATTTACAAGTAATTTCTCAAGTTCCATAACAAATAAGGACGCGTTAATGGCGTTAATAGTGGACTTACGCAACAGGACGGGAGAGGAGAGAAGACGGCAAACCTTGAGTGACAAGCGTGTCAATAATTTTGTTTGAAAAAACCCTCTACCAAACTTCACCTTCCTTTAAACAGATCTTTTTGTGAAAGACCAGAACGCAGAAATGTTAAGTGAAGATCAGGTCAAAACTCGCAAGTAACACCCCCGTCACATTTATCGCACACATGCGTTTTGCTGTCCCTCCTTCCAGCGGTCCTGTTGCGTAAACTCACTATTAACAGGATGAATTAGACGGCCGTGTCACAGGCCCTTTCAGTGTCTTGTAGAGTCTTGGGTAATGCATCGTTTCGCTATGTTTTTTTTTTAGTTCCTTCTTCGACTCCAACTGTACAGCCAACGGAGCGAACTACAAAGACAATATCGACTGAAAAAGTTAGTTCTACTGGGGTCATAACGCCAGTAGGGACGCCTAGAAAATATGTGGCGCGTCCAAGAAAAGGTAACATTAATGTATGTGTTGCAATTAATTTTTTTATTCAGTTGAATTTTGTTTTTCCTTTGTTTTTTGTTATGGTAATGAGTTTGAAACAAAGAAAAAGCAAAACTTAACTGAAATAAAAAATTACCTGCGACATATGTGATAATGAACAATTATTCAATGAGGCTGAGCAGGATGTTATTTTTCTTGCAGATACTCTTCAAAAAGTAGACACTAAAGATAAAAAGCATGGGAATGAAATCTAGAATCAACAATGAAAACATGTTTTAACTTAAAAACAAATTTACGTTATTAGTGTCGCAGGAAGAGGATACGTGCAGGGTATTCGTGCTGGGTTTTACAGAGGATTGTACCACACCACCGCAGTCTACGCCCCCTACTCTTTACGAACAGCATCGTAGGTTTCTTTTACGTCCCACAAGGAATTAGAACGATGGAAGAGCTGTGAGACGGGACCTACGGTTTTTCGTTCTTATCCGAGAAGACTAGAGTGTCTAACCTTTTGTAGATTTCACAACAAAGGCAGTACATTCTCCTCATTTATTTTAAGACCCTGAGTGTTGGTCCGGCCGGGGTTTGAACCTGCGACATACCGCTCGGCAGACCGGCGCCCATCTAATTAAGCTAACAGGGAACGGTCTTAAGGACTAAACACTTCAGCTCTCAGCGTAACAACGGACCTCCGGGGCGGACCCAAAACTTGGCTTTTATCATTTACGTTATCATCATTAATATCATTATCTTTATCCGATTATTGACAATTCATTGAACGAAGTTCAGCAAAATATTGTGATTTGTCAGTGGAGGCAAATAATTGATCTGCGAGACACAAATCGAGATATTTTGCGATAACCGAGTTCGGTAATTGTTTTATCATTCGGTCACCCAGTTTGTTTTTAAAATAATGAATATCTGTCATCTTGCTTTGTGCACTGGCTGATCTCATACCGATTTACTTGCTAAGAGGGCGAGTCATAACCCACGACCAAAGGCCCCTAAGACTTCACCTTCTTACTCTATAACTCTAATCCTTCCTGTTCCTAGTAGCGTGTTTTTTTGGAGTAATGAAATACTAATTCTTATGTCCAACTTTTCCAGCCACTTATCCAAGTTCTTTGTCACACTTCCCAATGATCCTACAACAATGGGTATCACCTGCACAGTTATTATTATTATTATTATTATTATTATTATTATTATTATTATTATGATCATCATCATTGTTATTAAACTTCAGTGGCTATTTAGTTTTTTTGCTGACGAATGTTTTGCAAACACTTTGCAGGTTCCAAGGTTTCTGCTATCGTCGCGCCAGTGGTAGTGTTCGTTTTGCTCGCCGTTTTGCTGTTGGTTGGATTCTTCTTCTGGAGAAGGTGGGATCCGCACGCCATAGTAGAAACGCCATAAAACACTTTAAAGGGAACCTGAAATAAATTGAAGTTATCTCCTTTTCTTATAAGTGGAAAGAAAATTTTAGAAGAATTGGCGTTCTTTTATGAAGCAACGTTAACGTCAAAAGCGAAAACAGGCGATTTTTGTATTAGTTTCCCTTTTCGCTTTAGTAAATGGTAAGAAATGGTGCCTGGTTTTTCTTCCTCGTAGCCAGTGGCTGGACTGCGAAGAACCAGAGAGGTGAGATCGGCACGTAAAGGTACACTTCGCAGCCGCCTTTATTTATGCTTGATCTTACTTCGTCCACCCCTGACCTCCAGACTAATGACGGCACAAATTAGATAGACCATGAAACCGGGAGCTATACCCCCCTTAACTTGGATTATCCCTCTTCCCTTAGATTAACATCTCCTACTCTTTTCGAACAATTTCACGGGTTCGTTTTATTAATAAACCTGGCAATTTTATGAAATTTAAAAATAATCATATATGTGCATTCACGGTGAGGCTATCTACAATGGATTTTATGTTTATTCCATGACAGAAGGAGCTCCATTAAAAAGGCCGTGCTGAACATTCCTCTCCCACCAGTGAGATATCCGAAGTAAGTTACCGTAAAATAAAAATTGGTCCGCTATGGGAACTTGTGTTTTTACGGGGGGGAGGGGGGAGGGCACTCAACAATGTTTTGTACGGGGAGGCTTCGCCCCTCAGTTTAACCCCTTATCCTTTAATACACATTTTTTTACAGAAAAGTTATACCTTTCGTAATCCTGACATTAAAAATGGTACTGTTATCACATGCTTTCATAAGAACACTGCATCCCTTTTCTATTCACTTGTAATGAAGTTAAAAATGATAATGAGTCCCTTCCCACTTTAATCAACCTGGCCACTCGATCGCAGACATGGAACTGCTTGTTCCGCTCGAATTACAACCCACCCTCAGCATGTCACACCGTAAGGCAAGAGAAGCGTACCTCATAGAGAGAGGCAAAACCCTGTCACCAGACGGTCTGAACCGATGGAATGAACATTGAACTGTTTATATTTCTATTTTTATTGTATAATCATTTATCTGTATATTATTCTATCTAATATTAATAATTGTAGTCAATTATTAACCACTGATCTAAATTTTAGGAGCCGTTAAAAGCCATTTTCTGTCGGTATAGTTCTGGCCCTGAGGAAGGCTAATTTTGTCAGCCGAGATATTAGCCTATAATAAATAAGCCCTTTGCCGTAGTGCCAGCCCTGCATTCAGTTTGTTTTAAAAATGATATTACCGAAGAACTTCGGGCATTACTGAAAGAGATGTTAAACATGGAATAATTAACCAAAATCCCTTTTATGATACCTAGGTGACAGATTTTCCCTAAGTACCCGTCATTAACTTCAACCCTTGAAATTCCTTCTCTTTTATTTACTTAAGGGTACCCCTTTCGGGCGGAGCCTCTTCGTGTAGGCCATTGTAGATCCTTCCCCTCCCCCCACAATGGTTTATAGAGTAGGTGAAGTCGTCCCCTCTAGTTGATGGACTTCATTGCTGCAATTTTGTTAGAAACTTTGAATTTTTGTCGAGCAAGTGTTTGGAAAAAGAATGATCTCACACGTTTAACAAGAGTAAATGATCTGAGGATCATCATGATTTTATGACCCAGGTAGCCAACAGACTCCGCTAAAATTTTAATATTTTAAGGACCAGTAGTTATTGAAAATTAAGGGAGTGCGTCCGACGGTGATTTCACTAGACCAATCACGTGATTTTGGTGCAAACGAGGCTAAACCTTGAAACCGAAGCAGGACATAGATACCAGTTCCTGGCGTAGAAAAAGCCCCTGAAAAATCTGCGGAACGGCTTAAAATGCGTCCGTTATACAAGTAACAAAAAAAAAATTAACTAAACATGGCACCGGAGTTTTACGAGGAATAAAACTGATATCACAATTTTAACACTTTCTTCAATTCTTCTTTTTAATTTCGGACAAGACCCTTGGACATTCCAATTTACAATAATAGGACTTCTTCTGGTCGTTGTCGAATTAAACATCTTCCTTCGCTCAGTTCAAAATCACGCCGCCATAAAAACCTCGAAAATTTGAAAACAAACATTATTTTAACTTCCATTTATATATTTGGTTTGCTTTCTCATTTATTTTACTTTTCAGAGATGAAGAATTATGCCCAGACACCAAAGATGCTTAGCCATTAAGACAATAGACAAAAACGCCATTCAACTCATTTTTTGTTTGTTTTTTTTTTTGTGTGAGTCGTGAATCATGTCCACGGCATTTTTAGCTCAGTCTGCAGGACGGTTTCACTTAGCTGATCCAAGTCCTGCATTTGTGATCTTCTGATTATCTCCTTTCCAATTATAAGTAAATCAGTGTGTTATTAAAGCTCTCAAGGCTCTAATCAGTGTGTTACTAGAGCTCAGTCTGCAGGACGTTTTCATTTAGCTGATCCAAATCCTGCATTTGTGATCTTCTGATTATCTCCTTTCCAATTATAAGTAAATCAGTGTGTTATTAAAGCTCTCAAGGCTCTAATCAGTCTGTTACTAGAGCTCAGTCTGCAGGACGTTTTCATTTAGCTGATCCAAATCCTGCATTTGTGATCTTCAGATTATCTCCTTTCCAATTATAAGTAAATCAGTGTGTTATTAGAGCTCTCAAGGCTCTAATCAGTGTGTTACTAGAGCTCAGTCTGCAGGACGTTTTCATTTAGCTGATCCAAATTCTGCATTTGTGATCTTCAGATTATCTCCTTTCCAATTATAAGTAAATCAGTGTGTTATTAGAGCTCTCAAGGCTTGAGCAAAATTTTGTTTTAAATTTTTAAAGCCCTAAAATCAACCATTGTCTCTACGTTGCATCTACTGAAGAGTATATTGTTCGGTTGAGAAGATGTAAACCAGTAAAATTATGTCAAATTAAAGTGTGTTTTACTTTCAAAGGCTTGTACACGGTCTTCACTTCCATTAAAAGACCCTCCCCCCTCCCTCTAAAAGAGTGTTCTTGCATTCAGTAAGTATTGGAATTTAAGGAAAGGGGGGTAACCGGAGTACTAGTAAAAATCTCTAACAGCAACCTCAACGTGCGAACAAGGGTCACAATTGTGGAATGTGGGTGCTTTCACCGATGTACCGCCCCATTTTTAACCAATATATTTTGTATTTGTTCCTAAATAAAAGATCACTGAATTTGGTTCAACGTACGGTTGGGCTTGCTCAAATTGAAAATAATGACCGATGTATAGGTCACGCGTTTTGCACTGCTTTCCCTTCCTGAAGAACATAATGTCGGGAAAACCTTAGAAAATGTCATGTCTGTGAAATTTTGTTCGTCGAAGCTATTAAGAAAGAGCACAGTGCTACGTAGCATTATGTAAATATAGGAAAGAAAACCCTAATTCCACACTAATTTGGTAAGGGGATTAAGCGAAACTAGTCTCTTAACACGTATTCTTCAGAAAGTTCTTCCGTCCCTTTCGACCCTTACTTTCCAGTTATTTGTACCAATGACGTTTAATCACAGACAATTAGCATTTCAGGAACACAAGAGATTGGATGCGGATACCGCTACGTAGAGTGCGACCCCCTGCCTCCCATGATTTTTAAATGGGCATTCTATAGCCCAGAACAATGTTTACTTTCTTCAGACTATCTTATTGGTTTACATAAGGAACGTTGTTGCTTCATTGAATCATATCGTTACATACACTATGCACAGCTTTTCATTTGTGAGCCCAACAACATCAGTCTGTTAAGTGAATTCCACTCAGTGCAGTTGACTCGTATTTCCGCATCACGTAGACGATGACGTGTTATTTATAGACCCTGAAACAGGTTTCCCTACCTAAGACGATTAGACGCTTCGTCATTTTAATATCTCATCGCTGCTTTTAATGCAGAGGATATGGTTTCCTAGAGAATTTTGAGTCTTCTGGCCCTTACATATTTCTTGCACACCACAGGTATGGATATATGTATACCCTAGAGACGTCCAATATGAAAAAGATCTGTCTTTTTAGCTCGATTTTTATGGTTCGTGCCAGGAGAGTTGTAAAGCGTTTGAATAAGTTAGATCATGCGCATACACTTGAACTGCAAATTGCGAGTGGAGAAATGTAAAGAGATCCGATGACTGAAATTAATGAATACAACCGAAAATCACCGAAATTCGTGATAAATACTTGATCTAATCAATCAAGAACATCGATCTTTACCTCTCAGAGTTCTGCTACTCGCATTGAATGAATCTTATACTACGAGTCTTATTGGAATGCAAACTTATATAGCTGTTCATAAATTTTAATATCCCGGAACGATCACGTACTATATAATACGTAATCTTAGAAGTCTACGGCCACAGTTTCCGTATACCGGTATGGTGTTCCCTGGGGAGGGAAGAAATACGATCTCCCCTAAAAACGCCTGCGGGGGAGGCAAGGTTATCGGACAGGTGTTCATACCATGCCGAGTAGCATTTTGTGGCGGCATGAAAAGCTATCCGGTTAAGTATGTACCAAGCCTAAGTCAGGCATTGGCAGTCACTTGTCAACGAGGCTTGCGCGTGAATTTGTTGAAAGGCATAAAAACAAAATTCACGGTGCCTTAAAAATATTAATAAATTTGAGTAAGTTAGGTGCTATTTTAGCCGGGTACTTTTACATTTATTCCTAATTTACTTTTACTCCTAGAACTGCTTTTGTATTCCAAAGACCTTGTTCTTGCGGGAGGAGAACGTATTAGTTTTTACTTAAACATTCTTAACGTTTTGTTGATTTGCAGTGAATCGCCCTTGTCCATGGTGAATCCATGTTATTTTGCCAGGTAAGAGATACGCAGAACGCGGCGTGTTTCAAATGAAAGTTCTGACTTCAGACTCAAAACAGCAAACTTAAAAGAACCGCCTTGTACAGTAAATCACCACAGGAAAGTATTACCCGGCAGCTTTCAACCGAATGATCACACTTAGCATTTCGTCCATAGGCTTCAGTAGAACCACCTTGTATAGAACAATAAACAGCCACCACAGGAAAGTACTAGTCAGTAGCCGTAACACTTTAATAGAGTATGGAAACTCGAACCATGCTATACCACACAGTGGTGATGTTATTTTCGTTATTCGTAAAGGATACCGCTGCAAGTTTACTTTGAACTGACTAATATAGCTTGTTTCTTTGTTCATAAAACAGCGAGGAAGGAGACAATGTTTACAGTGACAACGAAGCAACAAAGCAGAATGAATTTGAGGGAGAGATGAATCACGAAAGCTCTAATCCTCTTTATGAGAGTACAGCTTAAGTAATTCTAAAATACTCTGACCTGCACGAGCTCTTCTAGCCTCCCACGCAGACGTTCTTAGGGTTTCGTCACGCAATCATTCCCCCACTCTTGACGAACCCCTAAGAACGTTTGCGTGGGAGGCTAGAGCTCTTACTGCTGACCTAATGATGCCTCCGTTAAAGTTCTTGGCAACGTACTATTCTCTTAATGAGATTCATGTGCACTGCTGGAGTATCTTCTTCGCAGGACATATCGCTTAGACTACGAGCAGTCTCTCTTTTCTTAATTAGTCTGTCGAGCGAAATGCGGGAGAGACGAAAATATCGGCCACGCGTGTGACTGAAGTAGAAAGACGGGAGAGCCACCCTTGTTTCTAGCGTCTCGCGCGCACTTGCAATCTCCTCACTAAATCTGAGGAAAAAAAAACAGAGAGACTGCTCACAGTCTACATGTGACCAGGAATTTAGTAAAACTAAGAGAGCCTCTTTATACTAAGTCTAGTTTTGTTTTCACAAGCTGACGAACTTAAGGACAGCTAATACCTTGTAACTTTCCCAGAACGAAGCATTGAAATAAGACAGCTGATGTACAAGACAGATCGATATTGTATGAAGTAAACGACAAAAATAAAACTGTGATAACTAAAGAAATACGGTGACACGTTCAATTGAATGCAGTTTTTTGCAAGAATGACAATTTTTCGCGCTTATTTGCGATTTTTCACTGTTTTGTTGTTGAAATTGTTGTTGTTATTGCTGTTGTTGTTGTTATTAATGATTAAGTCGAATGTGAGTTGCGGACGAAAATTGTGAAAAATCGCAAGGTCGACGCGTTGATTTACATAAACAAGGCAAGTATTCTCAGACAATTGTCAAAGAATGCCAGCTGAATGCAACACACCTATACGCAAAGATCCCCCTCCTTTTTTGGCCTCGAAACGGTAACTCTTGTGACATTGAAAAACTCCCAAAACCAGTCAGAGGCCGGGACGCAAACGGTTGTTTACCATTTACAAAAATATTCCAGGAAATCCGGTTCGAAAGTAAATGGAGCACGACTTTTTGGGTCTTCCCAACGGAAAATTTTCGGGAGCAACGGAACGTGTGAAAAGGTAGTCCTGTTTTTCCGGATGGAATATTTCAATCGGAAACTCGTTATCCATTTCTCCAAAGTCATATTTAATACCAGTTTCAGGCCTTCGCGGCCGTTTTCCGGTAAATGAAACTGATTTGTACAAATGGTAAACGCGATTCCAATTCCGGGACGAAATTTACAGTCCTGAACTTTGCGAACCATTTACCCAAACCGTAAACCGAAAGTATTGCTATTCCTAATTGTACTGGTATTTCCCAGACTCATATTTATTCGCCATCATACAAAAGAAAAATTGACTCGCGTAAAGGCGCCTGGGAAGAAGGTACACAGCGGCAATTAATATCAGCAGCGCGAATACAGAGAAGAGGCTGGGCACAAGTCTGGGAATCCCACCTTCATTTGAATCAACATGCGTTCTTCGGCTCTGAGTTTGCTCTGAGTTGAAGGTAAAAGACCACGCTGGTGCCACCATTCGCTGCGTTTTTTCCTACCTGCCCTTTTAATAAGCCGAAAGGAAAGGAAAATACTTGGCACAAGAAATGTAAGTAAGATTTTCAAGTATAATTTACAATGCTTGGCAATTAATTGAAATCACTGATTAAAATTCGCATATTCCTTGAACACTTGCAAGTTATAAGCAAGTATGGACAGCAAATGCTATCAAGCATTGAGTTTATACAGATTTTTATAGTCCTTATTATTAAGTGTTAACTTCCATTTACCTCAAACATTAAATGGGTTTTGACACTATTCTCGGTTTACAACCACGTGACAAGGCGGCCATGTTGGTGGTCAATGCAAAATGATTTTTAGTTCCCAGAGGAGAGAACGCTTTTGTTCTTAGTCACCAACATGGCCGCTGTGATGTCACATGCAAAAACAGCAATACATTGAGCTTAACATGACAACAAAGGTTCCTATTCTTGCCTCAATGTTGTGCCATAGAAATAAGTGGCCAGGTGTACTTATTGGCCTTTTTCCCATTAGTTTTGTTGAGGACCTTCCACAAACTCATTTCATTTCTCGACCATACACACCTGTATGAGTCTAGAGTGTAGTTTGGGCAGCTCTCATTGGAGCCCTCTCAACCTCCTTTTCTACAGTGTACACTCATGTACGCATCGGTGTGACAGCAAAATATGATATTTGCTTGTCATTTTTGTCTGATTGATCTTTCGAGCAATAAATTCGACAAATGATTTATTTGCACTCCTTCTCCTTCACCATCAGGATGAAACAAACTTTGTGCTTCCTGTGTGAAGTCCAATTACCTAAGAGTCAGTCTTATAGCTGCCAAAATTGACTGCTTATTCTTGTAAGAAAGCATTGCATGGAGCTGTTTAAAACAAACGTTTATCATGACAACATTTTATTGTGAAGTCACATTTTTGTTACATCCATGTCATATTTGACAAAACCGGTAAGAACTGGGAACCTATACAAAATGTCCATCTATCTTAGTACAATCATGTCATAAATTATTGCTGCATATCGTCAAGGAATTCACAAGCTTTGACATTTTGTCCATTTTCTGTATTCCTCCAAGAAATCTATTGTATTAATTATTGTCGGGGCACTGCACGCGTCCTCGAATGTTCTTAATTCAGCTCATAACATACATGTGTGTATGCTAGCTTTCTAAAAAGAAATGAACAGAGATACAAAGTGTCAGTTGAATACTGGATACAAATAAATTTTTATCATAGGAAGTGTCCTTTTTTGCTTGTATGCCATCCTTAAAGAAGTCAAGACTAGAAGCCATTAATATATAGTGTGATCTGTCCTTAATTCTTGCCGTACCTCTGGTAACAATTTTTCATGCTGAGCCCACTATACAGTATAATGGGTACTATGCAGAATTTAAAAACCTGTATAACTCTATATATGGTTTACTTTTGACAACTCCTTGACTCTGAGTATTAACTGATAGTTTCAGAGTTGTGGGTTATAAAATGCCAGGAATGTTTCATTGGCATTTTCAGCAGTTGTAATATAGTTTTTGCTTGATCTGGAGTCAGTGGGTAAGAGGTGTGGCAGCACTTCTATGTGGTACTGTTTTTTATATGCTCTACAAGGTTGTTGTAACTTTTGATTCTGTGCACAAAATCCTACAATGTTGCCATTCATAACCTCTTCAGCATTATCTTCACATGGTACTTAATTTCATTTGTCCATATTTTGCAAAGAGAAACTTAAGTTTCCCTTAATTATGAGTTTTAGAGTGCCCTACTCTAACCAGAGAGCAGGCTGTCAATATTATTGTGCATGGATTTCATATCGGTCTATTGGGGTGAGGGGGAGGGAAGTTAGTGGGGGTGGGGGAGTGAGTGGGAGGAGGGGTGAGGGGTAAGGGGGTGTTGTTAACTCCCTTAATAAGCTACATATTAATTGGTATGTACAGGTACTGCACCGATGGGTATGGTTTTTGCCTTCTTTTTGGTCTTTCTCACCTGTAAGGAGGCATGTCAGTATCAGTCATGCTTCAGGTGTAAATCTGGAGGCTTTCCATAGTCCTTGATCTCATCCGTGGAGCCTGAAGCTCTGCCATAGATATCAAGCGCTGAATGGTTTCTGGGTTCAGAGTGGCCTGTTCAAGCTGATTGGTAGCTACAAGCTAATAAAACAACGATAAAACAATAATAAAATGAATACATGAGACTAACATCATTGGGACTCAGACCCTGTTGGGGTAAATTTCGACAAGGGACATGGCCTTGAAACAGCGACATAAGACAGATGAAATGGCGACAAATGACATGAAGATAGGTTGAAACTTTGACAGTAAAATACAACAAACTCTTTTGAAGTTCAGAAATTACAGGGACATACATAACTGTCTAGCAGAAATATAATGACATCAAGACTATAGAAAGCTTACGACAGGTCATCAATTTTGGCCTCACTTTCCTTTTGGGGGCAAAGGGTCACTCACCAATGCAAGGATGGCATCTGCCCCCAGTGACTGAAGTATGCCTGGTATTTATCATCAAGCAAATATGATCACCATTAACATGATACAGGGTGATCTCAAAAAATTCCTTGTGTTATTTTTTTCCCTTTGGTACTATTTCTATTGGTTTTCAAATTTTGATTCATGTCAACTATCTGTTGGCATACCCACCCAATTTTCATAATCAATCAATCAATCAATCAACTTTATTTGAACACGGTAAATGGCTCAGCAAGCTGTTTTCCAGACATGCCGTGTGATAATTAAAATTTATAAAAATTAGGACTAGTGATTAACTAACAATAATTAGCACAAGAATTGACAATTTTACCTGTTCCTATCGACTGTCATAAACGTAACTATCTAGCTTATATGGTAATCAAGACTAATAATAGCGGTAAAAAAATAAAAATAAATAAAAGAAAAATTTCATAATTTGAAATACAATATAACAGGAAGAAACTAGTATTAAAGAAATAAGATAAAAACATAATAAAAAGTTATATCCTAAGATATGGCAAGTTTCCATGGGTCAAATCACAGGAGATTTTCTTGTTATATTTTCTCTAGGAGGTAACAAAAATCTCTGGGGCCCAAAAAATAACCATTTGAACATGTCCCTCTTCATCTTGATCCCACTACTTACATGGAGAAGTTGCAGGAGCAATGCAACCATAACCTCCACTCCTCCCTCTCTTCACCTCACCCCCCCCCCCACCAAATACCTACCGTTCTGCCAAGCATAACTAAATAAACAAAAACAGAGAATCATTGGGATACTCATGCTGACGTCAGCTACTGATATCAATGTTCTAACCGGAAGCGTTAGTTCTTTTGTTTCACCCATCACATATTTGAATAACAAAAACAAGTTGTAAACAGTGATGTCTCCTACACTTTGCAAGCAGAGTTGCCTGTACAGAGTGTCCTTCGATCTTTCTTATCTAACAAAATCAAAGGAGACTCTGTTCCCAGTGCATAAATAAACAGGAACTTGTAGGAACTGGGGTCATCACGGGAAATAGGAAACAGGACTAAAACTGAGGTTTCACTCTTCCTCTGTTATCAATTAAATTAACCTTACTTATTGTTCCTTAAAACGGGATGTGGCAAATAATCCCGCAAAGATTAGAAAATATCATTTTACGCCATTTTCAAATACAACCTGTATCGAAACTTGTACGTGAGTTGAGAGATATTTCATGTCCTGTGTAATCAACCACGCAAATGCATGTCAACAAAACCCTCCTCTCGGGTCACCAAAATAATACCCCCTGTATTAAAACGCAAGTCATAAATAAACTTCAGTAGATGTTGGCCGCTTTATAGTATACCCCTGAGCTGTTCTTTGAATTTTGTGATTTCATTTGCCGTTCCAATAGTGCATTTTATGGAAATCGTCGCAGGTTTCTGTTAATCACCATAATTAAAGACAAATGGCGGATCTAGATCATCTCGGTAACAAATCACTTACTTGAGCGAGCAGGCTAACGCGATATAAAAACGAAAATCCACGTAAATATTGAATAAACATGTTTTCTAAGAGGGGGTCTCGACCGACGACAAATCCAGTAAAATTGCTTTGGTTTGACAAGTCCAAGTTCGTTTGCGAATATTCAGTTCGCCCACTGCCCTGGAGGGCTGTCAGTGTGTGAAAGGGAGAAGAGTTGGACATGAAGCTCATTTGCATTGTGCGATCTCTTGGGACACATTTTATTGAATTAAGGTCATCATGATGTATATACACCCTGAAGGACAAAAAGTTGATCAATATTTGTTTGCGCCGCCGTCAATATTCTGTCAAAAATATTGTCTTTTTTGGATACAATCTATAAGTGCTTATAAAGTAAAATTGTTTTTTTTTTAAATTTTTTTTTAATTTTATTTTTTTTAACTCTCTACACAAGAAACACGTTTATTTATTTGTATGGGCCTTTTTTACCAGACCACAGGACTCCCAAGGTTAATTCTGGGAAGCTTTCATTTGAAAACGGTGGTCACATTGGCCAACTGCTTTATTTATGGACCACTCAAACACTCTGACAAAACAACGAAAACACTTCCCTGTAGAACAACAGATGTCCCGGATAGCATAGCGCCGCAGAGAAATACTTGGCTCAGTCCTCAGTAACTTTGTGTAAGAATATCCTTTCTCGATAATTCTTCGTTGTTTTATCCAAAACAAAAATGCTCTGGCCACCCACAAGTGGTAAATGTCATGTAGTCAAACCTGCATGATCGGCTTGGTTATCCTTTTTTGCCTCTGCAGCTAGTTTTTACCCTCCATTGGTTTGACCCATATCAAGAGCTACAAGAAGTGAGTTTGCCTCTTGTAAGATTCTCATAGATCCTCCCTCCCGGGATATAAGCCATGTAGGCATGTTCCTAGGAGTAGTCCCCAGGCGTCCTTCACTGCGTTTTCCATATTCCTGTTGGACCTGTTGCAATACATGACTTGACGAGAACTTGATACTAAACAGGATACTGTTTAGCACCGTGTCATTTCCCTCAGATCTCAATACCTCATTGAACGTCTCCTGTATTTCCCCGCTACCCCTTTATAATAGACGCCGCCGGAGTCAAAGCGGATGCCGGAATCTGGTCAGATCTGGGATCAGACTGAAGTTATAATTAACCATAGAACAGGCGCCCCCCACCTCGCGCGCTTTTTTTGTCTTGGATATTTGTTTATTTTCTTTTAAAAATGTCTCCAAATGTCTGTTTTCCAGAGCTTAGCTAATTTCTATACTCAAACGCCTTCAGAGGCCTTTAGTCATTAATAATATCTTAACTCCACAAACTTCGGCCCCACTTGCAGAATTTTCGGGATCCGGCCCTTCCCAAAACGGGAAGTTGAAGACGAGAAAAAACAACCGGTCTAAACCGATGGAACTGAGAAATGAAAATGGTATATATGTATGTTGTACAAACTGAAACAACAATCGACAACTTTGCACTCCGCTTTATGATGTGAGTAGTTTAGGCTAGAATTTTTTATAAACAGCGTTTTATTGGACTTGAGTAGACATCGGTCATTCGAACATTCTACCTTGTTGCTATGGCAGAAATGATCCGCAAAAGGATTTGCCTAACTTTTTACTTTTATGTAACTAATAAAGAATGTACTCTAACATATAGTCCAGAAAATTAACAAGCTGAAAGACTTTTTAGTCTGATTACCACGGATACCACTAAATTAAGGTCTTTAAATGGCATTCTTGGTATTCAGAACGAAGCTGACCTATTCGCCTTCATAGAGAGTTAACGAGAGATTAGAGGGTAAATTTGATACGAATATTGTTGTAATGTTGACGTGTGAATTAAGAAGGGAAGTCAATGTTATGTAAACCGTCGAAAACGAAGTATTGACGCGAGTATTGGAGCTATATCAATCGTGACGAAATGATATTGATATCAGACTCGGTTCGAAAGGTAGAAGAGATGGCTTCACTGGTTTGAACAAGTTGTTTCTTGTAGAAATTCCGTCGTGTACATCCCCAGGGCAAGACTTTTCCGGTTCAAATTGCTCACGAAGGTGCCTTGAGTAAAAAATATTACACATAAGCTGTTTGTTTGTACAATGGCGGTTCAAACTAGCGTTTTAGCATCAAGCCTTCTGTTTGCTACTCTCCTTGGGTCAATTTGCCGTTCAGGATCAATAAGAAATAACTCGTCGAAACTGCCAGGTAAGAGGCGGTTAATTTATCAACTTCCTTTTCATATTATCGTTTAAGTCATTGCTTATCCGTTGCACACGATTCGTCCAATTATTGGCACCGTTTAAATCTTCAGTTGTTTAATTTAATAACATAAAGTAATATCGTGCGGCGGCGATTTGTCCTCCATTCGATTGATTACGTCAGAAGGAGTAAAATGAACACTGAATGAAGGGATTCGATACGCGTATAGTGAACTGAGCGAAAAAGTCAGCACATAGTATGATCGCTTCAGATCGATGAGCTTTGTATTTCACAGTAGTTTGCCATCTTCAGGTTAACAAAATTGCCCTTTAAACTCTTTTCGGTTCTCTATCTACGCTTGTGTAGCCTGTGATTCTAAGTTTCGAATGAGTTGTTTTTAAAGATACTAAACCTTGTCACTAGACCACAATTGGCAAGATCATTTGTCCCTTTTAAAACTTTTATATAATTATGTGAAGAAAATCCTATGGTGTGGCCATTTAAATGAAACCTCTTAGGGTGAACTTTTGTATAGTATTATTCATTTCTTTGGATTTTCCAAAAAGTAAATTTGATTTTTTTGTCAATTATTTGTTCTTCGGCTTCTAAAAGTAGTGAAAGGGCAGCTTAAACTATGGGCACAGTTAAATCTGACTGTATTGTTTTAAAGTATTGCCGTGACTCGAGAGAAGGCACTACCTAGCTTATTTTCAATTCATTCTGGCGATGAAAAATCCTTTTAATAATCAAATGAAAACTGTAAGGCAGCTTTTTTTCCCGTGCTCTGTTTTATGCTGTCCGAGGGACGTTTAACGTCTTCCGCCCACAAAAAATCCTCTCGATGACTTTTCAAATTTTCTCTAGTATTTTTAGAGCATCCAATCGAAATATTCTAGACAAAAAGAATAAAACTGAATTTGCTTTTTAAGCTTTTATATCTGAAATCAAATTTCGCACTAACCCTGGGTCATCTTAACTCAGCTTTGAACAACCCGGCCCAGAAATATACTGTTGATTATGCTTACGCTCCTCAAAAAGGCGACGGTGGGGAAATACCATTTTCTAGCCTACACTCTTTAAAGTTTTAGATCCCAGTTTTTTCATTTTATGTTCACCATGCCTTAGACTTAAGTCTATAACATTTACTTGAAAACACGGAAAATCTTAGCTCTCATTATTACCAATCAGAGCCTAAAATAGAGCGTAAAAGGAGATGAATACAAAGTGTTATAATGTAGATTTAAAGACTGCGAACATTCTCCTATGACTGGAGGAGCATTGACGGCGAGTCCTTTAGTTGAAAATCTATAACAGGAGTTTTTTTGTGTTGCTCTCCTGTTTTCTGCTTTGTATGAATCCTAGTATATGGTCAGATTCCTTTAAAAACGATTTGGCCATGTTTCAACATTTTTGTCGAGAAAAGAAACCGCAAGTGCAATCGTGGTGGTCCGGCGGGCGGATAGTCTGTTGAAAGTCAATTCTAAAAGCCAGGAAGCTCTGTTGCCCCTCATAAGATTAGTCTTGAGTGTCTCCCCACCCAGTTGCATCGATATGGCTTTTTTTTAAGGCGAAAATACAGGGGACGATTCGCAAAGACGATTTTTAGCGCAACACAGCGTTGCAACGTTGTTGCCAAGTTTCAAATGGAAACAAATTGCAACGCTGTGTTGCGCTAAAAATCGTCATTGCAAATCGTCCCGTGTAACTTAGATCGCGGGGACGATGCAAAGAGACGTGAGCCGGGAAAACATCGGGGATGGGGTAGGGAGTGAGATCTAAGGACTCTAGCTTCCTCTTCCTCTTTTCATCATGATTCAGTTTTTCCCAATCAAGGACTTCGCTCCACACTCCACTATCTATCTGAACGCTTGGAACAGGCAAATCATGACGCGCCAACTTTCAATATGATAAACTGAAGCAAGGGATGGCGCTCGCATCCCACCAATCTGGCCCGGTGTGGACGCCATTAGACTACGAGTAGTCCCCCATTTTTCCTCAGGAATAGTAGAGCGAGCAAAACGCGAGCGCGCGTGAAAATCAACCCACGCGAGAAAAGGCTTTCACGCGCGCTCGCGTTTTGCTCGCTCTACTATCCCTGAAGAAAAATGGGGGACTACTCGTGGTCTAGGACGCCATATGTTGGTTGAGTTTGTTGTTGGTTCTCTCCTTTGCTTTGAAAGGTTTTCTCCTGATAGTCCGGTTTTCCCCTCTCCTCAAAAACCAACATTTTCAAAGTCCAATTCGTCCAGGAATCAGGAAGAAGAAGAATCATTTTGCGGATGAGCTAAATCCAAATCATTAATTATTATTTATTTATTTAACGGAAGAGTAACCAGAGTATAAACCGGGGTTGTGGCGGACGAAAGGGCCTGTTATTGCTTTCTTGGTATTTTATTTACGGATACATACGTAGTTTATATGGGCGTATCTTTATTGGTTGAAATTTGACATCGCAGAGACCTTCTCAGAGTACTACAGTGATATGGGGAGTCTTTCACTCCATTACAGTCACCCTTCGGTTTCGTGTCTGGCTCATATTTTTTGCGATCCAGCGCTCAGCTTCCGTGGTTCTCAGACTTGAGAGCACTATACATTTCATCTTAATGTAGGATAACAGTACGTTTTTATATTAATCTCTCAGGAGAAACACAATCGACCAACAACCCACTCATTCCCACTACCGCAAACAACAGAACGAATGGCTCTATACAGAGTACAACACTGACGGAGAAATCTGCAGACACAGAAGTGACATTGTTTCCAACGTCTGCCTCTGAATCAGAGCTTCAAATGACTACTAAAGTGGAGACGTCTTCGAATCAAAGTAACGTGGACAAACCAGGATCTCAAGAAGGCAAGTCAAATACAGAAGTGCTAAGTGTGTCACTTTCGCTGGTCCTTGGTGTCTTAGCAGCAGTCGGCGTTGTGATTGCTGTGTTGTTTGTTCGCTGGAAAAGGTGAGTTAAGGTTGAAGTTGGTAAAATCGAACATCATAGCACGCGACCGTAAAAGTCGTCATCATTATTCTTAGATTAAAACAAATTAAAATTTTAGATTAAACTCCAATTAGCGCTTATGTTGAGAGTAACTTGGTGACTTGCTAACGCCTATATGGGAGTACTCGGTTTTTTTGCTCATGTATTCGGCAACTTAAAAGTTAACCACCACATCGGATCGGTTGAAAGCCCATGCAGGGATCCCACAGGCTAGTAAGAAGTCATTGGCAAAGAGTGATCAGCATGAAATTTCTCCTTATAATATCAATGCTTTAGAAAACAGATTGGTGATGAGAATTGAGTACATGATCAGGGAAGATGTGTCTAGTTGATATTTCAACAAATTCTCCCCGCTACTTCTATTGAAAAAGTATTTGTTAATCAAATTTGGAGTCACCTTCGGTTGGAACGTCCACACAAACGACCTCAGTCAACGGTTCAGTAGCTGAAGGGGTCATCTCTCGCATATGCCGAGATTTTCAGGCTTCAATTGGTCTCAGCTTTGACGCCAAAAAACCTTTTAGTAGCCAATCAGAACAGAATAGGATTCCCAGTGATGCCGATTGAGCTAAACGAGTTGATAAAGAGGACCAAGGTGTTTCTGGCTTGCTAAAAAATCAACGACTGTGAAGGACTATGGGAAAATTTGGAACAAGGCGCACGAATTTCTTGGGAAAGTGATTTGAAACTTATGTCATGTGACAGTAACCGCGAAGAAGGCTCTTACAAGATCTGAAGGGCTCCAGCGCTTACATATAATGTAAATCCGCAAAGCAGAAGCACTTTTCACTTAGCTATATTTTCGACGAAACAGCCTTGTTTCACACCATGTCTTCTTTTAGGTTCGCCGGCTTTTGAGAATACAGACCTAAATTTTAGGTTTATATGATTACTTCTCTCACATATTCCCCACACTTTTCCGCATTTTGCAAACGTGTTTTGTTAACTTTTTCTCACGTTGTAGAATAAGAAAAATGAAGAAAGGATTCCAAGACGAACTGGCTACTATATGTTTACAGTAAGTAAGATCTTAAATTAAAGTTTCACCGGTGGACGAGAGTAACTGAGCTAATAACTGTTTCTCATATTACCATTCCATCGAGATTCTTTATATGGCAATCTTCAAAACTTTTGTAATTTGTACAGTTTGTAGTTTTGTTTATAGGCCACGCGCTAGGATTACGTCCACATACTCTCCAGTGAAAGTTGGAACCACCTCGTACAGCATAAATCAACAACTGAAGAAATACGTGTCTTGTAAAACCCATCCTCGGAGACCTGGGGGGCAGATAGTGGGGGCAAGAGAAAGTCTAAACGGCAAATTTTTTTTCCGCCCGTTTAGACTTTCTCTTGTCCCTATTATCTGCCCCTGGGTCTCCGAGGATGTGTAAAACCTCGCGACTCTCTGGGGATAGGAATTGCATGAACCCTTGATTCTATGAATGCTAAAGAAAGTAATGCAAATATATTAGAGGATCTGGAAAGGTATTTTAGGGATCCGGGATTTGACCGAAATACGGTGTTGGATTTAGGAAAACGCAAAATGTCTTGACGAGATACGGGATTTCACCATTACTCGAGAAGCAGGATTCGCCAAAATCTTGACGCGGGATGCGGTATTAGGAAAGAAACGCTGTTCGGGACACAGACGACAGAAGTTCGGGATCACGCGGGATTATCGTGTAAAAGAAGCGTGAATGCGGGATCAGGACCCCCTTCCAGACCCTGATCTTACTGCACGTATCGTTCAACTATAACATATTTTTATTGTTGTTGTTACACAGTGACGAGTTAGCATCAGAGGCACTATACGCTTCATGGAAGCCTTTCATGGACACAAATGACACGTCTAACATGAAGCTTGTTATTCAACAATCCACTCCTGATGCGAAAAGTTCCACTGTCACACTGGGCTAGCAATCCTTCTGGTCTAGCCTACAATCGAGCAAGCTCTCCATTTGGGGGAGTAAGAGAGAAGTCAAGGGAGAGCAGCACGTGAAAGGAGACCCGGCGCTGCTTGCAAACTGTCGCGCCTCGCTTCGCTCGCTATAAACGAAGAGCTTGCTCGCAGGCTATTTCTGATCTTTCTGTCACTTTTATCAGAGACCAGAGTGCCTGCGCTCAGTTCAATACAAATCCTAACCAACAGTGTGTACAAGTTGTAAAATATTGCAAAACAAGTAGAAAGCAGCTATGGACAAAAGGTTTGTCCAGGTTTGATTACTAGAATTGTCAGTACGTACTCAAAGGTTTCAGTCACGTTGTAAAAAATAATAAATAGAAGCATAAATACGTACAAGACTTCAACGTTTATGAATCAAGTGAACCTATAGCAAAGCGCTGCTCTGTAGTTATATATTTCATTTGAATGGTCATAATGGTTTTTGTAATCTCAAAATCTAGAACCACCTTGTACAGCATAATAAACAGCACCACAGAAAACTGCTGCCTAATTGGTTTTGTTTGAATAGTCTCATCATTAGATACCATTTTCAGACTGACTCAGAACAACTACAAACAGGCTCTACTTTCGTTTCACTAAGTTGGTAACACTCCGGCAGGCATCGTGTGCAAAGAACTCGTCGTCCTCACGAGGAAACACTACGCGCGGTTAAAAAAGAAAACATCTTTGATTTCTAGTTGACTAAAATTAAAATGTCAATAAATTCCTAAATAGCAAGGTAATTTTACTTGTGTATCATTATAGACTTCACCTTTAGGCTCCGTAACAATATCACGAAAAGGGTCAAAATCCTGGAAGACAAAGCGCCTGATTGGCAACCCCAATTAGGTATAAAATCAAACGACTCCATTGGAATTCGTCCAAGGCACGAATCTGCATAGGCCATGTAGTGTGCATTTTCCTTTATCCAATAGATGGTTTTTGTTTTTTTTTCTTTCATTTTGTCCAGGGTTTCCTGGCTCCTAGTTAACTCACTGAAGGTTTTGCCTTGGGTATTAACTTCTGATCCAAAAAAGCCGTTGAAATACGAGGCAAATTCGATTATACGCAAGTTACATCTGAGCTTTGGGGTTCTTCGTCTGCTCGTAGCTTCTCCAAAACCAAACAGTCCAACTCAACGTGGTTCAAACAAGGAAGACTGAGGCGGAAGAACTAAAGCCCCGTGCATACGGACGCAACATTGTTGGATGTTACATGTTGCGTCCGTTTGCTCACCCTGTTGTATGTTGTTGGATGTTGTTGCGCAAAGTTTGAAACTGGTCAAACTTTTCAGCCAACAACTCCCAACATTTCTTTTGTTCCGTAATCGCCGAAGCGTAGCGCAACAATGTGGGATCCGTTTGCACAGCTCTTCCAACATTGTTGGGGCCACGCACGCTCATTACGCATGGATTACAAAGACTTATGGGTTGTATTCTTCCCACGATGCACTGCAGGTTCAAACTTGTTGGGAGTTGTTGCATCCGTTTGCAGACCACTGCCAACACGCAGGGAACAACTCCCAACATTGTTGGCGCAACAATGTTGGGAGTTGTTGCGCCCGTTTGCACGTAGCCTAATGTGAAGCGTCCTACTGCTCCTTCAGGGACTGTACCGCCTATAACCTTTAGGGGATATGGAGTTTGGTTGATGAATAGGCCATTTCACAGTTATGGATGGAGGTGACCTTGTTTTGATAGAAACCTTAAAATTCCTGCTTTATTATGTAAGTCAAGTTGTTATTATGCTAACTAGTATTTTTCAGGGACAATTTGCATAACAAAGCAGAGGAGGTTTGTATCAAAACGAGGTCAACCTCAGCCTCACATTCACTCGAAGGCTAGGGTACTAAGTCCACAACTGCAAAATGGTCTATTGCGAACACCTAGGAAACAATTCGTCAATGTAAGTCGCTTCTCGCTTTAATTTCACTGACCGGAGGGAAATGCAAGAAAACTTTCTGGTTTTGTGGTTTATTTATATTTAAAAGACAGTGCATTTATAGCTAGACTACGAGTAGTCCCCCATTTTTCCTCAGGGATAGTAGAGCGAGCAAAACGCGAGCGCGCGTGAAAATCAACCCACGCGAGAAAAGGCGACACGCGGCGGGGAGAGAGAAAAATGAGGCGCGTGTCGCCTTTTCTCGCGTGGGGTGATTTTCACGCGCGCTCGCGTTTCGCTCGCTCTACTATCCCTGAGGAAAAATGAGGGACTACTCGTAGTCTAATTTATAGCAGTTAAAAGGGATGTAAAGTTTTGGATTAGATATGTGAAAGGGGTACTATTTGTTCATAGAAGTATACGATAGGGGTACCTCTTCTGTCAAAAGTGGTATATAAAAGGGTAAGGGGTTGGAACTCGGGGCGGAGCCATTGGGGACGGTTTGAAGAGAAGAGTGGTTTCTTGGTGTTGTGCACTGATGCAATCACCAATTGTGTGACTTCATACAAAATTTTAAAAAGGTTGGAAAGTCACTGAACGATGCCACACCACAAAACTATAACTAACCAACAACACTTAACCGCAACATCAAGAAACACCCAAGAGAACTCAATGAGCAGCAAAAAGACAGCGAGGGGGAAGGGGAGGGTGAAAGAACAGCCCATTTTCTTTTCTCCCTCTTCTTCTCATCCGCTTTTTTTTTTTTCCTCCCCATTCTTTATTTCTTTCCTCCCAGCACTATCTGAACGCCTAGAACAGGCTCACGAAACAATGCTTAGTGACAAAAGGTGTGGCAAGATAACGCGGTTACCAGGCATGCACCGCCGTAGCCAGTATGAGGCGAACCGAGGCACTCGCCTCGGTAAAATTTTACCAAATACTGTCGATTTTTATTTTTTTTATCAGACTGATAATATTAGAAGATTTCATACGGCTGATTTCGTACAACGGACCGTGTGTTCGCCTCGGTTGTAGTTTCTTTCTGGCTACGGCCCTGGCATGTCTGTATTAAGATGCCCACGTAGATGAGACTTGTCTCCTCCTACACACATGTCTTAATCCAGCGTTCAGATAGTAGACACATATAAGGGAAGTGTAATTTTAAACTGATTAGTTACCATTGAGTTAACTCTTCCTGTTTACGTTCCATGACGTAGTTTATATACTTCTTAGCTATTTGACTTCAATGTCATTTTGTTAAATTAAGTCTAACTTACCCTAAATATTTTGTTCAGATTTCCCCTTTTTTGTATTTTCGAAAACAGCTTAGTGAAGTCAAATAACGCTGTATCCACTGACAAAAAATTCAACAAGTTCAAAATCAACTGGCTATTGAATGGTTCATGGTTCTCCACTTAAAATTACCGAATATAATCATGCAAAATAAATCATTGTTTCGTCAGATTACTACAACTGGAAGCCTTCTTTACTTTGTGTTTAGGTTTTTTCGTTGTCCCCTTTCTAAAACAGCTTAATATGAAACACACAATGTAGTCTTGCTGAATAAAACTGTGATAGAGTAACAGGGTACGCAATTTAGCTCCAAAAAAATTGCTATTGAATGGTTTCTCTTACGCATGATACACAACGTAATGGACGAAGTACTCTTTGTTTTGAAAAATTCATTGCTGTATTCCTTTTATGTCTTTTTGCAATAGTGTTACTTCCAGATTCGGGAAATCATGTTAACGAAATCCAAATCATATCGATATATCAACCTTGGAGGCTTAACGTTGAATTAGCAAGCCATTCAACACTGATTTAATGTATTTACTATAAAAACGGGAAACGGGCACGGGGAGCGGGGAACCTGGGAAACGGAACAGAGAATTGGAATGAAGTTACTAAAAGGGCTACAGTGTTACCATTTTTCATTTTCCCTTTCCCCGTGCTCTTTCCCCGCACCCCGTAACCCGTTCCCCGTTCCCCGTACCCCGTTCCCCGTACCTTTTTCCCTGTTCCCTACTGCCTTCACTGAATTTTCCATACAATCATTACATACTAATCAGTTTTTAGTATACTCGTAGTCAATGAATGTGGTCAATTTCTTCGTAAATCGGCGTTTCAGGTTTTGATCGTCTCAGTTCCATCCGTCAAAGCCATCAAATCCTGTTTTTGTTTAATCACTCACCGCCAAAGGATCGTAGTCCTGAACAACAAATCGAAAGGTCACCGGCCCAGATCGATATCTAGTTATTTCTGCTCTTGCAATGAAGTGTTCCCCATTATTAAACCAGTAGAGTGTCTTGGCTTTACCAGAATTCATCTTGTCGTAAGTGTCTTGACCACTGGTGAACTCGCTGCTGGTTTTGTCTTGGATGTTGATTTTCATTAAACTTGACAAAGCAAACTCAATGACTCTAACATTCGACGCAGGTGGTTCTACTTCGGAGCTTAGGATTCCGTTCTGGTAGAGAATAATGTACCCACCGGTTGAAAATTGCGAGGATGAGAGCTGTGGGGTTTCCAGCCAACAACTTGATCGAGATTGGACGTTGTGGGTGAAAGTGACGGAACGTAATCTTCTCCGTCCAACTTTACCCGAAACAATCTTCATGGGAAAATTTGTTTCGTTAATGAACTCAGTAAATATGACACCTACCAGCACTCTTGTTAACGCCACAACAGCTTTGTTGCCCTCCTGAGGAAATACAGAATTCTGGGGAGAGTGAGTGTCATGGCCTTCCAGTTTTAACTTAACGCACTGACTGGACACTTTACTTGCTTCAGATTCAACTATCGCAGAATCAGGTAATTGCGGTAAATCCAAGCTACGTCTGACTGCTTCTACGAGCCTCTTTCCTGATGTGTTTCGGCTTAAAACAACGATTTTCGTCAGTTTTCCTCCTTCATAGGGAAGCCTCCCAAGAAATGTCAGATATTTTTCATCAGACAGGAATGCGAGCTTTTCTCTCGCTCTCTCTTCTTGGCGTTTGATAATACGATAGACCGCATCTTCGTCTTCTTTTCTCCCAAGATCTGCAAATCGTCCGTTCGCAGCCAACAAAAGTGCCATGAAACAGACGTACGCCTCGCTGTAAGTCACCACAGCTGTCACAAAATCTGCTACTTCAGGATCTTCTGTGAGGGAGGATCCTTTTTCATATTTGAATGGCAACGGTGACTCTAGTCTGTGGGAAAGCTCACCCATAAACTGAACGTAGTCATTCCACAAGTTGGTGTCGTCTAGTTTTTCCGCTGACTTCAATGTACGTAGCTGAGATGTCTGGTTGCATACGCGATCCTGCAAACCTTGGAATCTTTGATCATGCAACTTTTGATTGAAGTTGACTAGTTCCTTGTGCACGACTTTTGCGAGTTGATCTACCACACTTGGCTGTGCATGTTTTGGCTTGCCATAACTGAGAATCGTACTAATAATGCCACAGATTGTAGTAATTATCGGCGCGTAAGGTCCACCAAAGACGGACCCAATCGAAGAGACGATGTTTAAAACTCCTATGGCGATATCCACGGGATCGTCACTTTTGAATTTCTCGATACTATTCACCGTCACTTGGACAACTTTAAGAACTTTACCCACTGTTTCAGGGGTTAGTTCCTTCGTTTTTTCCCCGCTGTTGTTGTTTTGTTTTGTAACCCAAGTTTCTATTTCACTTAGCTTCCTTTCGATATCTATTTTTAGATTGGTATTCGAGTCCGCAAAATCTGACATACACCTACGCAATGAGTCCAGACATTCTTTAATATCGGGGCATGGAAGAGATGGACTTTGACAATGACTGTGGTAACGTGCAGCCATTATTTAGGCCTAGAAGTGAGAAAGGAGAAAGACAAGTGATTTTTCACTTTGTAATGGTGTTGTCTGGAGCAATCACCTTAAAATACAATGAATGATATTATTTATTGTGGCATGTGAAGGTTAACGTTCGATTATCGTTTCTTTCACGGTCAGTATGCTATTGATCACGACGTTTCGACAACGCCAAGAATTATTCATACGAAAACCGTATATTAAAATGAAAAAAATCCCAAATCTAGGTAAATCGTCAGAAGTAATTATATAACGGGAGAGGAAAGGAACTGAAAATTCATTACCGTTACAGTGAGGGGGGCATTGGGGGACCGTCCACACCGCAACATGCCGTAGAAAAAAAAAAACAAAAACCGCATCACAAAAAAAAGGGGCTAAACACCGACATCGCAATTTTAATTTTGGTCCTACGATTAATCTAATCCAAATCTCCATAGCTGGTTAGTGATAAGTAGAGAGTGAGTTTTTCCTATTTTTGCGAACTCTATTCTTCGTCTTGCAGATAGAAAAATGCATACAACACCCATGACAGTCGTGAAAAAAACCCATGCAGATTTCGCCTGTTATCCATTTGTTTTGAAGTCTTTTTTGTATAAAAAGACCACACAGATCAGGCTTCGCTCCTGCCATAAAAAAAGCAGTGAGATCAATTTTACCCGACGTTCCTAGGAGGGCAGAACTTGTTTTGGCTTGTTTTATTCGGTCGTTGTCGATCTTTTGTTTATTAGTTTTGATCACTCGTTGCTTATCACTTTGGGTCGTTGTGGATCGTTTAGGTCGTTTGGCTCGTTTTGCCTGGTTCCTCGTTTCAGTAACTACGGCCAAATGATAAACCACAACATTGCACAGTGTTTGCAAGTTACTTCGTTTCAGCGTAGGTTTAAAACCAGAAACACCGCACGCCGCACGGTTTAACACCGCAACACCGCAAGATGGGCTTTTTATTCACCGCAACCTCAAGGTCCAGACGAAACCTGTCGAAAACCTCTGAAAAAATGGGTTATTTTGATCGCGTTACAGTTTCGTTACACATTCTATAGACCGCAAACCAAGAGACTGAGGGCTCGCAAGATCCGCTTACAGTATACTTCTTGCCTCGGTCGCCCTTCGGGCGACGTGCCGTGCGAGGATATGGAGGAGGATATGGCTTGGGGTTATTGATTTTCAAAAGTCGATCTGGGTCAGATAAGAAGCTAAGAAATAGTTTACAGTAGATTTATAAAGATCCCACTGGGCTAATTAATCGTGCTAAGCGACAGGTATAGACATTTTTCAAGGTGAGACTTTAAATAAGTAATTCATTTATTCACACGAAACTTCTCTGGACCCTGTGCCACAACACCGCATTCAATCCCCGTGTCCCCCTCCTTAGTAAGAAAGCCGGAACTAAGAGAGAGCACGTGAAAGACGTACGCTGCTTATCAGATATCCGTTACTCAGTGTATTGACATAAGCTCTCAATGCGAGCAACATAACCATTTGGGGCAGCGCAAAAGTGCATCTAAACTATCTTCTTAAAATGACAGCGCAATTAAATATAGTTTGGGTTAAAATGCACCACACAGCTCTGTTTTGCATAGAAGCCAAGTTAAGTCTTCAGGCAGAACAATTTTTTGGTTATAATTTAAGGTCACAAACAGTTGAATTTTACGCTATACTTGTGATAAATCATGGATAAAATACAATCGGGAAACGAAACTGAAAAATCAGAGTCCTTTTATGCAGGTAAACACGTATGTAAAAGTAGGCATTCTAATCTATTCTGCTTGGGAAAGCGGATTCAGCTGAATTTGTCCCCACTTTATAAAAGATCGGATGACGACTAGCACTTCAACTCGCATTCATTTGTTCTGCGCGCAATTTAACACTTTTCTCACTACTGTGACAAGTAAACTTCATTGCAGTTCTGCACGACATTACTTACCCTTGTGTTGGCTATTTATGGCCACAATCTCAAGTCCGAAACTTTCGAATCGACAAGGAAAAATGACATCGATTGTGCGCGGGATGAATCTTCAGCGTGATGTGCATGTGACTTGCGATCCAGTGCTGATCAAGTGTTCCAGGAAAACACCTCGAAAAAACACTCTTCTAAGCTACGCCCAACTAAGCAAATCACGCAAGGGAAAGAAAAACAGTACTGTTTTCGTGTCTAAACTGGGCGTTGATCATGGGAGTAGCCCCTCAGGGAAAATCCTGAGTGGAGGGGGTCTGTGCACAGGCTATCATGGCAGCTACGAAAGATAAAACCACCTTCATCGGAAAACTTTGCTTTTGTTGTTTCTTTGATTTTTCTGTTCAAGCCAAAGCGATCATACGGGAACACTGATTCATGACTACTCAGATTGAAAGCGAAACATAATTCCTTCTTTTCACCCTCAGTGATCCTTTTTGACCTTTTCGGGGTAATCCTCTTTTAAATATTGGTCAAAATTTCTCAGAACTTTAGGAAGTCGTTTGCTGTCTAATACATATTTATACAACCGACAGGGCTTTGGTCTTGCACAAGAACTAGGAGACTTCACAGTCCCCTATTTTTTCGTATGATGGTCGTCAGTATCGAGCGCTACCAGTACCGGCGGCCATTTTGGTTTCATATGTACCGTGAGGTTAGGCATCATCCCGAAGATGGCTTCCAGTAATGCAAAGCGCTCCATCTCGAAGATCTTACGGAAAAATAGAAATGTAGGGTTTCGTTAAGGTGGCTCCGTAATTAAGACAAGAGCATTTAGCTGTGACAAATTTTCCGTCATAACTTTTTCGATTTTAACGCGATGGCTGCGAAACTTTGCAAAAAACAACAGATATCATTCGGCAATAATACGAAATATTCCGATTTCATTGATGGTAAATATTTCTTGAGAAATTAGCGCTTAAAAGGACTCTACTCCTCAAAGAAAATCGCGTCTAGTAAAAAATTTTGCTGATATTTTTTACTGAAATTTCTGGTATCGGCTTTAATTGATATAATAAATATGCCAGAGGAATTTCAGAAAAATCGTTGGAGCAGAAGCCCGTAACTAAAAGTCGCTCAAAATTCAGCTGTGAAATTGTTTTGGAATTTCAAAAATAAATTACTATCAGGAAGAAGGAGACACCAGTTTCAATTTCCGGGACAAGTAAATTCAGTGTTTGCTAATTCTGAAAACAGAGGCCGATTGCCTATCGTGCTATTCTTTAAAAGGTACTTTTTAGTTTTAGAAGCACTATAGATTGCTCCAAACTTTGCTCTGACGTCAAATGACTTTTTCCTTGACATTTTTAAAATATCCCTTGGCAGTTTTGGTTCAAACTCCTGCTACATACATTTTGATGTATTGCAATGCATCCTCAACGGCTTTTCCTGCTGTACGTTGTTTCCAATTCAGGAAAAAGGTATAGGGATTGTAAGCTACCTTGTATCGAAGCTCAGATAGAACTGTCCAGCACCTTTGTTTATTACCAGAAAATGAGCACGAGCGGCAGCTCTGCGAGGAATTCACACCTCAGCCAGGGGGGACGAATGACAATGATGCCCATGTCTGTGAACCGATCTGTATAAACATGTATTGCAGAGCTAAACATAATAATCAAGAAAAAATACCCATTTATTGAAGGAAGGAGTGACAAAAATTTCGGAGTTGTAAATTTATTCACGGGCAGTATTTTTGCGATAATTTTATTTTGCACTGTGATGTTATTCAGTTCACGGGCATGGTCATCATTGTCGTTCGTCCCCCCTGGGTGAGGTGCGAATTCCTCGCAGAACTGCCGCTCGTGCTCATTTTGTAGTCATAAACAAAGGTGCTGGACAGTTCTTTCTGAGCTCTGATACGAGGTAGCGTCCAATCTTAATACTTTTTTCCTGAGTTGGAAGCAACGAACAGCAGTAAAAGTCGTTGAAAATGCATTGCAATACATCAAAATGTATGTAGCAGGAGTTTGAGCCAAAACTGCCAAGGGATATTTTAAAACTGTCGAAGAACAAGTCATTCTACTTCAGAGCAAAGTTTGGAGCAATTTATAGTGCTTCTAAAACTAAAAAGTACCTTTTAAAGAATAGCACGATAGGCAATCGGCTTTTGTTTTAAGAATTAGCAAACGTTGAATTTACTTGTCCCGAAAATTCAAACTGGTGGCTTCTTCTACCTGACAGTAATTTATTTTTGAAATTCCAAAACAATTTCACAGCTGAATTTTGAGCGACTTTTAGTTACGGACTTCTGTTCCAACGATTTTTCTGAAATTCCTCTGGCATATTTATTATATCAATTAAAGCCGATACCAGAAATTTCAGTAAAAAATATCAGCAAAATTTTTTACTAGACGCGATTTTCTTTGAACAGTAGGGTCCTTTTAAGCGCTAATTTCTCAAGAAATATTTACCATCAATGAAATCGGAACATTTCGTATTATTGCCGAATGATGTCTGTTGTTTTTTGCGAAGTTTCGCAGCCATCGCGTTAAAAACCAAAAAGTTATGACGGAAAATTTGTCACAGCAAAATGCTCTGGTATTAATTACGGAGCCACCTTAAGTAAACTTTAACTCCACCCTTCAAAATACCATTCCTTTAGACTGACAGGAGTAAGTGGGGGGGAACTTGCCTGTATTCAGCTGAGTATTCACCAAGGAAATAATTACGCTTGTTTATGTATGCACGCTTTAAGGTAGCGTTCACTTTCCTAGGCTCTCCCAGATTGAGAACTTGAGATGAGGCGGCCTACATCGTGCGAAGAAGTCGTAAACAAGGTTGCAGATTAAAGCTTATAGTTCGCGAGCTTCTGTGAGTCACGTAATTCCAGTAAAGAAAAATAAAGAAAACGACTTTGTGATGGAATTTTCTGCAACTTCTAAAAGTCGATAGATCGATAGATCGGAAGGATTCTATCGTATCATGAGTATCTTTGGAGAGGCTTTCGGCGCGACATCGCCGCCATTTCTCTCGGCCTTAGTCCTTTTGCGGTCTAAGCAATGTTTTGGTTTTGCGTAAGCCAATCAGATGACAGGAAATCATATATCCAGTTCTGGTTGAGGCCCGGACTGTTCACCGGAAACTTTGCGAGGCACTGACGGGCTAGAACCAGAATAGTCAGAAAAGGCTGTTGCACCCGCAGCGCTCTGGAGCCCCCGCAGCCCCGGGAACCCCAGGAGAGCTTGCTCGCAGGCCATCTTGCACCCAGTGCAGGGATCCTTGACGTTGTATCTTGAACATTCGCTTCCGTGCCGCAATGTGCATTTCGTCTTTAATACCCTAACCTGAGATCAGGCGTTATTTTATTATTTTTTTTTTTTGCTATTAATACCCTAACCAGCAGCCGACACTGCTGTTCCTGGTCCCTGTCTTGTTCAGTTTTCAGCTGAGTTTTTTATCCCGGGTGAAAACAATGTGTTTCTTTTCTATGTTTCGATATGTTATGGGGACATTAGGGTTTATACGTTTATTTTAAAAGATGTTTTGTTTCCTTTGTTTTACGTCAACAGAGTGTGGGGTATAAATTATTTTACTCCGGAGATTGGCCTTATCATAACAGGACAACTTTTCAAAGGTAAGGTAAGGTGATCTTTATTTATGCACGGTGTTACAAATTAATCAGGCATGAAATATTATAAAAAATTTATAAAACCTTAATTACATTTACTGGGTTCCGCTAAATACAGTATTAAAAATATTCAATTAAGTATATACGAAAAAAAAGAGCCTGTTTTCCATGAAAGCCGTGCCTTACTTGATATTGTAATTACTGTGCAAAAGTGACTTAAAATTACTTAGGGGTTCTGCTTGCCTTAATGTTGAGGAGGACTATTCCACAGAACAGCACCACTGTTATCTATCGTCTTCCAGATCATGGTGTTTTTACAATCTCAACATTCATATCTATTTGCTAATGAGGTTCATTGATATTCAGCTAAAGAAAATTTGTGTTAATTTTTATGCGCTTAAACGTTTTGGTAAATAACGGCACCGCGTCTTACAGGCTTTTATATAACGTAACATCGAAATACTTGAACTATCTCATCGACAGTCAGTTTTTCGGTGTGTGGAAACACAACCTTCCTTCTCGACTCAACTGATGTCCAAATGAAGTATTAATAGACTTTTCTGGAAAATTCTTTTCAGGTATACTAACAACTCGGACTGGGCGATGATGGTCGGAAAATGAACATGAAACCCCTAAGGGAGACCAATGTGGGTGTGGCTCAGACTTAAACTGACCGCTAAAGGAAGCCATACTAACACAGACATCACAGCATTTTTTGTAAATTTCTTTATAGGCAACCCTAACCGATGCCTGAATGGGAAAATATAGTGACTTTCCATCGCAAACGTCCTGGGAAAACGCCATACAGGGACAAGGAGAGGACTAGGCAAGAATATATAGGAGAACGCGTTGGGAGTAGGTTTAGACACTATGATTAGGACAAAATTTAGACTGGGAAATGGGGTTATGTATAATAATTGGACAATTCTAGTTTGTACCACTATGCATATATACAGTGTTACATAGCCTGAGCATGAGGCCTTTCTATAAGAGGAAAGGAGAAAGAGTTTCTTCTTTTCGCCGTGAGCATTTAGCCGTTGTTTCTTCAACTTTGTCTTTTTTCACTGATCCATATTTTCTTGAGAGACCTGGTCTCTAAACTCATTGGTTTACAATCGGGGTTTTGCTGCTAATTTTTAAAATTTCGAAGTAGTTAGTATCCATCTTTTTCGCGGCTTGTCCACAGAACGAAATTTAGGAGACAATACATAACCCAGTATCTGAAAGGGAAAGAAAAATACGCATTGTTGTACTCGCCAAATACAGTCTAACATCTTATAACGTACCTCTCTATTATCACGGTCTCCCCAATTTGGTGTTAGTATCTAGGAAACGCCCAGTGTAGGTATTGGGATATGCGAATTTCACCAAAGTCATTTTCAGACCAAAAGTATATAGGAAGTTGGTTTCCAGCGAGATCCGCAAACCTTTATTCAGTTTTGTCGACAGAGAATTCAACAGTCGTCATTACAATATTCTGCGTTTTTTGCTTTGAGGCAGTCGCGCGCCGGCGCGTAGACTTGATAACGTTTCAAGTAATCAATTAAAATGTGCGAACGTTCGAGGAATTAGACTTCCGTTTAATTAAAAGATCTAAAAATAACTGTAGTGAAATTCACATATCACTCCCTAAGATGCCCTCCCTGTCCTTTTATTCTCTCTTGGGACTGATGAAGGTAGTTAACGCCTTCCATGACTCAAATTTTGGCCTTCGGGCCCTTTTTAACGGACAGTTCGTTTGGCTGCCAAAATACACCAGACTTCATATAATTTTATTATAAGAGCACCTTAATCATTCAGACCGTAAGTAAAGGAAGCCTGATCATACATTTTCCTCACGCCTTCCCTCGTGGAAGGTGATTTCACGTGTGCTAGCGTTTTTCGCTACAACATTAGTCCACATTCTTGTGGACTAATAATGGTAATTGAACTGAGTGGAGTGCAATTTGGTCGAGCGCGCAAATCGGACGAGTTTGCAGCGCGAGTTTGATTTGAAATCACAAGTATGATTTCAGACCAAAATTGCATGACACGAAATTCAATTACCACTTTATTACAGCCATTTTGAAATCGCAGAATTCAGTCACTCTCAGTACCAATAAACTTTATTGATCAATTAGCCGATTTGTTGAAAAGCGGAAACAAAAAGGCTTTCACATTTCATTTTACGTTCGCACAGAAATGATGCGATATAAAGCAAAATGGTGCGATTTAAAACAGAAATGATGCGATTTAGAACAGATGTGATTTAAAGCAAAAAACAGCTGTGATTCGGGAATAAATCACACTTCTGAGATCCATTCAGATTGCAGGGATCACCAGTGATTTCAAAATGGAAATAATAAAGATTGAAATAACAATTAATACAAACTTAGGTAATTTTACTTATTTATCGGATACAGACTTAACCTTTAGGCGCAGTAACAATATCAGTGGAAGGGTCGAAATCTTGGAAAACATAGCGCCATCGGTGTATGGTGACAACAGGACGCAGGCCCACTGTTTTTAATCGCATTTCTGCACTGGCCATGTGGTGTACTTCTTTTGTCTTCCAATAGAAGTGTTTCTGCCTTTCGCCATTAACCTTTTTGTAGGCATCCTCGCCCCTGGTAAACTCACCGCAAGGTTTGTTCTGGATATTTATTCCTGGTTTTCCAAAACCTAAATAATACGCAAATTCGATTACCATAGTTTCATCTGCACTATGGGGTTCATCGTCTGGACGAAGCTTCCCGTCTAAGTAAATAAGGACATACCCCCCAGCACAGGGGTGTGATATGTCTAAATCTGAGGATGATCGAGGCTGAAGAACTTGTGTGAACTTTTTTAACACCGCCTATAACTTTCATTGGATACTGTGTTTCGTTGATAAATTGCATCACGCCTATGCGGCCATTGATCCGACTGAAATCGAAAATATTTGGATGGCCCTCTAGTTTTAATGTCACTGACTGGCGAGACACGATTTCTGCCTTTGATTCAACTGCTTCGTAATCCAGTATCTCAGGGAAACCAAACCCGCGTGTTGTCATTTTTACGATGCGCCTCGCTTCTGCGTTTCTACTGAAGGCGACCAACTTTGTCAGTTTTCCTTCTTCTGACGGAAGTCGTCCAAGAAATGTCAAGTACTTCTCACCGAACAGGAAAGATAATTTTTTTCTAAATCTTGCTTTTGGCCGTCGATTTTCCGATCCGCTTTTTCGTCATCCTCTTTATGCTCGCTTCCAAGGTCTGCAAATGTTCCTTTGGCGATTAGAAGAAGCGAATTAAAACAACTGAAAGCTTTACAGTAAGTCATCAATGCTCTTACAAAATCTGCCACATCTGTATCATTTGTCAAATTATCGCTGTACTTATATGGTAGTGGTGACTGGATTCTGTTACCCAGTTCTCCCATAAACTGCACGTAGTCGTTCCACAGGTTAGGATCGTCCAGCTTTTCACCTGGTTTCATCTTCTGCAGCTGGGCGGTCTGGTCTGACACGCGACGTTTCAGGCCGTCACATTTCTGGTCTTATAACTTGCTGTTAAATTCGACCAACTCTTTATGTACAACGTCGGCCACTTGTTCTATGATGCTTGGCTGCCTGGGTTGTCTCGAAGCAAGAATGGCACCAATGACGCTGCAAATTGTTCCCCAACTGTCGCCCAAACAGGTCCGCCGGCCGCCTCACCGGCAAGCGCCACGACGCTTGAAATGATTTCCAAAGTACCACCCAGGACATCTCCACTTTCCATCTTCTCTAACCCGCTTATTGTTGCAGTAGCTACATTTCCCATACTCTCAATGATTTTTTTTCTTGCTTCTTCATCGGCTTCCTTTTTCTGCTCTTTAACCCAATTACTAATAGCGTCAATCTTTTTGTCGATGTCAGATGTTGAGAGCGCTGAGTGGAATGAGTCTGAGAATTCATGCACGCTGGAGCGCAAGGATTCCAAGGGATCTTCGTCAGTAACAGAATGAAAGGACTCGTTCATTTTATCTAAATTGGAAAGATATTAAAAAGATAAGAAAAAGTTAATTCTTCTTGCTTCCAAACGGCTCATGTCCTAAACAACGCATTTCTTTGCATTTTTAAGTTTCGAGAAATCTGCTCGAAGTTTCCCTCTATAAGAGAAAATGTTATCATCATCATCATCATCATCATCATCATCATTATTATTATTATTATTATTATTATTATTATTATTATTATTATCATTGGGCTTGTATGGACAGAGAATTTGAGCAGCTTTCTCGAAACTCCGTGTGAGCAATAAAGAAAACAACAGATAAATTCAGCGTACCTTTCATTGACGTTTTTACAAATTTTAGGATCGAAACTTTACCTAGCTAGCCTGCGTAGCATGACGGCTATGGTTGCGCGCGCTAAATAGGGCGGGCGAGGGCAGAGAAACCGTGAGGAGATTGGGGCAGGAGCAACTTTGCGTTCTAAACTTGACTGAGTAAATCTTTTTTTTGCCGCAGTAAGTCTTACATGAAATGGATGAAACTGGTTTGTTTCATCCATATTGAGTACTTATTTCCTGTGGTTAATGCTTCTGTAGGTGTTGCTGATAGAATTTGTTGATCTAAGATGCAGTTGTAAAGTACTCATTTCTTTGACCACTCTTAAAGCCTAAAGCTTTTTATTACGGCTAAATAAATATTTAACCTATTTAGTTTTCTCCGACTAAAATGCCTGGATCTGGATAACTACAAACCAAGGAGCCTTGGTTTGTCAGTGGTTTGTAGTTTCTGTGTCGGTGAATGTTTTGACGCTGGGCCCGGCTTTTAAGTTTTTTTCTTCGCAGGAAGCTGAATTTTTACGGATGAAGGGCGATCTTCAGATTTGAGTTGTAGCTTAAACTTAAGCTACACCAAGTATGGAGAATTATGCTGTGCGTCTTTCTTCTACTATGTGCGATTCATCGACCACGATCGCGGACAGCGTTCGAAGTAGAGCGCCGGAGTGCGTTATTCTCTAACACCGGGTAATAGAGAAAATTGAGTTGGACTTTCTCGAAGCAAATTTACTGTTTCTGTCGGAAGCTCCATTGCTGTACAGCTCAGCGACAACATTTCCGATATCTGGTCGTCTATAGAACTTTTTAGAGGGGAAATTGCGATCGTACAGGTTTTCGATGAGGCATTTCTTCTTTGCCCATAGCAAAGACAGTAAGGATCATGCTCTCGCCAAAACCTGTTGACAAAATTGCCACGACATCTCTCCTTTGAAGAAGACTGTAAATGGCAATTTTCTGTTTAGGCTTCAATACATTTTCCCTGTTTTCCCGTCGAATATTCAAGATCGACGACGCTCCTGTCTTCGCTTCTTTAATATTTTGATTTTGTTTTGCGGAGATGATTTGTTCAGTCCCTCGAAACTCTCCCATGGGAGATTACCCAAAAATTTGATTGACGGGCGAACATTCTGAACCAATCGGAACGATCCGTACGCTGGCGTACGGACCGACTCAAAAAAGCCCCCCGTCCGTGCTAGTCTCCTTCGCAGCCGTTATTAGGGTCGTCACGCAACGCTCCTCCCCACTACGTCCGTGCAGGCGGTTTTTCAAGTTGCTTCTACCCCAATCTCCTCGCGGTTTCTCTGCCTTCGCCCGCCTTTATTATTTAGCGCGCCCAACCATAACCGCCATGCTACGCAGGCTACGTAGTCACCTACGCGCTAGCCTGCGAACATCAGACAGAGAAGCGACGACCGGAAATGCGTCTGCTGTTTGCAGGCTACCTACGCGCGAGATAGCAAAAAAGAAAAAAACCTGTGTTTGTTGAAGCAAACTCAGCCTGTGTGGCAGGCGCAAAAAGGGGAAGGAGAGGGGTAGGGAGAAAAGCACCCCCCTCCCTTTTTCCCTTTTTCCCTTTTTCCCTATCCCCTACTCCTTTCGACGCCTGCTACGCAGGCTAAGCAAACTCCAATTCTGGCCAAGGTCACGTTTTACATTATATCACGAGCTCTTTAGTCGTGTTTAGCCTGTCAACACTTTATTTCTGATTGGCTGGGAAAACTGAAACCAAACAAGTTTTCAACAGGATGTCAAAATGAGTTGAGGCAGGGGGAGGGGGGCAGTTGGAAAGGCCACGAATCCGGGCAGGCAGTTTTTATTTTTCTCGCGGCTTCGCCGCTCAGAGGCTAATACCTAGCCTGTTCCAGGCGTTCAGATAGTAGAGCGCGGGCAAATTCTCCGCGTACTATTTTTTACGCTCCCCACTGTTTGAACGCCTGGAACAGGCTAAACTTTACAGCTCCTCACACTAAGCCTGGGTTACCTGTGGTATAGACAAAAGCACGGAGAAATGGGTTGTCTTGTGACACTGACTTTTAACATCGACCCAGGGGAGGTTTTGTGTCCAGCGGTTTTAGTGAAAACAAGGGTTTGTGTACAAGAAAGTTTTCGAGGGCGAACAAGTCAGGGGCACCCAACGATAGCCTCTCAACGAACCCCTAAGAACGTCTACGTGGGAGGCGAACCCAACGACGATTTCCTTAGCCTGAGTATTCCTCCTAGATGCATTGAAAACACTTTTTAGGCTATCCAGAGTACTTTTAGATCTTTATCTTTAGATGTACATTCTAAGCGGCGCTATAAAATTTATATCCGTTCGGTCATCCTACGGCAGCTTGAATCTTTTCGAAATTACCAGGTCTTCAGTATTATTTTCCCGAAAATTTCAGATGCAATTTTAAGTTTTACGAATTCAAAGTAAAATTTTTTCTGATTCTTCTTTCCATCGCATTTTCGAGTCCGAAAATTTTAGGCTTACCTTTTTCTGCGAAAAATGGCTTAATCTGGGGAGTGAAATGCGAAATATTAAACTTCAGAAAATCGTAGGGAATTTATTAGATAAGCTTCGAAAATTGTACATGAATGTAACGGTTAACTAGAAATTTTTAGCCTTCCTCAATGCATAGAAAATTCTAGGCAATTTTTGCTTCTCCGAACAGATATTTTACAGAAAACTGTCCTTAGGTGCCCCTGAAAAGTATCCCGATTTATTGAATCGTTTACTCTTCGAAGCATTGCGAACTCAAAATTTATCGACTATCAGATATTACGAAGTACCTTATTATAGGAAATTAACGCTCTATGAAATTAAGGTATTGGAAATTAACGCGAATTTAATGGAAAACGACTCTCGAATAAAGAAAATTAACGCGAAAGAGGAGGTATAATTTCATAATAAAAGAAATTAACGCGATTAAGACAGTTGGTGGCCGGAATCAAAGGAGAAGATATTGGCATCACCTCTGACAGCGACAACGATGAAGATGAACTCGAAATATTGTAAACCTTCGCCTTAGCTTTTGTGAAAGATGAAAAATAAAGGGTAAATGGAAAGAAAGAAAGCTTGTAGTTAATGTTTTTTAGGTGTCACGAATGTCTGGACAGGTTCCAAAATTGGGGTTAAAATACTGGAAATTAAGAGCGCGGAAATTAACGCTGCACTTAATTAACGTCACGAAAATTAACGCTCAACAAAATTAACGCGACTTAAATTAACGCGAATTTTAACGATTCGCGTTAATTTAATGGAGCGTTAATTTCCTATAATAAGGTAAGCCCTTTTTAAAAGAATCTCTAGGCACCGGCCGCAAAAAGGTACGTTTTTATTTCGGAATCAAGCAACCGTGCCGTGTATGGGTCGTGTAAACGGCAAATTAACTGAAACAAATTCGCTACCAAAATGTTTCGGATTCTTCACGAAAAAGAAATCTCCTTCAGTCTTGGTCTCGCTTGAGCAAGCTCTTCCTGTTGAACAGACCAACATCGTGAATATTAACTTTTCTTTAGAATCCACGTTTGCATGTAACAACGCGGTCACTGAACGCTGGATCTCGCGAGAGACTTTTAAAATTGACAAATACATCACTTTGTTTCAGCTTTGCAGTTGTCCTCGGACTTCTAGCTCGTTTCTCTATTTCATCACTGAATCTCACACGGAGTAGCCTGCGAAAACAGCCGTTTCTCCTCGCTCTTCGCCGCTGGGGTCGCAGATTAACACGGATAGGCCAATTCAATGACCTTAATCTGATCATTTTACTTAAAACAAGGTGTGTAGTTATATCAATACGCCTGAGCAGACTTTCAAACTGGCTGAGGATTACTTCCCCTTTAACTCCAGCATAGCTTATTTTATCCTACGTTTAAGCCTGAATGGAGGAAAAATCAGAATTCAAGACAATTTTTGGGATACGGGTGTTGTTTTCTTTCACGTGGACATTGTCACCTACCTTCCTTTCGCTTGTTTCGCAATGCAGTTTCACCAGTTCGATACGAACAACAAACTTCGCAGTTTACCAAAACACATTTAAAAACATGGCCTCCTTAAAAAATCTTTGTGGCACTGAATATTTGATACGCTTCATTACCAGGTCCAATGAAACTTATTTAAACTCAAGAACTTCCCGTGACGTACAAAGATATTTTAAGGGGCCGACAATTTAACTCTTGAGGAGGAAGGGGGGGGGGGATTTTGAAAAAAATTTCCTGCAAGCGCTTGTCGGAAGAAAAAATTGCATGCAGCACAAATGTAATAGAAAGCTTATGGGAAAAAAAGGGAAAAAAATATCCTGCCCACCAGATTGATAGAAAAAAAAAATCTTGATGACCAGAAATCACCCACCCCTCTCCCCCTTCAAGAGTTAAATGGTCGGCCCCTAAGTACTCGAGATATCTTCTGTATAACTTGTTCCGAGTCTTTAATGTGAGAGTGTGTTTTATGTATAGGCAAGAGCCATAATAAGACACTGTCCTATTATGGCTCTTTCTATAAATATATAGGTCATTTACCTGGAACAATGGCGGTATGTGATATATTCACCTAGTACCGCCCTGCGGACGCACATATACATTTGACGGTTATATAAAGTAGGTTTCTTCGCTTTTTTATTTCTTATACTTCAATTATGAAAAACAAGGGGTAGCATAGTTTATCAGGAGCCTCTTGTATTAATTAAGTGGAGACTCTATCGCAGTAAAAGTATCTACGCCGTAACGGGTCAGTTTTTCTGGCAATTGAAGCTCGTCACTTTCGCTTTTTTTACTGTCTAAATCATAGTAAAGTTTCGAAGTTCTTAACTCATAATTTATCTTGAGACCAATTGCTACCAAACACGACTAGTTTGTCCCGGATTAGGCCACACAAAGCAAATGAGTCGCTCCCCACTCAGTCCCTCAAAAAAAACGCCGCTTTTCGTAAATCCCTAGATTCAGGAAATGAGGACAAGTTACGCGGAGAGCGTTGATATTTCTACTTTGGCTACCGAAATTTGTTCTCATGCACGAAAAAAAAAATCGTTCTCGTTCTCCTTTCAGAGAAAGACTCAATACTGTCTTTTATTTTTAAATCAACAAAATTCGTTGATTCCATTTAGGTTGCGTTTTGAGAAGCCCAAAAAACTGACGCTTTGGTAGGGACTTTTCGAGCAATCTGAATACGTACTCTTTTAATCTTGTATTGCAAGAGGATCAAAACTCTGGATCACAAATCGCCAAGTATCCTTTGCTAGCCATGGCCAAGAAAGAGCTGAAAGCGTCTCTGCTCTTGCCATAAAGTGCGTTCCGCGGTCAAACCAGTAGAGAGTCTTTGCTTCACCAGACTTCATAGCGTTGTAAGCGTTTTCCCCTTGAGTGAATTCATTGCCAGTGTTATCCTGAATGTTAATCATATGTGTAAGAAAAGAATTTCGGCAGAAAGCAAATTCTATTGCTCTGGTATCTCTTGCCCGTGGTTCCAAATCGTGGCCTACGTTTCCATTCAAAAACATGATAATATACCCGCAAGAGTAGAACACTGGTCCCTGAAAGCCTTGAACAGGATGAATGAGGCTGTACGTCGTAACTAATAAAACCTGCGCTTGAGCCCCACCAGTTACTTTTCTTGCGGGAAACAATCTTCATGGGAAATTCTGTCTCATTGACGTACTGAACCCAAAAGGGGGGGCCCAAGACATGTTCCTTTATCCACCTAAAGCCATATCCAGGAGGCACGTGATGTCCTTGCAATCGTAACTTTACTGACTGGCCCGCTACTTAAGCTGCAGCAGATTCAACCGTTGCTGAATCAGGCATTGGCGGCAAGCTTAAGCTTCTTCTGACTGTTTCTACCAGCCCTTTACCTTCGATATTTCTGCTTAAAGCGACGATCTTTGTAAGTTTTCCTCCTTCATAAGGCATCCTTCCAAGAAATGTCAGATAGTTTGCATCTGAGAAGAAGGATAGTTTTCCTCGAGCATCATTCTGCTGACAGCTGATTCTTCGATTCACAGCATCTTGATCGTCTTTGTACTCCTGCCCCAAGGATTCAAATGTTCCTTTAGCAACCATCAGAAGAGCCATGAAGCAGTTGTAAGCCTCGCAGTAAGTCACCACAGCTGTCACAAAATCTGCCAAATCAGGATCTTTTGTGAGAGATCCTTTGTCATACTGAAATGGCAAAGGAGCTTCAAATCTGTTTGACAGCTCACCTAAGAACTGAATAAAATCACTCCAAAGGTTGGGATCATCTAGCCTTTCCCCTGACCTCATCGTACACAACTGTGTTACCTGGTCTGACAGGCGGCGTTTCAAATCATTGTATTTATGGTTTTGCAATTTTGTGTTGAAGTTTACCAGTTGCTCGTGTACAACTTTTGCGAGACGATCTACCACACTCGCTTCCTCCGGTCTCTTGTAAGCAAGAACAGCACTGATGATTACACAGACTGCTTTCAGTGGATTATGAGGTTCACCTGTTAACTCTGACATACTTGCTACTATCTCCAAAATGCCTTCAGCAACTTCCAGTTTCCCGCTACCTGTTTTGAACTTTTTCATGCCATTTATTGAGGCTTGGAGAGCTTTACCCACATTTTCAATGGGTATTTTCTCTGACTTTTCCTTGCTTTTCTTTTTCTGCTCAGTGACCCATGCATTGATCTCAATCAACTTGGCTTCGCAAGAGGATTTCAGTGAGTCTCCCGAGGCAGAAACATGAGACAGACTCTTTTGCAAAGACTTGATCTGTTCCTCGAGATCACTAAAGAAAGTAGCGCATTTTTCTCCGCCAGACGTAGATGATTCCATTTCAATCTAAACCGAGAGAGAGAAGGACATCAATCCCTGTTATATCTGCTTTATTCCAAATGATGTTTAATTCTCAATAATCCTCCAAAAACATTGAAAGGGTGCTGATTTTAAGCTCTTACATGCGGCACCTGATATCGTGCAAGCTTTCATAGCCTGCTTCTCACTATGCTTTGATGCTGAGGACGTTTCACATTTTTGCTCACTCAAGGAAAGGAAGAAACGTTTTCCCAAATAAGCGGGTGAGAAAACAAGTATGGGTTTAGAGAGAACAAGTTTGAGAACGACTGTGCAAAATGGCACGTTTTGGCCCGAAACAGGGTAAGGATTCAGAGAACTTGGTGGTACACTTTAAGCAAGAATTCCTAGGAATGCCCTCTCCCCACCCCCCAACCCCCATCCGCCGGAGTCATACGGGGCGTTTTCCATTTACCAACAATTTTGGAAACGCCAATGGAAACAACAACAACGACAACAATGTATTCATTTACAGAACTATAAAGTTTGCAATACTTTATGCCCCGCAAATAGCTTTTATGCTAATCTAGGCAGGACAATTAAAATTTTAAAATAAAGACGATATTAAATTACACGAGTAAAGAGAAAGGAAAAGAATAGAAATACAATAACATACAGAAAGAAACACCTAACATATAAATTCAAGTACAGGGATAATCCGATTTGTTTGAAAGTAGACATAGACTGCAAAACAGTCCGTATTTTTGCGTATTCAAGTACGCGCGAGAAGTCAAACAAAAGGTCTGGAACGAGGCTGAAAACAGAGAGCGAGACCTGGGCAGAGACGCTAAAAATACGTTTTTTTTTTTCTCTCGTCTCGCACGCCCTACCGGTGTACGGCACGCTTTACCGATTTCTTTACTGATTTTGAGAAAAAAACCGACTGTTTTGCAGTCTAAAATAGACTCTGAAACTAATTACGTATCAGGTTAATTTCTTAAAATGAGTAACATTCAAATAATTATCTTCGTTATCTAAAACATTAAGGAGTAGTGATTTTATCTTTTTTACGAAAATTAGACACATTAAGAGTTTTTACAGAAAGCGGAATAGAATTTAAAATAGTCACACCAATTCTAGTAAAAGACTTTTTGAACACTGATTTAATGGATTTACTATAAAAACGGGAAGCAGACGAATTTACTTTTCCAGTTTTTTTATAAAGTTTTGATGTTAGATTTTGATTCTTCGTTTCTCAATACATTTCATTAAACAGCCTCGCCCAATTAACAAATTGCTCGGTCAAAAAAATATAACATTGAAATAAGCAATGATTCAAGCGCAAACAACACAACTGATCAATACGAATAAATTAAAACAGTTCGTTGGGTTCCCTGTCGTGACTTTTGCCACGAGATGGACTTACGGACCCTCAGCGGGGCACGGAAACGGAATTACCCTGGTTGACTGTTCTCAAGTGTCTGAAGTGTTACTATAAAGTAGCCGAAAGTCCAATATCCCTGATTACACTCGGTGTTAAGAGTAATCCAAATTGATTGCAAGTTAACTACTCTTTAAGCTTTGTCATACATTTTATACCCCCGCAGCAGTTCTTACTGTCCGCAAGAATTTGACCTAAAGTTATTACTTAGAAATAATTTTGTCAAGTCCAAAAACACTATAAAGCAATGGTATCGAGATCCAGTCCTTGACGGAATGAATTTTTCTCTGTCTGCTTAAACGTATTCAGTTATAAGCTGGCTGTATACAACTGTTCGTTAACATAAGGATCACAACAAGTAGGGAAGTGTAATTTTAAATTACTTACGGTCGAGTTAACCCTTTCACTGCCAAATGTGGCCAAAGGCAAATTTCGACCAAATTTCCAAATTTCTTTATCTAACATTTTGACAAACAAATAGCATCATGTGAAAGAACAGGTAGAGAGCTTTGATTTGAATGGTGACATCATAGGATTTCGTCCAAAAACTCGAAAGTTAGAGTCACCTCATAAAACTCTACCAAACACTCTGGCAGTGAAAGGGTTAACTCTTCCTGTTTACGTTCCATGAGGTGGTTTAGATACTTCTTCGCTATTTGACTTTGATATCTTTTATTAAATTAAGTCAAACTTACCCTAAGTATTTTTATTTTAGATTTCCCCTGTTTCGTATTTTCTAAAACAGCTCAAGTCATTACGTCAATTCTAGTTGACTAGACCCGTGTCCACAACGTACAGCATGTTTCTGTATGCTAAATCAATTTTAAAACATAAGTTATACGTCAAGAAAATCATTCTACTTTTTAGTGTAACAAATCTTCTTCATAAAGGTTTTTCTACAGATCCCTCAATTCAACGATTTCTTTCTAGTATTATAAACGCAAAGTTTCATCAATTTCTCAGTTATCTTTGAGTTAACTCTTCATGTTTATGATCTAATGCATTGTTTGAATACTTTTGAGCTGTTTCACTTCAAAGTTATTTATGAAATCAAGTTAATCTCTGGACTGTATTTCAGTAACATTTCTGCTGTTTTTTTCGTTTTGTAAAAACAGCTTTACCCAATACATTATGAGACGATTTTGAAATATCACGAGGGGTATTTATGCCAAATATCACGTACAAATCATGCTATTAGAGAGTTTTAGATCCGAGTTTACCGCGAACCTCTAACCGCGGTTTGCGGTTACCCGTTTGCGGTTCGACGTTCAAACATAATTCGATTTAGATTGGCGGTGGATTAAACTACGGCAGCCATTTTAAATCAGCAGCCATGAATGGCACTTGTTTTCAAGATCCAATAGGATTTATCAAATTTAGCATTTCGCCCGAATTTGTGCCTCTGTTAATGGATAAAGACTTGCTCCAAAAGATTTTTGTATCATTACGTGGGATGAAACAAGAATTATACGCTAAAATCTTCCAGGTAAATGACATACGTGAAAACCTACCTCCCCACGTTGAAAACGCACGTCGTAAACCTCAAACGTGACGTGAAAGACTTGTCACGTGACCTCCAGCGGTTAGAGGTTTGCGGTAAACTCCGATCTAAAACTCTCTATTATTTGTTTAATTACTACCCGCAAAGGGTTTCTTATTTTCACATGTAGTTATTTCAAATTAAAAGCTGAGATACCACTGTTCTCTAAGCCAATCAAATTGCAGAAATTTTTCATGTAGTAGTATAAACATTGAAAGCTTTTTTTAAAAAAGTAGTAAGTTAGATGGGAAGGAACGAAACTGTTTTCACTCAAGTGTCGGCTTTCAGATCAGTAACAGTCCAATATATCTAATTTATACTGTTGATACTAAAAATATTTCCACTAACCGATCTATCCTTCGGGTAACACAGCTTTATCTCATGAGTATCTTAAAAAAATGATTCCTTCCGAAAGCAGATTCATTTTCGATTGTTGGTAAACGGGTTTCAGGTTTAAAACGAAAACATTTAAGGAATCCTACTGATGAAGCAGCCAAATTTAAATTTTCTAGGTTTTTCAAAGTTTTGATGTTTTTGTTTCCTGTTTATGTTCCATGACGTAGTTTAGATACTTCTTCGCTATTTGACTTCAATGTCATTTTGTTAAATTAAGGCTAACTTACCCTAAATATTTTTTTCAGATTTCCCCTGTTTTGTATTTTCGAAAACAGCTTGGTGAAGTCAAATAACGCTGTATCCACTGACAAAAAATTCAACAAGTTCAAAACCAACTGGCTATTGAATGCTTCATGGTTCTCCGCTTAAAATTACCGAATATAATCATGCAAAATAAATCATTGTTTCGTCAGATTACTACAACTGGAAACCTTCTTTACTCTGTGTTTAGGTTTTTTCGTTGTCCCCTTTTTAAATGACAGCTTAATATGAAACACGTAATGTAGTGTTGCTGAAGAAAACTGTGATAGAGTAACAGGCTACGCAATTTAGGTCCAAAAAAATTGGTATTGAATAGTTCATGGTTCTCTTACGCATGATACACAACGTAATAGACGAAGTACTCTTTGTTTTGAAAAATTCATTGCTGTATTCCTTTTATGCCTTTTTGCAATAGTGTTACTTCCAGATTCGGCAAATCATGTTAGCGAAATCCAAATCATATCAATCTATCAACCCTTGGAGGCTTAACATTGAATTAGCAAGCCATTCAACACTGATTTAATGGTTTTACTATAAAAACGGGAAACGGGCACGGGGAGCGGGGAACCTGGGGAACGAAACAGAGAATTGGAATGAAGTTACTAAAAGGGCTACAGTGTTACCATTTTTCATTTTCCCGTTCCCCGTGCTCTTTCCCCGCACCCCGTACCCCGTTCCCCGTTCCCCGTTCCCCGTTCCCCGTTCCCCGTTCCCCGTTCCCCGTTCCCCGTTCCCCGTTCCTTTTTCCGCTGTTCCCTACTGCCTTCACTGAATTTTCCATACAATCATTATATACTAATCAGTTTTCAGTATACTCGTAGTCAATGAATGTGGTCAATTTCTTCGTAAATCGGCGTTTCAGGTTTTGATCGACTCAGTTCCATCCGATCAAGCCATCAAATCCTGTTTTTGTTTAATCACTCACCGCCAAAGGATCGTAGTCCTGAACAACAAATCGAAAGGTCACCGGCCTAGATAGATATCTAGTTATTTCTGCTCTTGCAATGAAGTGTTCCCCATTATTAAACCAGTAGAGTGTCTTGGCTTTACCAGAATTCATCTTGTCGTAAGTGTCTTGACCACTGGTGAACTCGCTGCTGGTTTTGTCTTGGATGTTGATTTTCATTAAACTTGACAAAGCAAACTCAATGACTCTAACATTCGACGCAGGTGGTTCTACTTCGGAGCTTAGGATTCCGTTCTGGTAGAGAATAATGTACCCCCCGGTTGAAAACCCCGAGGTGCCTGGCAGACGTGAGATTTCCAGCCAGCAATTTGATCGAGATTGGACATCATGTGTGAAAGTGAAGGAACGTAATGTTCTCCATCCAACTTTACCCGAAACAATCTTCATGGGAAAATCTGTTTCGTTAACGAACTCAATATATATGACACCTACCAGCACTCTTGTTAACGCCACAACAGCTTTGTTGCCCTGAGGAAATACAGAATTCTGGGGAGAGTGAGTGTCATGGTCTTCCAGTTTTAACTTAACGCACTGACTGGACACTTTACTTGCTTCAGATTCAACTGTCGCAGAATCAGGTAATTGCGGTAAATCTAAGCTACGTCTGACTGCTTCTACGAGCCTCTTTCCTGATGTGTTTCGGCTTAAAACAACGATTTTCATCAGTTTTCCTCCTTCATAGGGAAGCCTCCCAAGAAATGTCAGATATTTTTCATCAGACAGGAATGCGAGCGTTTCTCTCGCTTTCTCTTTTTGGCGTTTGATAATACGATAGACCACATCTTCGTCTTCTTTTCTCCCAAGATCTGCAAATCGTCCGTTCGCAGCCAACAAAAATGCCATGAAACAGATGTACGCCTCGCTGTAAGTCACCACAGCTGTCACAAAATCTGCCACGTCAGGATCTTCTGAGAGGGACAATCCTTTTTCGTATTTGAATGGCAAAGGTGACTCTAATCTGTTGGAAAGCTCACCCATAAATTGAACGTAGTCATTCCACAAGTTGGTGTCGTCTAGTTTTTCCGCTGACTTCAATGTACGTAGCTGAGATGTCTGGTTGCATACGCGATCCTGCAAACCTTGGAATCTTTGATCATGCAACTTTTGATTGAAGTTGACTAGTTCCTTGTGCACGACTTTTGCGAGTTGATCTACCACACTTGGCAGTGCATGTTTTGGCTTGCCATAACTGAGAATCGTACTAATAATGCCACAGATTGTAGTAATTATCGGCGCGTAAGGTCCACCAAAGACGGACCCAATCGAAGAGACGATGTTTAAAACTCCTATAGCGATATCCACGGGATCGTCACTTTTGAATTTCTCGATACTATTCACCGTCACTTGGACAACTTTAAGAACTTTACCCACTGTTTCAGGGGTTAGTTCCTTCGTTTTTTCCTCGCTGTTGTTGTTTTGTTTTGTAACCCAAGTTTCTATTTTACTTAGCTTCCTTTCGATATCTATTTTTAGATTGGTATTCGAGTCCGCAAAATCTGACATACACCTACGCAATGAGTCCAGACATTCTTTAATATCGGGGCATGGAAGAGATGGACTTTGACGATGACTGTGGTAACGTGCAGCCATTATTTAGGCCTAGAAGTGAGAAAGGAGAAAGACAAGTGATTTTTCACTTTGTAATGGTGTTGTCTGGAGCAATCACCTTAAAATACAATGAATGATATTATTTATTGTGGCATGTGAAGGTTAACGTTCGATTATCGTTTCTTTCACGGTCAGTATGCTATTGATCACGACGTTTCGACAACGCCAAGAATTATTCATACGAATACCGTATATTAAAATGAAAAAAATCCCAAATCTAGGTAAATCGTCAGAAGTAATTATATAACGGGAGAGGAAAGGAACTGAAAATTCATTACCGTTACAGTGAGGGGGGCATTGGGGGACCGTCCACACCGCAACATGCCGTAGAAAAAAAAAACAAAAACCGCATCACAAAAAAAAGTGGCTAAGCACCGACATCGCAATTTTAATTTTGGTCCTACGATTAATCTAATCCAAATCTCCATAGCTGGTTAGTGATAAGTAGAGAGTGAGTTTTTCCTATTTTTGCGAACTCTATTCTTCGTCTTGCAGATAGAAAAATGCATACAACGCCCATGACAGTCGTGAAAAAAAACAAACCCATGCAGATTTCGCCTGTTATCCATTTGTTTTGAAGTCTTTTTTGTATAAAAAGACCACACAGATCAGGCTTCGCTCCTGCCATAAAAAAAGCAGTGAGATCAATTTTACCCGACGTTCCTAGGAGGGCAGAACTTGTTTTGACTTGTTTTATGGGGTCGTTGTCGATCTTTTGTTTATTAGTTTTGATCACTCGTTGTTTATCACTTTGGGTCATTGTGGATCGTTTAGGTCGTTTGGCTCGTTTTGCCTGGTTCCTCGTTTCAGTAACTACGGCCAAATGATAAACCACAACATTGCACAGTGTTCGCAAGTTACTTCGTTTCAGCGTAGGTTTAAAACCAGAAACACCGCACGCCGCACGGTTTAACACCGCAACACCGCAAGATGGGCTTTTTATTCACCGCAACCTCAAGGTCCAGACGAAACCTGTCGAAAACCTCTGAAAAAATGGGTTATTTTGATCGCGTTACAGTTTCGTTACACATTCTATAGACCGCAAACCAAGAGACTGAGGGCTCGCAAGATCCGCTTACAGTATACTTCTTGCCTCGGTCGCCCTTCGGGCGACGTGCCGTGCGAGGATATGGAGGAGGATATGGCTTGGGGTTATTGATTTTCAAAAGTCGATCTGGGTCAGATAAGAAGCTAAGAAATAGTTTACAGTAGATTTATAAAGATCCCACTGGGCTAATTAATCGTGCTAAGCGACAGGTATAGACATTTTTCAAGGTGAGACTTTAAATAAGTAATTCATTTATTCACACGAAACTTCTCTGGACCCTGTGCCACAACACCGCATTCAATCCCCGTGTCCCCCTCCTTAGTAAGAAAGCCGGAACTAAGAGAGAGCACGTGAAAGACGTACGCTGCTTATCAGATATCCGTTACTCAGTGTATTGACATAAGCTCTCAATGCGAGCAACATAACCATTTGGGGCAGCGCAAAAGTGCATCTAAACTATCTTCGTAAAATGACAGCGCAATTAAATATAGTTTGGGTTAAAATGCACCACACAGCTCTGTTTTGCATAGAAGCCAAGTTAAGTCTTCAGGCAGAACAATTTTTTGGTTATAATTTAAGGTCACAAACAGTTGAATTTTACGCTATACTTGTGATAAATCATGGATAAAATACAATCGTGAAACGAAGCTGAAAAATCAGAGTCCTTTTATGCATGTAAACACGTATGTAAAGGTAGGCATTCTATTCTATTTTGCTTGGGAAAGCGGATTCAGCTGAATTTGTCCCCACTTTAAGATCGGAAGACAATTCAACTCGCATTCATTTGTTCTGCGCGCAATTTAACACTTGTTTTAACCACTGTGACAGGTAAACATCATTGCAGTTCTGCACGACATTACTTACCCTTGTGTTGGCTATTTACGGCCACAATCTCAGGTCCGAAACTTTCGAATCGACAAGAAAAAATAACACCGATAGTGCGCGGGCAATCGGCTCCTGGCGCTGGATGAAAATTAAAAGGACCTTCCTCAGCGTGATGTGCATGTGACTTGCGATCCAATGCTGATCAAGTGTTCCAGGAAAACACCTCGAAAAAAACACTCTTCTAAGCTACGCCCAACTAAGCAAATCACGCAAGGAAAGAAAAACAGTACTGTTTTCGTGTCTAAACTGGGCGTTGATCATGGGAGTAGCCCTCAGGGAAAATCCTGAGTGGAGGGGTCTGTGCACAGGCTATCATGGCAGCTACGAAAGATAAAACCACCTTCATCGGAAAACTTTGCTTTTGTTGTTTCTTTGATTTTTCTGTTCAAGCCAAAGCGATCATACGGGAACACTGATTCATGACTACTCAGATTGAAAGCGAAACATAATTCCTTCTTTTCACCCTCAGTGATCCTTTTTGACCTTTTCGGGGTAATCCTCTTTTAAATATTGGTCAAAATTTCTCAGAACTTTAGGAAGTCGTTTGCTGTCTAATACATATTTATACAACCGACAGGGCTTTGGTCTTGCACAAGAACTAGGAGACTTCACAGTCCCCTATTTTTTCGTATGATGGTCGTCAGTATCGAGCGCTACCAGTACCGGCGGCCATTTTGGTTTCATATGTACCGTGAGGTTAGGCATCATCCCGAAGATGGCTTCCAGTAATGCAAAGCGCTCCATCTCGAAGATCTTACGGAAAAATAGAAATGTAGGGTTTTCGTTAAGGTGGCTCCGTAATTAAGACAAGAGCATTTAGCTGTGACAAATTTTCCGTCATAACTTTTCGATTTTAACGCGATGGCTGCGAAACTTTGCAAAAAAACAACAGATATCATTCGGCAATAATACGAAATATTCCGATTTCATTGATGGTAAATATTTCTTGAAAATTAGCGCTTAAAAGGACTCTACTCCTCAAAAAAAATCGCGTCTAGTAAAAAATTTTGCTGATATTTTTTACTGAAATTTCTAATATCGGCTTTAATTGATATAATAAATATGCCAGAGGAATTTCAGAAAAATCGTTGGAGCAAAGCCCGTAACTAAAAGTCGCTCAAAATTCAGCTGTGAAATTGTTTTGGAATTTCAAAAATAAATTACTATCAGGAAGAAGGAGACACCAGTTTCAATTTCCGGGACAAGTAAATTCAGTGTTTGCTAATTCTGAAAACAGAGGCCGATTGCCTATCGTGCTATTCTTTAAAAATACTTTTTAGTTTTAGAAGCACTATAGATTGCTCCAAACTTTGCTCTGACGTCAAATGACTTTTCCTTGACATTTTTTAAAATATCCCTTGGCAGTTTTGGTTCAAACTCCTGCTACATACATTTTGATGTATTGCAATGCATCCTCAACGGCTTTTCCTGCTGTACGTTGTTTCCAATTCAGGAAAAAGGTATAGGGATTGTAAGCTACCTTGTATCGAAGCTCAGATAGAACTGTCCAGCACCTTTGTTTATTACCAGAAAATGAGCACGAGCGGCAGCTCTGCGAGAATTCACACCTCAGCCAGGGGGACGAATGACAATGATGCCCATGTCTGTGAACCGATCTGTATAAACATGTATTGCAGGCTAAACATAATAATCAAGAAAAAATACCCATTTATTGAAGGAAGGAGGACAAAAATTTCGGAGTTGTAAATTTATTCACGGGCAGTATTTTTGCGATAATTTTATTTTGCACTGTGATGTTATTCAGTTCACGGGCATGGTCATCATTGTCGTTCGTCCCCTGGGTGAGGTGCGAATTCCTCGCAGAACTGCCGCTCGTGCTCATTTTGTAGTCATAAACAAAGGTGCTGGACAGTTCTTTTCTGAGCTCTGATACGAGGTAGCGTCCAATCTTAATACTTTTTCCTGAGTTGGAAGCAACGAACAGCAGTAAAAGTCGTTGAAAATGCATTGCAATACATCAAAATGTATGTAGCAGGAGTTTGAGCCAAACTGCCAAGGGATATTTTAAAACTGTCGAAGAACAAGTCATTCTACTTCAGAGCAAAGTTTGGAGCAATTTATAGTGCTTCTAAAACTAAAAAGTACCTTTTAAAGAATAGCACGATAGGCAATCGGCTTTTGTTTTAAGAATTAGCAAACGTTGAATTTACTTGTCCCGAAAATTCAAACTGGTGGCTTCTTCTACCTGACAGTAATTTATTTTTGAAATTCCAAAACAATTTCACAGCTGAATTTTGAGCGACTTTTAGTTACGGACTTCTGTTCCAACGATTTTTCTGAAATTCCTCTGGCATATTTATTATATCAATTAAAGCCGATACCAGAAATTTCAGTAAAAAATATCAGCAAAATTTTTTACTAGACGCGATTTTCTTTGAACAGTAGGGTCCTTTTAAGCGCTAATTTCTCAAGAATTATTTACCATCAATGAAATCGGAACATTTCGTATTATTGCCGAATGATGTCTGTTGTTTTTTGCGAAGTTTCGCAGCCATCGCGTTAAAAACCAAAAAGTTATGACGGAAAATTTGTCACAGCAAAATGCTCTGGTATTAATTACGGAGCCACCTTAAGTAAACTTTAACTCCACCCTTCAAAATACCATTCCTTTAGACTGACAGGAGTAAGTGGGGGGGAACTTGCCTGTATTCAGCTGAGTATTCACCAAGGAAATAATTACGCTTGTTTATGTATGCACGCTTTAAGGTAGCGTTCACTTTCCTAGGCTCTCCCAGATTGAGAACTTGAGATGAGGCGGCCTACATCGTGCGAAGAAGTCGTAAACAAGGTTGCAGATTAAAGCTTATAGTTCGCGAGCTTCTGTGAGTCACGTAATTCCAGTAAAGAAAAATAAAGAAAACGACTTTGTGATGGAATTTTCTGCAACTTCTAAAAGTCGATAGATCGATAGATCGGAAGGATTCTATCGTATCATGAGTATCTTTGGAGAGGCTTTCGGCGCGACATCGCCGCCATTTCTCTCGGCCTTAGTCCTTTTTTGCGGTCTAAGCAATGTTTTGGTTTTGCGTAAGCCAATCAGATGACAGGAAATCATATATCCAGTTCTGGTTGAGGCCCGGACTGTTCACCGGAAACTTTGCGAGGCACTGACGGGCTAGAACCAGAATAGTCAGAAAAGGCTGTTGCACCCGCAGCGCTCTGGAGCCCCCAGCCCCGGGAACCCCAGGAGAGCTTGCTCGCAGGCCATCTTGCATCCAGTGCAGGGATCCTTTACGTTGTATCTTGAACATTCGCTTCCGTGCCGCAATGTGCATTTCGTCTTTAATACCCTAACCTGAGATCAGGCGTTATTTTATTATTTTTTTTTTTTATTAATACCTAACCAGCAGCCGACACTGCTGTTCCTGGTCCCTGTCTTGTTCAGTTTTCAGCTGAGTTTTTTATCCCGGGTGAAAACAATGTGTTTTTTTCTATATTTTGATATGTTATGGGGACATTAGGGTTTATACTTTTATTGTAAAGGATGTTTTGTTTTCTTTTTTTACGACAACAGAGTGTGGGGAATGAAATTATATTACTCCGGAGATTGGCCTTATCATAACAGGACAACTTTTCAAAGGTAAGGTAAGGTGATCTTTATTTATGCACGGTGTTACAAATTAATCAGGCATGAAATATTATAAAAAATTTATAAAACCTTAATTACATTTACTGGGTTCCGCTAAATACAGTATTAAAAATATTCAATTAAGTATATACGAAAAAAAAGAGCCTGTTTTCCATGAAAGCCGTGCCTTACTTGATATTGTAATTACTGTGCAAAAGTGACTTAAAATTACTTAGGGGTTCTGCTTGCCTTAATGTTTGAGGAGGACTATTCCACAGAACAGCACCACTGTTATCTATCGTCTTCCAGATCATGGTGTTTTTACAATCTCAACATTCATATCTATTTGCTAATGAGGTTCATTGATATTCAGCTAAAGAAAATTTGTGTTAATTTTTATGCGCTTAAACGTTTTGGTAAATAACGGCACCGCGTCTTACAGGCTTTTATATAACGTAACATCGAAATACTTGAACTATCTCATCGACAGTCAGTTTTTCGGTGTGTGGAAACACAACCTTCCTTCTCGACTCAACTGATGTCCAAATGAAGTATTAATAGACTTTTCTGGAAAATTCTTTTCAGGTATACTAACAACTCGGACTGGGCGATGATGGTCGGAAAATGAACATGAAACCCCTAAGGGAGACCAATGTGGGTGTGGCTCAGACTTAAACTGACCGCTAAAGGAAGCCATACTAACACAGACATCACAGCATTTTTTGTAAATTTCTTTATAGGCAACCCTAACCGATGCCTGAATGGGAAAATATAGTGACTTTCCATCGCAAACGTCCTGGGAAAACGCCATACAGGGACAAGGAGAGGACTAGGCAAGAATATATAGGAGAACGCGTTGGGAGTAGGTTTAGACACTATGATTAGGACAAAATTTAGACTGGGAAATGGGGTTATGTATAATAATTGGACAATTCTAGTTTGTACCACTATGCATATATACAGTGTTACATAGCCTGAGCATGAGGCCTTTCTATAAGAGGAAAGGAGAAAGAGTTTCTTCTTTTCGCCGTGAGCATTTAGCCGTTGTTTCTTCAACTTTGTCTTTTTTCACTGATCCATATTTTCTTGAGAGACCTGGTCTCTAAACTCATTGGTTTACAATCGGGGTTTTGCTGCTAATTTTTAAAATTTCGAAGTAGTTAGTATCCATCTTTTTCGCGGCTTGTCCACAGAACGAAATTTAGGAGACAATACATAACCCAGTATCTGAAAGGGAAAGAAAAATACGCATTGTTGTACTCATAAAATACAGTCTAACATCTTATAACGTACCTCTCTATTATCACGGTCTCCCCAATTTGGTGTTAGTATCTAGGAAACGCCCAGTGTAGGTATTGGGATATGCGAATTTCACCAAAGTCATTTTCAGACCAAAAGTATATAGGAAGTTGGTTTCCAGCGAGATCCGCAAACCTTTATTCAGTTTTGTCGACAGAGAATTCAACAGTCGTCATTACAATATTCTGCGTTTTTTGCTTTGAGGCAGTCGCGCGCCGGCGCGTAGACTTGATAACGTTTCAAGTAATCAATTAAAATGTGCGAACGTTCGAGGAATTAGACTTCCGTTTAATTAAAAGATCTAAAAATAACTGTAGTGAAATTCACATATCACTCCCTAAGATGCCCTCCCTGTCCTTTTATTCTCTCTTGGGACTGATGAAGGTAGTTAACGCCTTCCATGACTCAAATTTTGGCCTTCGGGCCCTTTTTAACGGACAGTTCGTTTGGCTGCCAAAATACACCAGACTTCATATAATTTTATTATAAGAGCACCTTAATCATTCAGACCGTAAGTAAAGGAAGCCTGATCATACATTTTCCTCACGCCTTCCCTCGTGGAAGGTGATTTCACGTGTGCTAGCGTTTTTCGCTACAACATTAGTCCACATTCTTGTGGACTAATAATGGTAATTGAACTGAGTGGAGTGCAATTTGGTCGAGCGCGCAAATCGGACGAGTTTGCAGCGCGAGTTTGATTTGAAATCACAAGTATGATTTCAGACCAAAATTGCATGACACGAAATTCAATTACCACTTTATTACAGCCATTTTGAAATCGCAGAATTCAGTCACTCTCAGTACCAATAAACTTTATTGATCAATTAGCCGATTTGTTGAAAAGCGGAAACAAAAAGGCTTTCACATCTCATTTTACGTTCGCACAGAAATGATGCGATATAAAGCAAAATGGTGCGATTTAAAACAGAAATGATGCGATTTAGAACAGATGTGATTTAAAGCAAAAAACAGCTGTGATTCGGGAATAAATCACACTTCTGAGATCCATTCAGATTGCAGGGATCACCAGTGATTTCAAAATGGAAATAATAAAGATTGAAATAACAATTAATACAAACTTAGGTAATTTTACTTATTTATCGGATACAGACTTAACCTTTAGGCGCAGTAACAATATCAGTGGAAGGGTCGAAATCTTGGAAAACATAGCGCCATCGGTGTATGGTGACAACAGGACGCAGGCCCACTGTTTTTAATCGCATTTCTGCACTGGCCATGTGGTGTACTTCTTTTGTCTTCCAATAGAAGTGTTTCTGCCTTTCGCCATTAACCTTTTTGTAGGCATCCTCGCCCCTGGTAAACTCACCGCAAGGTTTGTTCTGGATATTTATTCCTGGTTTTCCAAAACCTAAATAATACGCAAATTCGATTACCATAGTTTCATCTGCACTATGGGGTTCATCGTCTGGACGAAGCTTCCCGTCTAAGTAAATAAGGACATACCCCCCAGCACAGGGGTGTGATATGTCTAAATCTGAGGATGATCGAGGCTGAAGAACTTGTGTGAACTTTTTTTTAACACCGCCTATAACTTTCATTGGATACTGTGTTTCGTTGATAAATTGCATCACGCCTATGCGGCCATTGATCCGACTGAAATCGAAAATATTTGGATGGCCCTCTAGTTTTAATGTCACTGACTGGCGAGACACGATTTCTGCCTTTGATTCAACTGCTTCGTAATCCAGTATCTCAGGGAAACCAAACCCGCGTGTTGTCATTTTTACGATGCGCCTCGCTTCTGCGTTTCTACTGAAGGCGACCAACTTTGTCAGTTTTCCTTCTTCTGACGGAAGTCGTCCAAGAAATGTCAAGTACTTCTCACCGAACAGGAAAGATAATTTTTTTCTAAATCTTGCTTTTGGCCGTCGATTTTCCGATCCGCTTTTTCGTCATCCTCTTTATGCTCGCTTCCAAGGTCTGCAAATGTTCCTTTGGCGATTAGAAGAAGCGAATTAAAACAACTGAAAGCTTTACAGTAAGTCATCAATGCTCTTACAAAATCTGCCACATCTGTATCATTTGTCAAATTATCGCTGTACTTATATGGTAGTGGTGACTGGATTCTGTTACCCAGTTCTCCCATAAACTGCACGTAGTCGTTCCACAGGTTAGGATCGTCCAGCTTTTCACCTGGTTTCATCTTCTGCAGCTGGGCGGTCTGGTCTGACACGCGACGTTTCAGGCCGTCACATTTCTGGTCTTATAACTTGCTGTTAAATTCGACCAACTCTTTATGTACAACGTCGGCCACTTGTTCTATGATGCTTGGCTGCCTGGGTTGTCTCGAAGCAAGAATGGCACCAATGACGCTGCAAATTGTTCCCCCAACTGTCGCCCAAACAGGTCCGCCGGCCGCCTCACCGGCAAGCGCCACGACGCTTGAAATGATTTCCAAAGTACCACCCAGGACATCTCCACTTTCCATCTTCTCTAACCCGCTTATTGTTGCAGTAGCTACATTTCCCATACTCTCAATGATTTTTTTTCTTGCTTCTTCATCGGCTTCCTTTTTCTGCTCTTTAACCCAATTACTAATAGCGTCAATCTTTTTGTCGATGTCAGATGTTGAGAGCGCTGAGTGGAATGAGTCTGAGAATTCATGCACGCTGGAGCGCAAGGATTCCAAGGGATCTTCGTCAGTAACAGAATGAAAGGACTCGTTCATTTTATCTAAATTGGAAAGATATTAAAAAGATAAGAAAAAGTTAATTCTTCTTGCTTCCAAACGGCTCATGTCCTAAACAACGCATTTCTTTGCATTTTTAAGTTTCGAGAAATCTGCTCGAAGTTTCCCTCTATAAGAGAAAATGTTATCATCATCATCATCATCATCATCATCATCATTATTATTATTATTATTATTATTATTATTATTATTATTATTATCATTGGGCTTGTATGGACAGAGAATTTGAGCAG
>CALNXK010000167.1:82500-175000 GCA_942486035.1 Porites lobata | reverse complement strand
AGCGTTGATATTTCTACTTTGGCTACCGAAATTTGTTCTCATGCACGAAAAAAAAAATCGTTCTCGTTCTCCTTTCAGAGAAAGACTCAATACTGTCTTTTATTTTTAAATCAACAAAATTCGTTGATTCCATTTAGGTTGCGTTTTGAGAAGCCCAAAAAAACTGACGCTTTGGTAGGGACTTTTCGAGCAATCTGAATACGTACTCTTTTAATCTTGTATTGCAAGAGGATCAAAACTCTGGATCACAAATCGCCAAGTATCCTTTGCTAGCCATGGCCAAGAAAGAGCTGAAAGCGTCTCTGCTCTTGCCATAAAGTGCGTTCCGCGGTCAAACCAGTAGAGAGTCTTTGCTTCACCAGACTTCATAGCGTTGTAAGCGTTTTCCCCTTGAGTGAATTCATTGCCAGTGTTATCCTGAATGTTAATCATATGTGTAAGAAAAGAATTTCGGCAGAAAGCAAATTCTATTGCTCTGGTATCTCTTGCCCGTGGTTCCAAATCGTGGCCTACGTTTCCATTCAAAAACATGATAATATACCCGCAAGAGTAGAACACTGGTCCCTGAAAGCCTTGAACAGGATGAATGAGGCTGTACGTCGTAACTAATAAAACCTGCGCTTGAGCCCCACCAGTTACTTTTCTTGCGGGAAACAATCTTCATGGGAAATTCTGTCTCATTGACGTACTGAACCCAAAGGGGGGGCCCAAGACACATTCCTTCATCCACCAAAAGCCATATCCAGGAGGTACGTGATGTCCCTGTAATCGCAACTTTACTGAATGGCCCGCTACTTCGATTCAGCTGCAGTAGATTCAACAATCGCTGAATCAGGCATTGGCGGCAAGCTTAAGCTTCTTCTGACTGTTTCTACCAGCCCTTTACCTTCGATATTTCTGCTTAAAGCGACGATCTTTGTAAGTTTTCCTCCTTCATAAGGCATCCTTCCAAGAAATGTCAGATATCTTGCATCTGAGAAGAAGGTAAGTTTTTCTCGAGCATCATTCTGCTGACAGCTGATTCTTCGATTCACAGCATCTTGTTCGTCTTTGTACTCCTGCCCCAAGGCTTCAAATGTTCGTTTAGCAACCATCAAAAGAGCCATGAAGCAGTTGTAAGCCTCGCAGCTGTCACAAAATCTGCCAAATCAGGATCTTTTGTGAGAGATCCTTTGTCATACTGAAATGGCAGGGCTGCTTCAAATCTGTTTGACAGCTCACCTAAGAACTGAATAAAGTCACTCCATAAGTTGGGATCGACTAGCCTTTCCCCTGATCTCATCGTACACAACTGTGTTACCTGGTCTGACAGGCGGCGTTTCAAACCATTGTATTTATGGTCTGGCAATTTTGTGTTGAAGTTTACCAGTTACTCGTGTACAACTTGTGCGAGTCGATCCACCACACTCGCTTGCTCCGGTCTCTTATAAGCAAGAACAGCACTGATGATTACACAAACTGCTTTCAATGGAGGACCATGAGGTTCGCCTGTTAACTCTGACATACTCGCTACTATCTCCAAAATGCCTTCAGCAACTTCCAGTTTCCCGCTACCTGTCTTGAACTTTTTCATGCCATTTATTGCTCACTCAAGGAAAGGAAGAAACGTTTTCCCAAGCCAGCGGGTGAGAAAACAAGAATGGGTTTAGAGAGAACAAGTTTGAGAACGACTGCACAAAATGGCACGTTTTGGCCCGAAACAGGGTAAGGATTCAGAGAACTTGGTGGTACTCTTTGAGCAAGAATTCCTAGGAATGCCCTTCTCCCCCAACCCCCCGTCCACCGGAGTCATACGGGGCGTTTTCCATTTACCAATAATTTTGGAAACGCCCATGGAAACAACAACAACGACAACAATGTATTGGTTTACAGAACTATAAAGTTTACAATACTTTATGCCCCGCAAATAGCTTTTATGCTAATCTAGGCAGGACAATTAAAATTTTAAATTTAAAATAGAAAAAACCAATTCTAGTAAAAGACTTTTTCATTTTTTCAGTTCCGGAGAATTTGACAGAGAAACATCCTTTGCAGATAATCGCGTATTATAATGATGTTTTGTACTGATTTTCGCACAAACTTAAGACTTTTAGGAGCAGCCTTAGCTAAGAATGGCCGTTATACATTAAAAAGCTGAAAGGTCCATCGAGTGAAGTTTATGCTCTCGTCACCAAAATTCAAGATGGTAACACAGATATTGCCGTGAAATTTTAAAGCTTGTGAAAACTCGTAAATGGAACATGCATTTCCACCGGGAAAACAGGACTACCTTTTCAAAATTTCACTTATTCGCGGGAATTTTCCAGTGGAAGGCCGGGAAAACGTGTGTTCTATTAACATCCCAACCGGTATTTGCGGAATTTCATGATAAATGGATTCAAGCGTCCACGTCAAGTGCTGATCCTTTTTCTAAGGGAAAAACCCCGACGAACAAAGTTTCAATTTCTTTTACTTGCCACATACGTTTTTTGAATTTACAAGTGATTTACATTTTCTCTGTTCGATCGAGTCCCTATAGAATTCACATAATTTCACATCTGTTTCTACGTTTTGCTTGGATGCTTATTTGCATGAATTGATTTATCCTCTTTTCATCGTTCGGCAATAGGGTCCAATAGCAATGTTGAGCGTCAGAGCCAGTGGAGAGCGAAACCAATTGCGACAGTTCCATGTACCCGTCGTTTCAAGTCAGTTTTTCCATAAGTGTAATCCACTCACAATGGGAACACTACTCACCTGAGGCTTTTTCTTGTCTTTCTTTCTATCTGTAACCTACAGCAAATATCTGTTTCGTTGTATGAAAAAGTTCAGTGCTCACCTCCTACTGTAGTTTCTTCTGCTTCCTCTTTCGATCTGGGTGTTTCAACCGGTGGAGTCTGGAAACGAAGAAAAACAGAACCCCTTTGTATGATTTTGTTCAGTTTCGACTCTGTGTATGCAGCACTCAAAGTTTCACACCCATCTTGCACCCAGTGCAGGGATCCTTGACGTTGTATCTTGAGCATTCGCTTCCGTGCCGCAATGTGCATTTCGTCTTTAATACCCTAACCAGCAGCCGGCACTGCTGTTCCTGGTCCGCGTCTTGTTCAGTTTTCAGCTGAGTTTTTAGGTTATCCCAGGTGAAAACAATGTGTTTCTTTTCTGTGTTTCCATATGTTATGGAGACATTAGGGTTTATACATTTATTTTAAAAGATGCTTTGTTTCCTTTGTGTTACGTCAACAGAGTGTGGGGTATAAATTAGTTTACTCCGGAGATTGGCCTTGTCATAACAGGACAACTTTTCTAAGGTAAGGTAAGGTGATCTTTATTTATGCACGGTGTTATAAATTAATCAGGCATGAGATATTATAAAAAATTTAAAAACCTTAATTACATTTACTGGGTTCCGCTAAATACAGTATTAAAAATATTCAATTAAGTATATACGAAAAAAAAGAGCCTGTTTTCCATGAATGCCGTGCCTTACTTGATATTATAATAACTGTGCAAAAGTTACTCAAAATTACGTAAAGGTTCTGCTTGCCTAAATGTTTGAGGAAGACTATATATTCCACCGAACAGCACCACTCTTATCTATCGTCTTCCAGATCACGGTGTTTTTAAAATCTCAACATTCATATCTATTTGCTAATGAGGTTCATTGATATTCAGTTAAAGAAAATTTGTGTTAATTTTTATGCGCTTAAACATTATGGTAAATAATGGCACCACGTCTTACAGCGTTGATATATAACGTAACATCGAAATACTGGAACTATTAATTAAGTCTTTCATTAACTTTCAGTTTTTCGGTGTGTGGGGACACAATCTTCCTTCTCGACTCAAATGATGTCAAAATGAAGTATTAATATACTATTTTCATTGATATGTTTGCTCCGAAATGGGCACGCGGGCCCCATAATTTAGCACGTTTTCCCTCCTGGGACCCTTTGCATTACCCCTGGGTATTGAGCGTGGTATTTAAATGCTTTGTCAACATCAGGATCACTGATCAGATGGCTTTTCTATGCGTTCATGCCCCGAGAGGGCATATATACTTGCGTTTTTTGTGTGCCGTTCCGGTTTTCGTCGCTGAGCATGGCCTAGGCTCCTGACGCTATCCTTCCTTATGTTTTGGAAGCCGTTCGCCCGGCTATAATACCTCCTTCGAGTTACCTTTTATAGCGTGAGTCGCTTTCAGACTGGATTTCATGGCGGGTATCATTCTCCATTTCATTTCATAACGTGTGTCGCTTCGGGTTGTTTCATAGCGTGCGTCGCTTTCAGTTGTTTCAGCATGTGTCGCCTTCACGTTGGTTTTTCTCGGCGTGTGTCGCCCTCCAGTTAGCCATTTCTGGCGTGAGTCGCTTTCACTAGTTTCATAGTGTCTTTCGCACTTTGCTCTCCATTTTGTGTTTATAGCGTGTGTCGCTTATAAGTTTGTTTTCATGGCGTGTGTCGCCTTCAGGTTGTTTTTACGGCGTGTGTCACCTTCAGGTTGTTTTCACGGCGTGTGTCGCCTTCCAGTTAGCCATTTCTAGCGTGTGTCGCTTATAAGTTGTTTTCATGGCGTGTGTCGCTTATAAGTTGTTTTCATGGCGTGTGTCGCTTATAAGTTGTTTTCATGGCGTGTGTCGCCTTCAGGTTGTTTTCACGGCGTTTGTCGCCTTTAGGTTGTTTCTGCGGCGTGTGTCGCCTTCCGGTTAGCCGTTTCTGGCGTGTGTCGCTCTCACTAGTTTCATGGTGTCTCTCGTATTTTGCTCTCCATTTTGTGTTTATAGCGTGTGTCGCTTATAAGTTGTTTTCCTGGCGTGTGTCGCCTTCAGGTTATTTTTACGGCGTGTGTCGCCTTCAGGTTGTTTTCACGGCGTGTTTCGCCTTCCAGTTAGCCATTTCTAGCGTGTGTCGTTTATAAGTTGTTTTCACGGCGTGTGTCGCCTTCAGGTTGTTTCTACGGCGTGTGTCGCCTTCCGGTTAGCCGTTTCTGGCGTGTGTCGCTTTCACTCTAGTTTCATGGTGTCTTTCATATTTTGCTCTCCATTTAGTGTTCACAGCGCGTGTCGCTTACCACTTGCCCGGGCAAGTACCACCTTGACGTTGTTGTCATGGCGTGTGTCGCCTTAAGGTTAGCGGCATGTTTTCAGACTAGTTTTTGTAACATGTGTCGCTCTAAGGTTTCCTCAGCCGTTATTAGCGCGTATCCCTTTCAGGCTGGTTTGTTTATGGTATTTTCTGCTCCTAATTTAGTTTTCGTAGTGTGTGTCACTTTCAGTCTAGTATTTGGCATCTTCTGCTCTTATTTATTCAGTATGTCGTTCCTCCCTTTTGGGATCGTTTTTCATGGTGTTGCTTCTTTTGTCCTCATGTGCGGCGCGTCATTTTGGTCTTGTATTTCACATTTTCTATACTTTGCGGTCCGTGTTTTTTCTGCATGCGTGCTCCTTCGCATATCCTGTAGTTTGTCGCGTTTTTATTCACGTTCGTTGTTGCTTACGTTTTCTTTTCCGCAACTAGTTCCAGTATTCGGAAATTTTTCTTCTCTATTTCTTTGTTTGTTTGTCAATGTTATAGAGGTTACAACATTAGTTTTTTCTAGTTTATTTCCTTGGGCCCTTTTGTTTTCTCGTCTTTTATTCACTTGGCATTTTTAAGCGATGTTAAAGTGTTAAGCTTCCATTGCCAGTACGCACGGCACGTGCTTTTATCATCGATTTTTCCTGTTTCGAATAGAATTCATGATCATGGCATCTCTGTTCTGTTTTGTTTACAAATATCAGTGCGCGATGATCACACTGGGGGGCTCTTAAACGGAAGACGGCCGCTTTCATCCTGTTATTTGGAATTAGTCATCCGCGGTTCTACGGTTTAGCTGCCTGGGCTGTTTTTTACGTTCCAGATTTATTCGGCGTTTGCCATCTGTTGTTAGTTTTATGCAGGTTCATCTCGACTACATGTATACCTCGTGTCACGCAAATCGGCCCATCGCTTTGTTTTGGTTGGTTTTTTCTTGTGTGTTGTTTTACTCGCTTCGAGAAATTTGTCGTTATTTCATGACTTTCGGTCTTATGCTCCTGCTATCAGTCCGGTCGATCTGGGGCGGGTAATCTAAATTACGCCCGATACTCTGTCTGTGACGGGGTTCCTGGATCGGCCTGGTTGGTGGCTCCCCCTTTCCCCCTTTATTTCTTTTTCCAGTTTCGGTTTAAAGCTTTCACGTGGGGTATATGTGCGTTGCCTTCGTGGTAATCTATTTCCAATTATTTCGCTTTTAGGCACTGTTTAACTTCGGTTAAAACGCACGAGATTCCGTCAGATCTTATCATTCCTGGTGTAAATGGAAGGGGAGCCCGCCAGTTGGGCCGGTCCGCTCCCGTCTCCTTCATCGGTCTCCGCTATTTGTTTGGCTTTGGGAAGTCGACCCTTGTTCCCACACAAGCGTCGGTGTTTCTGTGGTATATCATAGATTTTTCCTTACACTACGTTTTTAATGCCCCTAGATAAGGCGGTTAAACTTGCTGCTTTTCTAGAAAATATGCTTAGCCACAAGACGGTATTTCTAAGTCCCTGCAGAAGTCTGTGGGAACATAAACTTCTTTACACTCTTGTACCTGCCGCCAGGTTGTTTTCTAGTGCGGCGTGTTTGGCCATATCACACGGCACAGGCGTCTCCAAGAGCTGTTCCCGTAGGGTGAGCTTCTGAGATTGGGGGGAATATGACGATCTTTCTAAGGTTGTTGGCTTAGTGGCGAAATTCGGCGCTCGGGTAGAAATTATTTTCGCCCATATCTTAGTATTCCCCGCGTGTGCCATAGAGGTGCAGCATATCGATGAAAATTCTCCTACTATTTTCATTGATATGTTTGCTCCGAAATGGGCACGCGGGCCCCATAATTTAGCACGTTTTCCCTCCTGGGACCCTTTGCATTACCCCTGGGTATTGAGCGTGGTATTTAAATGCTTTGTCAACATCAGGATCACTGATCAGATGGCTTTTCTATGCGTTCATGCCCCGAGAGGGCATATATACTTGCGTTTTTGCCCCCCCTCCTCCCCTCAGCGACGAAAACCCGGTTATGCTGCACTTCTTCGCATACGCGGAAATTATTTTCGCCCATATCTTAGTATTCCCCGCGTGTGCCATAGAGGTGCAGCATATCGATGAAAATTCTCCTACTATTCTGGAAAAGTGTAAGTTAACCCTTAAGATCCAATAGTGACCGACATCAATTTTCTCCTAATGATACCGAAACTTTGTCAAGAGATTAGGTTATGAGAATCAATGAAATGATCACCAGAAAGAAAATACTGTTACCTTTTATCAAATTCCCTGAACACATTCTTTAAGGAAATGTATAGAGATCAGTTGGGAGAATTTCATTCTGGATACTGGGGCTTAAAGGGATAACGATTTGGTAATGACAAGAGAGAATAACGGGACAAAGAGGGAAACGCCCAGTCTTATGGCGTACGATTCCCGCCAAAATTCATTGTTTGAATTTTAACTTCATGATTTAAATTTTCAACTTCAATACTTAAATTTTACAGCTCAATTCAAAATTGTTTACTCTTCTTTTAGATTTCACATTATTGGAAAACTTTTTTGCACTCATCTTTTCGCTTTTTAACTCAACCTTTGTATTTGACCTTGCTCGCTGTACATTTCCAACTCGCTTCGTCAAATACATGGTCGAACCATGCAATTTTCTACTCCACGCTGTGAATTAAACGAAACACTGAACTATTTTTCATACACTGCTGCTTGTTAGATAACGTCATTTCGTCCCCGAGTACCGGTGGGTTGGGTAATGCGCAGTCAGAATGACACAGAAGATCAAGCTGTTGTTCAGTGTTCACCCGACGCGCGTCAATGTATTCAAGTGCAAGTGTTGGGAATGCCTCTTAAGTTATCCAACACTGTCACAAGCGATTCTTAACACTATCCATTTCTCTCACGATCTCCTTAGTTTTTACAAGATCTGAACTCTCTCCCGAACTGTTCCCCGAGATCCCCTTACACAGACAACTCCCCCTATTCAGATTGGTCGTCTACACTCTTATGATTTCCGATCTAATTGCATTGTCAATCACGATTTGACCCTAAGTTCTCGATTACACGTCATTCAACACTTCGAGACGATATGCACTAACAGATATTATCATAAACCGACACGATTCCGACAGCAAGAAAGAGTTTCATTCTCACCTTTCCTCTCTTATACAGTTAGTTATACCTGGAAAATTAGGCTATTTAGCCAGCGAATAACCAGACTTTGCCATTCAATTATACTTTATACTTTTTTTATGTCCTACACTCCAATTCTGAAAAACAAGTCAAACAAAGGGTAACATGGTCTAACATAGTATAACAGGAGCCTCTTGAGTTTACAAAGTTGAGACCCTGCACTCAACTGTAACTATCTAAGTGTCAGTTCGTTTCTGGCAATTTGAACTAAGAAGGCAAGCTCGTTACTTTCGCTTCTTTTTTAACCTTCAAAATCACAGTTTGCAAAAGTTCTTTTTAGACACATTAAACTGATATTTTATCTTGAGGCCGATTGCTACCAAGACCAAAGACGGCATTCTATAGGCAATTCTCTAAGAGAGAACAAGTTAAGTGAAGAACGTTAAAATTTGCTTTAGACTACCAAAATTTGTTTTCATGCGTGCAAAAAAGAATCATTCTCGTTCTTCTTGCAGAAAAACAGTCGCTACTGACTTTGGTTTTTAAACGTTTTGTTCATAAGGACTCCATACTGAAACTTTGGTAAGAAACTCCCCCTCAAGCAAATACTATATACTTCAATCTTGTACTGCAAGAGGATCAAAGTTCTGAATCACAAGTCGCCAAGTAAGTGGCCATCGCAAAAGAGTCTCTGCTCTTGCCAGAAAGTGCGTTCCACGGTCAAACCAGTAGAGAGTCTTCGCTTCACCAGACTTCATAGCGTTGTAAGCGTTTTCCCCTTGAGTGAACTCATTGCCAGTGTTATCCTGAATGTTAATGTTAAGTTCCAGAAAATAATTTCGGCAGAAAGCAAATTCTATTGCTCTGGTATCTCCTGGCCGTGGTGTCAAATCGTGGCTTACGTTTCCATTCAGAAAAATGATCATATACCCACAAGAAAAGAACACTACTGTCTGAAAGCCTATTGGACAGGATAAATGAGGCTGTACATCGTGAATAAAACTTAATTCACCTGTCCCACCTTTCTGGCGGGAAACAATCTTCATGGGAAAGTCTGTCTCATTGACGCACTGAAACCAAAAGGGGGGACCCAAGACATATTCCTTTAGCCACCTAAAGCCATATCCAGGAGGTACGTGATGTCCCTGTAATCGCAACTTTACTGATTGGCCCGCTACTTTAGCTGCAGCAGTTTCAACTGTTGCTGAATCAGGCATTGGCGGCAAGCTTAAGCTTCTTCTGACTGTTTCTACCAGCCCTTTACCTTCGATATTTCTGCTTAAAGCGACGATCTTTGTAAGTTTTCCTCCTTCATAAGGCATCCTTCCAAGAAATGTCAGATATCTTGCATCTGAGAAGAAGGTAAGTTTTTCTCGAGCATCATTCTGCTGACAGCTGATTCTTCGATCCACCGCATCTTGATCATCTTTGTACTCCTGCCCCAAGGCTTCAAATTTTCCTTTAGCAACCATCAAAAGTGCCATGAAGCAGTTGTAAGCCTCACAGTAAGCCACCACAGCTGTCACAAAATCTGCCAAATCAGGATCTTTTGTGAGAGATCCTTTGTGATACTGAAATGACAGGGGTGCTTCAAATCTGTTTGACAGCTCACCTAAGAACTGAATAAAGTCACTCCAAAGGTTGGGATCATCTAGTCTTTCCCCTGACCTCATCGTACACAACTGTGTTACCTGGTCTGACAGGCGGCGTTTCAAACCGTTGTATTTATGGTCTTGCAATTTTGTATTGAAGTTTACCAGTTGCTCGTGTACAACTTTTGCGAGTCGATCCACCACACTTGCCTGCTCCGGTTTGTTACAAACAAGAACAGCACTGATAACTACACAGACTGCTTTCAATGGAGTACCATAAGGTTGACCTGTTAACCATGACATACTTGCTACTATCTCCAAAATGCCTTCAGCAACTGCCAGTTTCCCGCCACCTGTTTTGAACTTTTTCATGCCATTTATTGAGGCTTGGAGAGCTTTAGCTACATTTTCAATGGGTATTTTCTCTGACTTTCCCTTGTTTTTCTTCTTCTGTTCAGTCACCCAGTCAATGATCTCCTTGAGCTTGGCTTCACAAGAAGATTTCAGCGAGTCACTCGAGGCCGAAACATGAGACAGACTTTTTCGCAAAGACTTGATCTGTTCCTCGATATCAAAGAACGTAGGACCTTCTTCTCCGCCAGACGTAGATGATTCCATTTTAATCTAAGCCGAGAGAGAGAAGGACATCAATCCCTGTTTTATCTACTTTATTTCAATCGTGATGTTTAATCCTACGTAATCCTCCAAAAACTTTAAAAGGGTACTGATTTTAAGATCTTACAGCACCTGATATCATGCAAGCTCAGTGGCGGATCCAGGGGAGGGGCACGGGGGGCCGACCCCTCTTTATTTTTCGACCAAAATGAGGCCGAAAGGACCGAAAAAAATTTTTTGGAGACCGCCCCCCCCCCTATCTCAGGGTCTGGATGACCCCCCGCCCCCCCTTATCTGAAGGTCTGGATCCGCCACTGAAGCTTTCATAGCGTGATTCTCATTGCTCTTTGATGCTCACTCAAGGAAAGGAAAAAACGTTTTCCCAAGCCAGCAGGTAGGAAAACAAGTATGGGTTTAAAGAGACCAAGTTTAAAAATGACTGTGCAAAATGGCACGTTTTGGCCTGAAACAGGGTAAGGATTTGGAGAACTTGGTGGTATACTTAAGAGCTGTGTCACGGAGAAATTCAGCCAAATTAGGAAATTACAAAATGCCCGTTGAATTTAGAGAAACCTAAAAATAACCGCTTAAAACTTTAAAGGAAGGTTAAAATAACACAACAGAAACAACAAATGCCACGGATGGGCAAAACTGAAGACGATTGAAACGGATTGAAGTTAGGGTTTTTGAAAACTGTTCAGCCTAACAGTTTTCAAAGTTGATCTCTGCTGCTTGCAACTTCGAAAATAATGCTCAGGAGACATATTTGTTTGTCACGGATCTCTGATTTTGTCATTTACATGTAATTTCTTTGCTTACTTTAAGTTCCATAGCGATTGAGGGAGAGTAATCGGCAAAATTAAACAAAATGAACTAGACTGCCGTGACACAGGCCCTTTAACTCTAGGACCCACCCAAGTCATACGGAGCGTCTCCATTTTCCAAAAAACTTTCCTCCACGGAAAGGTCCATCGAGTGAAGAACGAGTTCCATTTCCATTCGTTTATGCCCTCTTCACCAAAATTCAAGATGGTGGCACAGATACACAGATATTGCTGCGAACAGCTTGTGGAAACTCGAAAATGGAACATGCATTTCCATCAGGAAAACCGGACTACCTTTTCAAAATTCCACTTTTCCCCGGGAATTTTCCAGTGGAACGCCCGGGAAACCTGTGTTCTATTAACAACCCAACCGAAATTTGCGGAATTTCTTGATAAATTGATTCAAGATTAAAGCGCCCAACGCCAGGAGCTGATTACTCATTCTAAGGGAAAACCCCTGCGGACGAGGTTTCAATTTCTTTTACTTGCCATTTTTTGAATTGATAAGTGATTGACATTATCTATATTCGACAGTAGCCTGTTCCAAGCGTTCAGATAGTGGAGAGCGGTGCGAAGTAAAGAAAGCGATGAAAAGTAGAGGGGGACTGGGGAGAGAGGTGCGGGAACGCTCCCTATACAATTCACATCGGTTTCACATCTGTTTCTACGTTTTGCTTTATGCTTATTTGCATGAATTGATTTATCCTCTTTTCATTGCTTCGATTTCATGGCTCGGCAATAGCAATATATGTTGAACGTGGAGAGCGAAACCAATTGCGACAGTTCAATACCTTTCGTTTCAAGTCAATTTTTTCTTAAGCGTAATCCACTCACAATCGGCACACTACTCACCTAGGGTATTTTTTGTCTATCTTTCTATCTGTAACCTACATCAAAGATCTGTTTCATTGTATGAAAAAGTTCAGTGCTCACCTCCTACTGTAGTTTCTTCTGCTTTTCCCGGTGATCTGAGTGTTTCAACCGGTGGAGTCTGGAAACCAGGGAAAACAGAATCCTTTTGTTCAGTTTATTGTCTGTGTATGCAGCACTCAAAGTTTTACACCTTAGCAACAACATAGGGCTTGTGATACGGCGGATTTGACTATATTAATCTCTAAATCATCTTAAGGTTAATTATCGAGAAGAAAAAACAGTTCTGGGTTTCTCTTCATATGTCATTCATAATGGAAGTACCAGATATCATTTCCTTAACTGCGAAGAGCTCTTTTTATCGAGATAAGCTCCTACACAATAGATGAAAACATTCAAAATGGCAGGTCTTGCGCCTTTTGGACGAGATGATCAGCCGCATCTTGAGGTGAAAATTGTTGGTGGAAAGCGTGTCGAAGTTCCAGTTGACAATCATGGAAAGCCACTTAATCAGTCAAAAACTGTTAATCGGGCAGAATGGAGCCTTCCAGGACAACAGTATGGTCAAAGCTCTTCGGTTTTGTCAACAGCAAACTCTGAGAAATCGAGCTCTATGATCTCGCCTCCTCCGTGGATAAACAGAACTGACACACCGCCGCGAAAAATTCTAAAATCACTGGAAAATCCTGATGATCATCAAAGTAAGTCTGTGGAAGGCCTGAGAAAATTTTCATCCCCAAGTTCGCCGCAAGTTTTACCACCGATCCGAAAGAAATCAGGAGTTGATGGGGATCAGTCTACAAGGGATTTGGCTTCAAGACTTAATGCAGTGTTGCTGGGATTCGATACTATAAAACTAAAAGATGCGTATCTCAGTTTTGCAGGTTATGACTCCACTTTGACAGGATTTGTTTCTGCAGAACAAGTCGAGAGAGAGTTTTTTAGACTAAAAATTCCTCTTAAAGGAGAGCTTTTAAACGAGTTGTTGGTAATTTTCATGTCTGCTCACAGGCCAAACTGGGTCAATTATGAACAGCTTTTGAAGTTCATCAGCAATGCTGTTCAACCAACTGTCACAAGAGAGTTTAACATTCCAAAGCTTGATCTGACGTCAAATCCAGGTGATCGACTCCAACAAAAAATGTCGGGCAATTCGCCTAGGGCTGAAGTCAAATTGCCACTTAAACCAAATCAGGTATCACCAAGGTCTGATGATATGCCAAAAGGCCGCCAGAGTGCTATAGCTGCAAGAAAAGCTTTTCAAGATAAGCAAGATACAGAGATCTTGTTGCAAATGGAACAAATGCTAAAAGAGATTGACGATGCCCAGGCACATGTACAGGCATTGAGAAGACATCTGGAGGAACAAGAAGGGGCAGGAGCAGAATTTATATCCTCACAAAAGGTATTTAACACTCTCAATAAGCCCTTTGCAGCTTGCTTTCACCTGATCTGCTAAGAAAAAAAAGTTTTAAAAAATTTGGATAAACCCTCAAGATTACCAGAAATGGAAAGTGCATGAGAAAATTAGGTAGAGAGCCAATTTTGAGGTGACTGATGTGCACTGAATGTCCAAAAAATTATATAGGGTTTGTATGGAAAAATTTTGTGAGCCATAAGGCTTGTAGTGTGAGAAAAAAGCTGGCATTTCCTGACGCCACCACTGGTTTCCCCCCCAAATGTCGTCTGAGAAACGAGCGCAGAAATTCTATACTGAAGTTGCATCTCTACCCAGATCTGGGTAAGTGCCTCTGATTGGATGAAGCAAATTTTTAACGTAACTGTGATGTTTCTTTATCCTTTTCTGTAAAATTTTTTGTTTGATGATAGTTCCTGCTCACCTTTTCTTTTAGCTAAAGACAATATGTTTGAGGCATCATATTCCTTTCAACAACTCATTGTTAGATAAAGTCATCGACAGACTTGACAAATACAATTCTGGAAAAGTGAGGTTAGTGGAAATTTATGATTTGGAATAGTGTAAGAGGATGTTAGCAACAATGTTGCACACCTCCACTCAAATTATTTTGGGAATACTTGGCAGTGATTTCACAAATTTTCTGATGTAAGAAATACATTGAATTATTTTATGATGATATTCCTATCTTGAAAAGAAATATCGTGGTTCACTGACCAGACACTGCACATCAGTGTATTCTTACAGCCCTAGAAGCTGACAAGGACGGAGACTTCTTGATGAATTCCATAGTGGTGATCTAACTGTTTAACAGTCAGTAATCTGTTTAATACACCAAGAGAGAAATCATAGCAACATTATGAGCAAAGAAACAAACATGATGTACTTATTTCAGTTGGTTAGAATTCATGTCCTTTGTGGAGCGAGCCCTGCCTCTTCCAACATCCAGCATTTCTTCGAGCCACAGTTACAGTAGGAATGGTGGGCGTGTTTTAGAAACTCCCCCTGACAGACCAGTGTGGGAAACAAGACAGCCCCTTAAGGGAGTCAGCCATGAAGGAAGGTACCCATCTTATGATATAAGCATGGATCAAGAACAACATAACATTCTAGGTATTACTATGACAATAAATTAGTGTCAGAAATCTCCCCCAGGGGGGTTACTCTGGATTTCAAGTAAAGGGGATAATTGAAGAATTTTGGGGGTTTGAAATTTTTAATTCCAGAATTTTTTTGTTCATTCAAAACAATTATCTGAAATTTGTGGTAGTGCCCGCGTATCCTGGCTGCATAGTTTTGCGAAACAGCCAATTTCTAATGTTTTTATTTTTTTATGTTATATCATTTAATGCTTTCTGGAAAGAGGCACCTTACAAAACTCCTTCAAGCACTCAGGCAGTGAAAGGGTTAATCCCCGTGGCTGCCATATGAATAATCTCAAGTTAGTTTCTTTAGAAACAAGGTGAAAAATAGAACCAAAAGAACATTATAACAGTACAACTGATTGAAATCTTTGTGACAGTCCTGAAATTCCCTTCCAAAAAATAAATGGGTCCAGATCTATTGTCATAAGAGGCCCCTTGCAGCTTGATTCTTGTATTGTAAGAGACCACTTCTCAGATGCTGGGTGCAAAGAAAATCATTTTTACCGCTTGCCATTTGGGCAAGCTGAAGCTAGCATTTACTAGCCAAGGCCCTGGTTGTTCAAACGCTGGATAGCGCTATCCACCGGATAAATCTCTATCCAGCAGATAGTGTAATTGATTTCTGTGATACTTATCCACTGGATAGTGATTTATCTGGTGAATAGCACTATCCAACGTCTGAACAACGGGGGCCAGATGTCATTTCAACTAGGCCAAAAAGCTTTTTGACGAGCAGAATTGATTTCACAGTTCTTCTGGTACTGGAATTGCTCAAAAAAACATCAATTGCGCGTCGGGCAAGTTAAAAAAAGAATTCACTAGCCCAACAGCAAAATCCACTAGTCTCAGGCTATCAGACATTACTTTCTTTGCACACTGCAGGTGACACGACCAAATGTTTGTATTTTGAGTGGGGCACTTATAAGAGGTTTAACTGGGTTTTATATTTTGACAGTAAAAGAATTAGAGGAACAAAGAAGAGGTAGAAGCTATAAACAACATCACATTCTTGAAGGGAGTGGTATAAATGGAGACCATGTAAGGTCACAAGAGGCTGAAGTATCGGAACCAGTTAATGAGAGGCAAGGAGATCTGTTAAGACGTCAGCATGAACTGATCGAGAAAAAACGACAGATTCAAAAAGAGCAAGAAGAAATTGATCAGATCATACAGCACCAGAAAAAGAAATTATATGGAGATGATCGGGATTATGATCCACCGCATTACCACGAGGAGGAAAGTAAAGTCAAGAGGTTTATGAAGCTGGCAAATGCACTTTATGTGTGTGATTCTGATCAGTCAGGTTAGTGTCATGATTCTAGCACAGCTCTTTGATCCTTTAGGATCCAATAACTACATATTGTACATACACATACTCCAGACTGATCTCCACACATTCCCTCTTCAAGAGTTTGTTGAGAAAATTTCTTGGTTTATGAGAGTAAACAGAATTGGATCTAGGGGGAGGGTGCAGGGAGTGCACCCCCCCTCACCTGAAATGACCTGCCATTTTCTAATAAAACTGGTATTCTGCAAAATATGCATATGTGTATGATATGTATTTTTAGCAGTTCACATGATGTTACTGCCTGGTCAAAAGCCTTCTTCATATTTGCTTTTAAAATTTGTTTACATCACCAGTCACTTACTCCACTCCTTAGTTTGCACCCCCTCCTAAGAAAACTCCTGGATCCGCCCCTGGTAAAGACCATTGAAATTACGCGATTAATGATCAGAATGATGTCACAATTTGTTTTTCTCTGTCTCTTGCATGTGAAATTGAAATTTCACTGAAAATGGAGGCCAATGTTATGTAAAAAACAACAGTTTTCTATAGTCCTAAGACCACAGAAATGGCTGCCGTGAAACCACTCGTTCCACTTGAGTTTTGAACATTTTGATGTCAGTTCTACAGTCTATAAGAGTATAGGCCGTGGAAAATAAATTATTGTTGTCTATTTCTTAAATAGATCCCATATATTTCTCAGTGCACGTTCATATCTCCTTCAATTCTAAGGCTTTGTTATTTTATAGGTCTTATTGACGTGGATGAAACCCATCGGTTGCTAAACAACTACAATCTCGTGAACCAGCTGGGATTCTCTGCTGAACTGATTGAAAAGACGTTAAGAAGTTGTTTAACGACAGATGACAAAGTTAGTGTAGACGATTTAATAGATGAACTCAAAGGACATCTGTAGGAGTTATTTTGTGCTGTCTCTTAGAGACCGTTGTGTGTTAATGTTGCATTGGTCTTAGCTGTCCGTAAATCTGAAGTTTTGCTCATAAAGAAGTAACACTACAAAGTCAGAAAGAACTACTTGTACTTGTAGTATTTGTAAAATTAAGAAATATTTACGAGAAAGAAAGTTGTACAAAGTTTTAATCTTTCCAGGATCTCCTATGAAACAGTTATAACATATTGAAACAGGTAAATGCTATTATTATAGTTCTAAAGAAGCTGTTTTCTCCGAGACCATTTTTCAAAATCCTTTTTATAGTTATACTGTCAGAGTTCTAACATTTATGTGAAAACTTAGCTGAGCAAAGTTTTGTTATAAAAGTAGTTTTGATAGTTTTAGTACTACTCAGCCTGCAGCGGGGGTAGGGGAAGGAGAGTTTTTCCCTTATCCCACCCCCTCCCCCCCAAAATAATTTGATCGCCGATCAATTCTTGGGGTTGTGGTCTGGAGAGGGAGGGTTTTCCCTACTCCCCACCCCCTAAGAGTTTGATCGCAGATCAACTCTCAGGGACGGCAGTGGGGCAGGGAGAGTTTTCCCGTACTCCCCTCCCTCAAAAGCTTGCTCGTGAGCGATATACTACTGGCTGCTAACGAAGACTGCAAGCAAGCTCTTCATTTATGGCGAGCAAAGCAAGCCGCGAGGGGCACTCGTGTCTCCTTTCGTGTGCTGCTTTCGTGTGACTTCTCGTGACTCCCTCAAATAAAATTGTAGTCTCTGGCCCCCAGGTTGCCAAAGGGGAGCTTGCTCGCAGGCTACTGGTAGGAAGTGCACCTTCCATTTGCGACCCATCCGCGTGTACATGTTCCACTGGTCACCTTCATAATGAGTGATCACTATCATAATGCATCATCACCACCATAACACGTCATCATTATCATAACACGTCATCACCATCATAACGCGTCATCATTATCGTAACGCGTCGTCACCATCACAACGCCTCATCACTATCACAACGCGTCATCACTATCATAATGCGTCGTCCTCATCATAACGTGTAATCACCATCATAACTCCTCATCACTATCATAACGCATCATCGCTATCACAACGTGTCATCACCATCATAACAAGTCATTTTTCTTTCCTTTGTCGTCATCACTTTTGTCATCCACGGTGGTTATACATACACAATTATGTACACAATTATATATGGTGAGACAAACAATAAACAAAAGTGAAAACCCTTTTAAGATAAAGCAGATTCTCTTTGGTGTTTACTGTCCTTGACACATCTCCTCGCTTTCCCTACATTTAGAATGCCTGGAACAGGCCAGTGGTAAGTTTGAAGGATTCTGGGTGCCTGAGAAACGCGAAAGGCGCGCGAGGGTGAGGGTTCTCCCTCGGACGCGATCTCGTGCCAGAAGTCTCTTCCGCTTCCCTTTCGAACGTCTGCCACGCAGGCTATTGTACCCTCAGCCAGCGACAGATCGAAGAGAGCATTAATTCCGGATTCCACCTAAGCCACGGGCAGGGTTGGGGCGAGAGAAAAGAATGACTTGCTCTTGGTTTTCCGCACCCCCTCCCCTCGAGAAATTTCTCGCCGGAGTGTAGCGTCTGTCTTGAACTTCTTATTTTTTAAAAAACTGTGGAAGGCGTATGCTCTTTCAGGCTAGTATTGTCTAGCCCCCTTCGTTATCATGGATTTTTTGAGGCAGTTTATTTACTTAGTATCAGAAACAGATAACGCCTTATCCCGAGAATTATTTACAGATAACAAAAGCTCCATGAGTACTACTCGGCCTAACAAGTAAAATTAACAAGTAAAGGTTTTATCTTCCCTTTGTGAAAATTTAAGTTTCACTATCACTTTTCCAGATAATTGGCTTATTAAAGAATGATACATAAACACAATTAAGAATTTATTATAAATTTTTTTTATGCGCCTAGCATGCGTATGAAACACAAAAGGCATCGTTTAGAAGACAATTTTGTTACCCCATGGGACTTCCAAAACATGCCATAAGATATCAGTGGTATTTATTAACGCGTCCATGCTGAATATGGAGTTTGTTTACTCTCAAGTTCGAGATAACTTCTGCCGTTCATGAAAGCTGTGGCTAAACCTATCAATCTAACCTTATGAGCTCCAGGGACAGATATTTGGTGAAACGATGTGGAGTGGAAAAAAAGACAACTCGGCTACAAATGATGTGCCAAACAGGACAGTTATTAGTGGCGACTCAAAAAGTCCATCGAAGATTTTGGGATCTGCCGTGAGTAAACTGAAAAAATTTGAGCTAAAAAGGAGCAAGTCTTGGTGTAATTCGGTGAGCCGCATTCGGAACCGTAGAAATCTGCTGAAGAGATCCACCAGCTTGAAAGGTATTTGTACGATAAACCGTAACATGATCGCCACTTACAAACCGGGCTTACAAACGATAGGATTAGACCGGCTTCATAGTTTTATACGAGATCTTGCTAGACATTGTCAATATGATCTTTTACCACGTTATCCAGCAGGATAAGAATTGCCCCACGCGATCGTGATGCATCTTGTATCCGATGAATGCATTTTTTTTAAAACTTGCGAATTTTCCTGCTGTGATTGTACATTCCGTGTGTATTCGCCGGCGCTGATTTCGTTCACCTAGCTGTAGAAATCGCCTATCTGTCCATCACTCTTAAGGTAGACTAACAAAGGGTGCTTTATAGTTCAATAATTCACACACTCTCCGTGATAATATTACTTAGGCTTCACTTCATTTATTAAATTTAGCGAGTTTAAAGTGAAAGGCATTTTTATCTTAGCCATACAAAATATTACCAGTTACATGTACTCATGTAGTTTGCGTAGGTACAGTGCCCTCTTGCAGTGTAAGTGACTATTGTCACTTTTGTTTAATAACGATCCACTGTGAATATTGTTTTGGCTAATAACTTTGTTTTCATTTTGCCTTTATGAAATGGCCAGCTCAATCGAATCTTAATACTGATAAAAACAAACAAATAATTGAGAGCTTAAAGTATGTGCGAAACAGACAATCAATCACAGATAGATCAATCAGCAATACTACTGACTGTATAGAGTATAACCAGACGTCATACGGGCAACTCAATCAATCAATCAATCACCAAACTGATTCATCATGATTCATCAAATAAGCATATTCAATCAAACCGGGGGGGGGGGGTACTCCCTTACAAAAGACTAATAGGGATGTGCCGCTGGATGGGGTCGCATTTTCACGACTCGATTGACTATAATGGGGTCGCATTTTCAATAGATTTACTAGAATGGGGTGGCACATTTCGGATTTTTGGAGTAAGTAGGGATTCAAAATGGGAAGATTCTCAGGTAAAAAATCAGAAAGTTGTTTTTTATTAAATTTAACAATAAGCTCGCATTGACCGCATTACATTCCGCCGCTTGAAACCACATTGATAAGGTAGATGCATAAATAGAAAGTGACTAAGTTGGGATCGCGAAAATTACATTTTCCAAAAAGTGACTAAGATGGGGTCTATAATTGGCAGAAAAAATAGACTCTAATGGGTTAGGGGCTCTGAGAGGCCAGCGGAACATACCTAGAAAACATTAACCCAAGTACAAAATTTACAAAATCTAGCAATTTAGTTCTGTAGTCAAACAGTAATTGATTTCTAAGGAGCTGAGTTCCCTTGCGCCGCCGGGCGTTTAGTGGTCCTGGCGGTTTAATACTTGTATGCCCATTAGGAATTTAATAAATAGGCTTCCTTATGAGTGTGCATGCCCAGGCAGGGACCCCGAATACCGTGGTATTTTAATAGAACTTTGTTTTCAGTATCGACGATGTAACAAAAGGAGATGAAATGATTTTTCGATGCGTACTTACGGCATAGGCGTGACTCAAGAATCAATCCTCCCGAGCTGTAAAGAGCTAAAACACTGGGATTTGCCTCTGATTTTTTGGAGAGGGAAAAATGGGATGCAATGTGGTGCTTTTTCCCCCCGACTGATGAAGGGATTTGAGGCGAACTTCTGTGAACGCATCGCGTGCAGAGTGGCATGAGGAAGCCCTTAAGGAACGTCTGTGTTGGAGGCTAGCTGAAGCGGGACCCGAAGAAATTAGGCTGGGTTTGTACTGGCCCCGGGGGGGGGGGGTACTGCCATATATGGGCTATATGGGTATGTGCCGCTGTGAAGGGTATGGTTTTCAAGCAGTTTTCTCTAGGATAGGGTATATAAATCAGAGCGTTTAGGTCTAGAATAGGGTATCATTTTTCAGGAAGGTGATCAGTTGGTTGAAGATTTTATCTAGACTGGGGAAACAGCTACTCTAGGATAGGGGGATTTGGGGAGTTTACTCTAGTATAGGGTAGCAAAATTCAGCTGAACTAGCTCTGGTAAAGGTTAAGGGTTCCGGGGTCCCAGCGGCACATCCCCACCCAGAAATTCCTAAAGTGCCCCCCCCGGGGTACTGCCCCCCCTCCCCAACCCCAACTCAATTTGCAAAGTCCCAGCTAGGATGCAGCACTGAGATTTTGTCTCAATTGCGCGAGAGCCAGTCTTTTGTTAACAGTTTTAAAATCTGTTGTTTACAGGAAAAAGGCGCAATCGTGTTTTCTTGACTTATTGGTTTTGGACGGAGGATTCAAAAAGTTAAGCCTATCACATGCTATCATGTGATAAGTCAACAACAAGCGAATTTTTTTAGTCATATGTCAGCATTCAACATGTGCGCCTTTATTGAACATCAGGCACAAAATTTGTTGACCAACAAAACCTTGTGTCATTAGCCTTAATTAGGGTTATATTGTGATTTTGAGTGAACTCGTTTATAATCAGACTGGAATCTGATTTCCTGTGGTGCTGTTTATATACTTTTGCGTCATTCTAGACATTCTCCAAGTAAAGATGAATAAACAAACTAAAGTGGAACTTTAAATTGTAGCCTTATATTGATGTTCCAGCTAATACAAACACCGAAACTACCATCTAGCTATAGTTCGACGTTAAAAAACGTTTTAACTTCTGTCTAGCTTTTCAGAACCAGTATTTCGTAATTATCTTCAGCCCATTATTATTTTTTAGAGAAGGCGCAAAGGTCAAATATTTTTACCTTACCCTTGAAATGAATATATCTAACTAATTGTTAACTTTCTGTTGAAGTCAGTCATGCACAATTACTTTTAAATAAAAGCGATCTGAGCATAACATTGTTCGTAGCATACAATCGACTTTAGGCTTGTTACAAAAGGGAAATGATAATGATAAAAACTTGGTTAAAAACGAATGTGGTGTTTTTTTTGTAGAAGGGCCACTCAAAACGTGATATTGAAGCAGACGGTTTCGAGTTTGTGACTTTTTTTTAGCATTCTTAAACCGGAAGTTATACTTCGGAAGACCCTTAAATTGCATAAATCTATGATCAGTTGCTCGTCGGCAATACAAATATTCAGACATAAAGTTGTTTTGTCAACAAATATTTATTAAATTTGATTTGTGTTCCCAACGGTCCAACATTGATACCTTTGTAACCACGTTCTGGCCAATTATAAAATAAAAAATAAAAATAGTATTGTCGTCATAAATAATATTATTTAACAATAATATTTTCTATAAGCTGTCGTTGTCTCCAGATGGGAATTCTATCTTTCCCTGTCGGTGGATGAGTCCTTAAGAAGGAAATAATGCTTATAAAGTTCTTATTTTCACTCGCAGTTTCCACAGTTTCCGTGCTACCTTAATTTATTCCAAACCAAAAATAATATATGCTTCTTACGTCACGTGACAAAACTCGGTTTTACCGCTGTCTTGTCAATCAAAGCTGGAGGGTAATGGCATTCGCCAAACACAAACTGTGAAGAGAAAATTTACGGGTCTTTTGACTTATGAAAGTGTTAAAATTTGACCTCATACGGTCTTCTTTGTCGATCACGCTCTTTCTTTGTGCAATGGTGCGATAATGCAAGGCGTCAAAGCCAGCGGGGTGGAATTTGTTAGCTCTTAAAATGAGCTCGTCCGTTATAAAGGCACGATTTCTGACTTCAAACAAGAAGAAAGCAAAGCAGGGATCCTCTGGAACGCCGCCGGCTTCAAATGCACAACCACCGCCGTATTTACGACCACTGACTCCGGTTGGTAGCAGTTTTCAAGTTTATTAGCCATTTGTGCCGCGATCTGCGTTCTGTCAGAAAAAAAGTTTAATCAGTGTTTTGTTATTTCTCAAGGAAACCTTTCGGAAGCAGACCTCCTCAAGCCCAATCGATGCTCCGCGAGCTATCCATGTCCAGCGAAGTTCTTCGCCTGTCCCATCGCCCTTGCATGCTCGGCGGTCATATTCAAGCGATCTGAATCCTTCAGCGCTTGAAAATGGTGCCCATCTAAGCAAATCAGTACCAGATTTGAGACCTGGTATACGACATATTCGTAGTACAAGTCAACCTGTACCCGTGGTGAGCGTACCCGTCAAGCAATCTACACCAGCTCCACACAGAGAGTCGTTCTCCTCAGTTTCTTTTCCAGATCGAAGTAATTCGGTAAATAGCGAATCTAGCTACTACACTGAGGCAGTTGAAGCACCGATGATACTCCAAGAGGATATAATTGCTCTAACATACCACGTTCGCACATTTTCCGAGGCGCTCAGTGCTCTAAGGAACACTTTCATTGAGTGCGAAGGTGAGCGAATTGTTGTTTACGTGTGAGCACATTTCGTTGTGTAGATGTGTAAAGTTAATTTCCCTTTATTCGTCTTTGTTTAATATGTGGCTAGATAAACTGTGCAAAAAACGTAATTTGCAATCTATTTAGCCATGTGATTTGAAGTCGAGATTTTTGACCGGTAAATATTTCGTGAAAGGCAAGATATCGTACTACATGCAATTTGAGAGTACATTACTGCGAAAATCGCTCTTCTTATTGCAATTAAACTTACAGGATATCAGAGAACGATAAAACCCTTGATTAGTTTTAATCACCTTTTTTAACATTTTTGCTTGGAATAATAGACATGAAAGGTAGTGACATCTCACATGGATATTTTCCTGAGTTACTTTTTGACTCAGAATTTGAACTGGGGTTGCTTTGCCTTTCGTGATACTATGAAACCTACAGCAACAGTCTATCAAAGGTCTCTTTGTTGAGAGCGCTATTTTAGCGCCCATTCCTTTATTCCTTGTAATGAAACCATGAAATTAAACCCTTTTTCTTCCGCTACAAAGAGGTAACCATAGGGTGTCATGTGGTTTGGTTGTGGTATTTTTGGTGAATTCTTGATGATTAAAATGGTGGATTATTTCGACACAAACTACAAAACATACTAAATTCTCGCGTGTGTAGTTAATTCCCTTGTCACTTTTGTATATTTTTCTCTTTATAAAGTATCCACGCTATCGCACTAAAACCGATTTCGAGATGTGTATTCTGAGAATTAGGAAGCTGAATATATTGACTTAAAAAATTTATTGCACTGTGCTATTATTATAACTGAAATGTGAGATGGAAATGTGTGCATTACCGTATTTTAATCGAACAGACTTTCAGGATCTGCAGCTTAACTGATCGTGTTATGTTTGAAGGTGAAATTTAGGAGAGATCTAACCTAAGAGTTGTAATAACTTTCGATATTGTACAACTAGATGATAATCACAACAATAATTCATAGAATGCATTCATCTATTGGCATCACTGTTTAGGAATGTTTATTTTGTAGCTGTCTGTCTAAACCTGGTGTGATTTGATTTGTAATACTCATTCACAGAACAAACGCATGGGCTTTGTTTTAATTGTTGACTTTTTCCTGAATACCTCAATACCCCTTAAAATATGCTAATTATTTTCTAAAATTGCCACTGGCAACAACTAAGGAGTAACACATTGCACGTAAGCTTCACTGTGATCATCATAGCAAATTGTGAAAAATAAACACTTTAGTTTAGTTTATTTTCACCAAGTAAACGCAGAAGTGAAAGAAATTTTAAAAATCTCTCATCATTTCTCTTACCTGTACATTTAACTCCTTTGCTCTCTTAACGGACAGAAACAAATGTTATTTTTTTGTTGTTGTTGGCTCAGTTTTGTAGGAGTAGTTATGTGTGTGCTGATGTTCATTTTTGTATGTATGGTAATGAATATTTATGATGATTTTAAAATAAGAAAAATAATTTACAAAAATGTAGGCCCGTCCACACATATCTGGATGTTTTTGAATCCGCAGCTTTTTCTTGGCGGATTTGGCTTCTGTCCTCATGAAGGTGTATCCAGCATACAAGTCTGCAACCTTTTTGAATCCTCTCTTCAGAGTGGAAATTTTTAGTACACTTTGAATCCGAAATCGTGTGGACACTAAAATAATGTGGTTATTTGTTCATCCAGTGATGTAAGAAGATAAGGTTAAGTTCTTTGACCCAAGAATATTTTAGATGTCACTGAGCTCAATGTTATCGCTTCTCTACTACTTGGACTTCAGTTTTAAGTCTTATAATGTGTGTGCAGCTAAACCTAGCTATGATTACTGTACACTGCAATAATTGCAGTGTACAGTAATTATTATACCAAGCATCTGCTCGGCATTCTGAGGCTTCTCTCCATGTAAGACAGAAGTTAAACGAGTGAACTAGTGATTGGTGGAACAATTTTGTCTGTGTAACAGTTATTGAAAAAGAATAGCAAGAAAATTCTTGCATGAGCCAAACATCACACTGAGAGTGAATCTGGATAAATGTGGATGGGCAAATTGGATTTTAATATGCTGCATGTGGAGGTGGAAATTTTTTAATCCGAAAAGACAATTTTGTGGATTCAAAAATATCCAGATATGTGTGGATGGAACCCTATATTTAGACGACTGTTTACTGATGAACAGTCACAACTTATAGATCACTGCAGACACCTACATTGTATACCTGCCAACTCTCACGCCTTAGGCGTGAGTCTCACGCCTGCGGGTTGAAAACTTCGATCTCACGCCGGCTCACGCCTGCGGGCCAATTTCTCACGCCTGATTGAAAAATGTGAGTTGTTGCCGCCCTGCTTGACACAATTTCCAAAAAAATTAATATGTTCACTCAGACCCATGTAAGGAAGGAAAACCATGTGTAAAATGAATAAATGGCAATACCTTCCTCGCGATCTCTGATTTTTGAAGTGAAAAGCACTGGGAATGAGCTCGCCTTTGGCAGACTTCGGCAGACTTCGGATGTCTTCGGAAGACTTCCGACTTCTTCGGGAATCTTCGGAAATGATCGTGTCGTCTTCAAAAATCCCAGCACTTCCAGGATAAAAATCTCACGCTTATATCTCAGAAAAAATTGGTAGGTATAACATTGTCATATACCAACTTCAGTGTGTGAACAAAGCAATGTATTTTTCAGTTATATTTCAGCATCTTAGAATTAAATTTAATGTAGCTGGGAATATTTTGAAGTAGAAAGCATCTTTGCCACCTCTATAACAAGTGGTGCTCATTGATAAAGTCACTAGCTAAGATTCTTAGTATGTGATTAGTTTTGCAGGAGTCAAACAGTAAATAAACTAGCAGTAACCAGTGGGTAGGAAGTGCGGGCATACCTGTGTGTTTACCTTCGAGATGCAATTGTTGCTGAGAACCACTTAAATAATAACTGAATAACAGATGTCTACTTGAATTATTAAGATAGCAGTTTTAGTTCCTGTATCAACAGAGGAAATTGCCATGGATTCATTAACATGGATATTTAATTGAACAACACACAAGACCTAGGTTGAATTCAGCTATTTTATTCGAAAGGAAGATTGCTTACTAGATACAGCTCAAAATGAAAACAGTAATACATGACAATGCTCAACCTGACAATTGTACAGTCATTATTTGTATGACCTCTAACTTCATGTACTTTAAGTTTTGCCACTGTGTATTTTAGTTTTTTGTGATTGAAAACTGATACCATCAACTTTGTGTAAGCCACCATCTCAAAAAAGCCCACCTTCAAACGTGCTTGAAATAAATGAGCTCTCCTTCCCGGGTTTAATAGGAGATTAATGGTACTCATGTATTAAAACTTGTTATACTTATTCCTTTGATACAGATAACCCAGATGGAGATCCCCCGGAAGTGAAAGCTCATGAGCGTCTTGGTGAAGTGCTCTCTGTTCTCAAAGGAGTCCTCAATAAATACCAACCTCTACATTCAACAGATATTCTTGCGTCAGCTGGAACACTGATAAGTAAAGTTAAAAGCCATAACTATGAAGACACAAGTAAAGCCCCCGATGAATTTTACGAGTCTATTGATCAACTTGCCTTAGCATTTAGCAGCAGGTAATCCTTTTAATTTTGGCATACGTTAACCTATTGACACCTCACCGATACATGTAATTAGGGAGCTTTTAAACAACAATGATGGCAACGGCAACGAGAAGGGGAAAAAAGCAATAGGTTTAGATGAGCAAAACAACAATTCACAGTTTTTGTAGATTTCTTTACAGTCATTACATGACTACGACATGAATCTGCCTAATTTCACGTTTTATGGAGGACATAAACACAAGACAACAACTTGCTATTCATGTTTTTAAATGTCAACTCAGTCTTTTAGATTCAACTCCAGAAAATTTGCCAACATTTGCAAATTGAACAAGTTGGGATTAGCACAATAAAGTTTGAAGCAGTATAAATTCACTTTTCAAGGGGCGTTTTCGAATCCCTTTCCATTGTTCTTGCTTAAGGTCCCTACTATCTTTGTAGAACCATGTTTTTTGTAGCACATGCGACATGTCAAGGGTGGTGCTGGTTTGAAAAGGGTCTGGGCAGTTATTTTGTATTCCAGGTGTGGCCTTATTGGCTAGTTTCAAACCAAGAGGGGCTGGGTACAAGTCCGTTTATTATGGGATAAACAGCATGAGATCCACATAGTCCAAAAGAGCACATTGAGGTTAGAAACATTCTCAAGTTTGTTGTTTATCGGGCTTATATTGAACGAAGTACAGCCATTCAAAAGCTCCAAAATTTACAAAGAAATTTTTAGACATCCGGATGGTGTCTTGCTGTCAATATGATTTTCTCAGGACTATTGATTTTCAAGTTTTTAAATGGCTGTATCGTGTTCAATATCGGCCCAATCAACACCAAAAGTGAGATTTTTCCTAATCTCAATGGGCTCTTCCTGACTAAGTGGGTCTCGTTTTGTTTATCCCATAATAAACCAACTTGTACCCACCCTACCTTGGTTTGGAACTAGGCAATTATATGATTTTGTTTTTAGTTTGGGGATTCAAGTTAAAAGCAAATGTGTCCTATGTTTAGTGGAAACACAGAGTAATCAATGTCTGATCTAGGATTTCCAGGTAGTGGGGGAGGGAGGGAGGGGTCACTATATGCTCTAGATCAGGGCCTGAATAATGTGCACAGTATTAAATTCACTAGCCTTGCAGCAAGCTGTGGGACCCTGAGAGCTTGCTCACAGGCTAAAATGTTACACTTCAAATTTAGCATTCTGTTGTCTCCAAGTTTCAGTTATTCTACTACCTGTAATCACCATTATCTTCTCTCTAGCACCACATGTAAATATAAATATGTGCTATGTACTGTATACAGTATATTGAACAATTATTCCTCGAGCCCAAATCGGCACTGAGTCAATAGCCTATGAGGCTAAAGGCCTCATGGGCTATTGACTCAGAGGCCATGAGGGCGAGAGGAATAATTGTTTTAGTAAAATCCAACTGGTTGGTCAAAAATATGGAGACAAAACGACTTAAAGCAAAACTCTAATCCTTTTTTTGCCGCCAAAAATCCGACGCTTTGCGTTACTAGTGGGCTATAACATATAGCCTAGTAGTAGCTCAACCAATCTGAATGCAGCATTGATGATAGACCACTAGTCGGATTTTACTAATAATTATTACCCTTTTTTGTTCTTTTTAGGGGAAGGAGACAGGTGGTTTATATTTCATAGTTAAAAGGGAAGGGCTTAACACCTGTCTCCTACCCCTAAAAAGAAATTAATCAGGGTAATAATTATTGGTAAAATTGAAGCTGGTTGTTAAATTGAAAATTTATGGTACATGTGCTTAAATCAGAACTATTTTTTTTTTTATTTTTTTTATTTTAGTGTTTCTGACTTCCTCATGGGAGAACAAGATATGGTTTTATCAGAGTCTGCAATGAGTAAACAGCATTCAAGGGTATGTAGGTTTTACTGTTATCATTATTATCCAGAATAACAAGCTTTACTGCATTTTCTGAGTAAATCACTCCTAACTAGTGTGTATTTACTGTGATCTTCGACTATTTTACCAGGGCTGGATTCAGACGACTTCTAACCATTTTACTGACAAATAATATCACATACACTGAAAATGACAGGAAAATTTTACTTTCATTTGAAAATCTTCTTTTTCCTGGTCAGTCCCTGTGAACCTTGTTATTTTTTTCATATTTAGATTGTGGAATATATTTTTTTGCAGTTCAAAAATTATTTAATCAGTGCATAAAATTTATGTTGCATTTTTGCATCAAAATGGGTGACTATCATGTATATGGATGGATTTATTCATCTTGGAATTGGGTATAAGGCCATGTCTCAATATCCACCTACAAATTCTCCGAACTGATCTCCCAGGTTTTCTCTTAATTTTAGCTCAGCAGATAAGGGACTATTCATAGCCGTTGAGGCAAAAAATATTCACCAAAGGTGCACTTTCCCAGGTGCAGGGGGGTAGTGGAGTGTGGGACATGGCCCCGCCCTTGCTGGAATTTTAGGAGCCAAGTTCTCTGAACTGCATTCCCTCATTTTAAGACTTAGTTTATGCAAATCGGCCATGGTTACCTTTACACAACAATTTAAGATGGAATCCATCCAGAAATTGCATAAGCTTAATGCATTCTTTTTTACATTTTTCAAGGGTTATAGAGGTAATTACTTATCTGTAATAACACCAAACGCAATTTGTAATTGGAGCCTGAGAAAGTATGACACTTATGTTTAGTGACACACATTGGTGTTTAAGGAGAAATAAGATGTTAAGAAGTTTTGTTTCTTAAAGGACTGCACTGCATATGTTTGAGTTAGTTTCAAATGACTTGTTTACAAGCTTTTAGAGTAAAACCGTCCAAAGCACTAAAGTAGGCCAAACAGATTTGATCTGTTTGATTTTGAAGAGCACAATAATTTCAGGAGACAACAGTGGGTTCTTAAGTGTACGTGAGCCGCGGTCCTGATACAAGGCCTTCATGTGATTATGGTTAGGGGAAACTAGAGCCTTATTGGCTAATTTCAAGAAGTCATGCTACAGTTATGATGTCGTTTATTTCCCTGATGCTGGCAATTGATGTAACATAGGAATAGTAGTAGTAGTATCAGGCTTTATTCACAGTATCGCTTCATTAAAAATGCTCTTCCAGTGAGCCGTTTACTTAACATTGAATTTTGTTAAGAGAAACTACGTTAATGCTCAAAATATATCTATATATTAAGAAAACTATCCTATAATAATTACACAAAAATTGACCTAAAATATACATTACATAATATATAACTAAAAGAAGTTCTATCACAACTTCCTCAAGGCAATCCACGGTTCAAGGCAAAGACAGGGCGGAGTTGAAAGTGTGACGTTTATCTCGTCTTTAAGCTCATTTTCTAGGCCATTCCACATGACTGCCCCCCTATAGCTAAAAGCCTGCTAAGCAGCTTCAGTACGGTGCCTAGGTACAAAAGCATTGTTCGAGGCACCTTGTACGTTGTAGGAATGAACCGTGGAGGTTGGTTGCAGCACGTTCTTTAAACTCTCGGGTAAAGGTTATTCAGAAATTTAAAAACACTTATTGCGAGCTGCTTAGAGTGTCTTTGCTCAAGGGTATCCTATCCTAAGTCTTGGAGAATACCTGCAGATCTTGTATTATAATCAGTAAATGTTATAATTCTCCCAGCCCTATTTTGCAATCTCTGGAGTCTGGCCTTTTCCCGTACATGCCCATACTTTGGAGCAATAATCAAAATAAGGAGCAACTAAAGCCTCATACATTCTAAATTTACTGGAAAGGTTTAATATGATAATGTGATCACTATTAATAATGGGCTTCAGGGTTTTCACTAAGATTTCAAGTTTCTGGGTAAATACAACAAGTAGACGGGGAATCAAACGGCTAGGGATTTCTTTTGGCTCTATTTTTCTTCTATTTTCAATAAAAGTAGCTGGGAGCCACTCTCTTAGTAGCCGGGGAAAGTCCCCGGCCCCCGGCTCTTGATGACAACCCTGCGGCTTGAAGTTTAAACTTGAGTCAACACTTCGTAAATTCTTAAGTGTGTATACTGAAAGATACTACCTGTGTCTTCAACTTCCTGTAATGTTTGTTTTGTGGCATCTCAAAGCACCATAAAAACATATCGTCAAGGCACAAATAAAGTTTCTGGTTGTGGTCGAAGGATAAGATTTAAAAAAATACTTAAACAAGAATAAGGAAGTTTTTTGCTTGAAAATTTGGGATAATCAGCTTATGAATAAAAATAATGATAGTTTTATTTTGAATGGCTTAATGTGTAAACCTAAATGTTAAGTGACTAAAAACTATAAAAATACAAGGAAGTGTCTTGCTGGGAACTTCATATTAATCAGCTTATAAATTAAAATAACTTTGTTACTTGATCCTGTTGAGGTTGAATGTGAAGTGACAAAAAACATAAAATTTACAAGGAAGTGTCTTGCTTGGTGGTAATTAGCTTACAATGAATTGCCATTAAGTGAAAATTACTTACCCGTAACTTGAATCGTAACTGACCTAGTGAATGATTAAAGAAACATGATGGGAAAGGAATTTAAGCAAAGAATAGTAAGTAGAAAGGGGCATTGTCACTGTTTTTGCCTTCCGCGCGTGCCTGAATTAAAAAGGCTGCAGTTAAACATGAACAACTAAAGCCAGCTTAGGAGGAAGCTTGTCCGAGCAACGAGAACACCAAGTTCAATCTCGCCTTAACCTGCTTGCTGTATTTGTTCTCAGTAGTAGTAGCCAAACCTCCTTAATACACATACCAAAGGGACAAAGCCAAGTGTCTTCATTCCAGAGGTGTCTTTGTTACAGGCTAACCTCTTTAACCCTTTAAATCCCGAGATCAAAATTTGAATTCTCATTTGTTGCCCCTATTCATTTCTTACAGAAGTAGTGGAGAGAAATTGATAAAATATCAAGCAAATTAGTCTTGTGTGATCATGTACGTAATTCTCATGACCACTCTGCTTTGCAAAGCATTGATATTACAAGGAGAAATTTGATGCTGATCACTCTCAGGGTTTAAAGGGTTAATACAAAACAAAAATGGACAGAACTAAGCAGGAGCATTACAGACTTGTGCTGACTGTATTGTAGAAGTAGGAGTTAGTGGATGAAGTTTTGTGGCTTTGGGACCGAAAGAACTGTCCATTGTAGAGGGGTGTACATATTATAGAAGAAGAGAATGTATGATGTTTGATACCTGTGGGATGAAGAGAACTGTCTCTAACAGAGGACATAGGGGATGCAGAGCCCAGTGGTGTGGCCAACCTTTCCTGGGCTCGGTGGTTTATCTGTAAGGAGAGACCTTAATATAGAGATAACCCATGATCTTCCTGTAGGAGTTGTAATGGCTACCTGTAAACAGTGTACTTGTATGTATGTACACTGTGCAGTGTATGTAGAGAGGTGTCACTATTATACAAAATCTAGGGGTAAGCTTTGTATGAGGTTTGGTATCTTTTGGACCAAGAGAACTGTATAAATAAATATCCGTATTATAGAGAGATGTCCCTGTTATAGAAGTAGGGTTTGTATGAAGCTTCAAATTGGTGTATTTTGGACCAAGAGAACTCTCTGTAATAGATGTCCATCATATTATAAAGGTAGGCTTTGTTTGAAGTTTGGTGTCTTTGTGAACAAGAGAACTGTCCCGTAAAAGAGGGTTAACTTATCTTTGTGGAGCTAAAAAAAAATGGAATCCAAGGTTGCCCTTGGGGCAAGCAGCTCTCACATTTCACTTGCCCAGGGCCACTTCTTCTTGTCTTGGTTAATGATTTTATTCAAGGAAGACTTGCCTGGACTCTTGTTCATTGGCTAAGTGAGCTTTAAAAGTTACTTGTCGCGCAAGAAAATCTATTGTCGCGGACTACTGGATGGGACTTCTTTTGAGCTTTGCTTTTGGACCAATAAAACTGTCCATCGTAGAGAGTTGTCCATGGGTGCTTACCATTTGAAAGAAAAATCCAGTTGGGGTGTCGAAAGCATAATGTTAAGCCATTTACCAGTTTACCGCAGAATCTCCACATCTGATACTGTTTGAATCCAAAAAAGGGGTGAATTTGTGTAGTGTGAGTCTGGAACCAAGAAGGAACCGAAAAATTGGTAAATGGTAAGCAACATTCCGTTTGGTTTGTAACAGCTGGAATGAATGGACTACCTCAAAACATACTCCTCAATTGTCGGTTGGAATTTCCAAAAAGTGACCTTACCATTTACCTTCCATCCAGAATTTCCAAAATTTTCTGACAAGTGGTAAGCACCCCATATCATAGAGGTAAGACTTGTATAAAGTTCAGTATCTTTGGTACCAAGAGAATTGTCTGTAATTGAGTTGTCTATATAATGGAGGTAGGGAGTGTACTAAGTTTGGTGTCTTTGGGTCTAAGAAACCTGTCCAGAATAGAAAGGTGTCCATTTTGTAGAGATGTTCAAAACGAGAAGTTCAACATTTGCTGTAGAAAAATTATCTGGATGAACACTGTGAGTGGACAGCTCTTCTTCTTTGTTCCTTCAAGCAGCCAGTTCCCCAGGCAGTTGTACATACGGTCAAAACCCACTTATAAAGATGCTGAGTGGGCCATAGAAAGTGTCCACATTAACAGGTTTTCTGTGTTAACCCTTTAGTCCCAATAGTGACCAGCATCAATTTTCTCCCAACGATATCCGTACATTGTCAAGAGACTAGGTTATGAGAATTAATAAAATGATCACCTAAGAGAATATGCTTTGATCTTTTGTTAAGTTCTCTCAACTCATTCTTTAAGGAAATATATAGAGATCAGTTTGGAGAATTTGTATGTGGATATTGGGGTTAAAGGGTTAAGCAGGTTGAGTTTAGAGAAAATGTAAGGGTTCCCCCCCAGGAGACAAAGTAAACTTAAGCGGCTGTCTGATTGCACTTAATTTGCTTAGGATGTAGATTTCCAAAAAAGTTGGTAAATTTAATTAATAGCTAGTAAGCTTATTGTTTCATTTATTCATGTATAGTATTAGAAATTCATCATAAGGTTCTTAGCAATGAAGAATTTTGTGCATGTTTTGTCTTAATGTGTTGTCATCATAAGTAGATAAATGACCTTATTCTTTCAATTTGTAGTTTAAGGATACTTTTTGGTTTCTCACTTTTTTCTATTTTCAACAACTGTAAAATTCTATTTAAAACAAGATTTATTTTCATTGGATTTTCTGAAAAAATAGATATATCTGCAACCTAATCCTTTTAGGTTGGATTTCTTAAGGCATGTCTTAGAATTCCAGGGGGTTTAGGAAATGAAATACTATATGGTTTAGTTAAATATTAGTTTTAATCTTTCCTGAAAAAATATTCCTCATCTGATCAGTCAAAGGAATCTATCAGGTCCATTTCACAAGGTTGTGATCTTATTTTTGTAGTTTGTTTATTTGAGAGTAAATGTGGAATCACAGAAAGGGCAAGAGCCATTACCACATTAAAAATACATTAATTTGAGCACATTCCTCTGACATTCCTTTTGTAAGTGTCATGCTATCATTTGACAAGCTGTTCCCACCTAAAATGTCAAAGATTGGACAGCTCTATTGCCTTTGTGGTCAAACAAACGTCCCTCATAAACTGTAGTATAGAATTACACTTAAAGTCTACTCATACACATCATATTTCTTCCTGTAACCCACAAGCATTGTGACATTCCTTGCACCTCTATCATGGCAATTTCATGACAATGTTCTTGTACATTTGTGCACCAAATGGCACGTAAACAGGTGTGATGTAAATACTGTGACTTGTTCATTATCCACAAACTGCCAATGAATTCAAGTGAAAAAGGACAATGCAAATGGTACTAATTTTGGGAAATTCCTGTGATGATGCCCCTCATAATAACAGTACTTCAATGTCATTTCTAAGAAGGGGTCGTCAGCTCAGTTGCCTTCAGACACGAACAATAAGCTACATTGTAAGTAAATCACTTCGAATGCTTTCCCTTCTGTGTATGTGACCTATTCTTCCTGTTTCTGTAGATTTTAAATCTGAAAATGATATGACCAATCTTTACCCTGAGTGGTATTTTTTGCTTGTTTCAGTATGGCATGCTTTCACTAGATAGCTTCAACCACATCTTTTTTCCCAGTAGAGAAACTCTGAGGGAGTCCATCTTTCTGAGAAAGCTAGTGTCACTCTTCAGTGAGTCATTTAGTGTGGCGCGTCATTTTATAGCTCACTTTAGATTAGATTTTAACTCTAAGATTATCTACCTCCAGCAGAATATACCTTTTGTTGTGACCTATAGCTCTACTTCTACTCTATTTTCCCTCAGATATAATTTCTGTACTTATGAGAAATTCAATCTACCTTCCTGTTAGCAAACATTCTGTATTTGTTAAAGTTGTTGGAGCTCTACAACGAACAATGATTTATTTTTTAATTAAAGTATTTTGCCAGATTATAAGAATGTTAGTAAGATTCAAAGTTGATTGTGTGCCAAGATTTTTCTGTTTTAAGAGTTAATGACTTTCAGGGAGGCCTGTATGCTTGGCAAAATTAGATGTAGTTGCATGTGACTGTAGTACGTTTTTAATTTTTTTTATGAGAAAGATTTTTTTACAGAAACGTATAACTTGATATTTTAACTATACTGTGAAATGGCTATCAGTTAATCCATGCTCACACTTAAAAATTTCATCCACAGCCTTGATACTTAAAAATTAAGAACTACTGGTACCTACATACAAACAATATACAATACCACAAGAGTAAGAAATTACTGCTCAGTGGCTTTCATATAAATTGATTTCGTCCACAAACTCATAAGCTTGAACCTCCTTGTAGGCTGTAATAAATTAAAGTGCAAATAGTGATGCATGGAATGGAATAGTTTTATTTACTACAACTGCTGAGAGATTTTTTTCCATACCAAAGGTCACAAGTTACTTCAGAAGTTCTTTTTTGTATACATGTTTGATTGAAAGAGGTTATGAAGGCCTGTTGCTGTACTTAAAATTGTCCTCTGCAGTGATTTTAAGACATGATTTTATTATCGTAATTCTTTTCTGTGTGATTTACCTTAACCCCTTGAAAAGACAAATGATTCACAGGAAGTAGTCTTAATTCCAGCAGTGCATGTGACATGCTTGAAAGTATGAGGTAAAAACTATGCATTTTTAGCATTGGTTTTATTGGAAATGTAGTTGTATATAATCTATTCTTTTCATTGTGACCTTTTATCTTTTCTCATGGACTATCTCATCTGTCCTGTACTTCCTGTAACCCCACTTTGTATAAGTGCTGATATATTAAGTGTCTATATTTATTTGATATGTTAGACTTCAAGTTCAATGCAGTTTGATGTCAAATTTATATGCTGTAAACAATATGTTAGCTATTTCAAAAGGATATTCCAGGTTTCAGATTGATTTTTAGTAATGCATTAACTAGGTGGTGAAAAAATGTTACTTTTTTGAAACTTTTTATTTTCTTCATTTCTTTTAAAAAAGTGCTTTGTCTTTTTACATTTCATTAAGGGCCACAACTGAAAAAAAAACCCTCTAACATAAAAATTAAGGTGCGAGAAGGTCCAGGTCACCAAAAGCAAGAAAATTCTCTGTGATAAAATTGTTTTGAAAAAAAAGGGAAACTATATTACTCCTAATGGCACAACTCCAGTTTCTCTGTTTGAGTTGTTGTTGTTTTTTGGTAATTTGGTTGTTCCGGTAGATCGCCCACTGAAAAGAATACAAAACTAGTAAATTCAATGCAATGATGACTTTTCTTCAAGAAAATATAAACAGGAACTATTCTTACCAAAGGGTTTTGTTACACATAAACAAAGTAAATACTGGCAAAAGGGACTGACAACCTTGACAATGGCATCAGGAGCACCCCAAAACGTTTTTTCTTTTACTTAGTTTGTACTTGTTTGAATAGAACATAATCCTTGGAAGCTGGGAAAAGGGGGGAGGTGCTGCCAAAATCACCCACCCTTACTCTTGGGTACAAATAACACTTAACTCTTAAATGCCACTTGTGATTAATATAATCTTAACTGTTACTTAGGAGTCACCATTGTGGTTAGAGTATCACAACATTAATTTTCATGATACTTTGAGTGTAGCTTCCTGTCAGGATTTTTCTTACCTTCGCATAATTTATTATTTTAGTCCACTGAGAGCCTTTTTGATCTCAAATTTACATTGCTCTATTTATTGTGAAATTCCTTGGAAGGCAACATTATTTTATCTTGTCAGTGTCTGTGCCTTTGCCCCTTACCGCTTATTATTGCCCTGGAGGAAGTAGTAAGTCTTAGTTTTTCCATCTGGATTTTATTAGTTTGGCATTGCTTCCTACAAGTTTTTCTTAGCACACAGCTAGCCTTGCACGTCAAAGTTATTATTTTGCCTTTGAGTTGCCCAACAGTGTCACATTATTATTATTTGTTGTGTGATTCAATTTTTGTTGTGACTGACAACAGCTATACTGCTATATCATTAAAGGAATTGGTTCTTCACTCAATGGCCTCTGATAATCTTTGTAGTCAGTTAAATGATTTTAGCTAGTTAATTATGCTACATGTCTGTCACCGTCTAGTCTGTGGGAGTATTTTTTGGAATGTCTCAAATTTATTCCATGGTACTTGACCTCTTTGCATCATGCAATGTTTGTGAGATTCTAACAACATCATTTCTGAAAACTGCTCCGCTAATATCTTTGCTTCATAAACCTGAGTTGATTCATTTTGATGGCTTTTTGTTATAACCAGCCTTAAGATAATTAGAAAAATCATGATAAATATGACGAAAAAGTCTTTTATTGAAAATACTGTCAGGACAGCTCATTTGGTTCTGCTTGGAAGCATTGATCATGTGGTGAGTATGTACATCATGGATTTCATGCTATTTCATTTAGGGCCTTCTAAAGGTTGTTGACGTATGTCCCTATTCTTGCCTTTCTTGAGTGTCCAACATTTTACCATACATGTAGGACATGTATTTTATCAAAAAAATGTGGTTTTTAAGTCAATAAAAACCAATTTTGTAGAAGTTCATTAATTTTTAGAAGTCACTGAGCATTTCTTTATTATGTTGCTGATTAAAGTGCTGTATACCTGGTGGTTTTTAATTTTGAGTTTTGATTTTTCGCCCCTATGAGTAGTCAGTTCTATTCCATACTGCATCATGATGTTTTGGTTTTTGAGCATATCAATTAGCTCTAAATGCTATTGTGGGCATATTTGGTGCTCTTTACCTGAAGTTATGTTAGTGGTTTTGTCAAATTTGTATAGGTAATAGCATGATTTGTAGTGATATTTGGCATAAATACCACGAGTGATGTTTCAAAATTGTTATACGCAATTTCCGAGCCGTTAGGCGGGTGAAATTTGAGACAATTTTGAAATATCATGAGTGGTATTTATACCAAATATCACGTACAAATCATGCTATTATTTGTTTATACTACTATCCGCAAAAGGTTTGTAATTTTCACATGTAGGCATTTCAAATTAAGGTGAAATACCACTGCTCTAAGCCAATCAAATTGCAGAAATTTCTCATGTAGTAGTATAAGGGCTGTAGTCTTCTGTTAGTGAACTGATAAAAAACAAGTCTTGTAAGACTGAGTTATCCTCTACCTGAGCTCTTTAGCTTCAAATTTAGGTCTCAGAAGATTTTAATGTGATACTATTTTAGGGACTTAAATAATAGGATAACAAAATACGATTTTGACCACCTTTTCCTGTTTTTTGACTCAGACTTAATCCCAAACTTGCTACACAAGTACTGAAGTTGCATATAATTTAGATGAGTGATTAGTTTTTTCAACCAAGAGTGCTCCTTTAGGACATTTATTTTAATTTTGAAGTGAATAAATTTCTGTCCAGTGGATAATACAATGGTTTTGTTAGCACTTTTCCACTTGATAGTGATTGTTTTGACATATTTTCCAAAAATACTTCTGTTAGGGGAAACATTAGCAGCATGTGCCTTTAGACTGAGTTTGCAATCCAGAAATTTAAGGTTACAGTGTAGAAGCGAACATTGCAGTGAATTGACTACAGAGAGTAAGAATCCCAACCAGCTAGAGGAAATTGATTTTTTTATTGATGCCAGCATCGGAAAGAGTTGAACTCAAGGCTGTTTAGAATAGCCACAGCATTGTGTGAAAATTATGCTGCTTCGCGAGCTCAACTCAAGTGCTAAAGACATCTTACACTGTGCAGTTGGCCATTCAGTCTTTTGTCCTTATAGTAACTTGCCTTTAGTAGCCAAGAGGAAATAAATTGGTGTCCACTCCATCCCCCTCCTCCCGACCCTTAGTGTTTCATTAGGGTAGAGTACATGGAAAAAAGGTAAAAAGGTTAAAAAGGGTCATACTTCAATCTATTACTAAAATGCACTGCACTGACTTCTTTGTGGTTTTTATTTTCACCTAGGAATAGTTCTTTGATGTAACAATGTACTTGACTTTTCATTTAGGAATCTTTTATCTCTAATTAGCAAGGTACCCTCAAGGGGTGCTAAACCAGGGCAGTGCTTTCGCAGTGCCCTGAGTGACTTGCTTTAACTGCTAAGAAAGTAATCTTAGTTGTGTCATGAAAGTTGTATGAGGGGCACCCTGGATTTCAAAGGTTCAGAGTGTTAAGCTTCCTTCAACCTTCAATATCTCTCACAGCAAAGCCTTGTTGTGATTTTTACTGGTGATGATGGTTGAAATAGATTGTCATGGCTGATCAGAATTTTTCTTCACTGTTCGTTGATCTGCTTGTTTTGTTTTGTTTAGTCGCTGGAAGACTTTGGTGATGATGAAGATGACTATGATGAAAGAGGTTATGACGAAGATATTGATGATGATCAGGATTATCTTGAATACAAAGATGATACGAAAAGTCCAGAAAAGAAGGAATCAGGTACTTAACATGTACAGAAAAAATTCTCTTACCTGTAACCTTTTAGGTCAGTTCTAGATGAAGGGAGGTGTCTGTCTTAAGAAAAACAAGTGAACTTTTGTGAAGGTAAGCCAACCACAAGTTGCCATCTTATTAAGATGACAGCCTCTCTAACATTAAGAACATTCATTTTGAGGTATACTAAAGCATTAATTAAGTAAGTACATGTTATATATCTTAAACATTTTGTGTTATTTTGTTGATTTTAGTGGACACATCGGCAGAGAAAGCAGATGAACTTGACCGAGCGTTAGTACAGCTGGAACATGGTTTTGACATTGCTATGCAGGTTAGTGCACTGTTGTTCTAAAGTTTCCTTAAATAAATTGTATATACATATCAAGAAATACCAATTTTTTTCATTCAGTTGTTATTTTATCCCTTTAAGTCCCAGTGGTGACCAACATCAATTTTCTCCTAACCATATCCATTGATTGTCAAGAGATTAGGTTATGATAATTAATAAATTGATCACCGCAGAGAAAATGCCTTGCTCTTTTACCAAATTCTCTCAACACATTCTTTAAGAAAATGTATAGAGATCAGTTTGGAGAATTTGTATGTGGATATTGGGGCTTAAGGGTTATTGTAAAGTGCCATTTATAGCCCTTGGCTTATACGTCTTCCTAAGGAGTTTCAGGAGGGCTGATAAACGGTGGGGATTACATCCAAGAGGGCTTAAAACCAGAATAGAAAAAGTGCTTTGAACTAAGCTAATACTGGTGCTGATCGAAATACGTTTTACAATAACTGGTTTTTGGTTAGGCTTCATTTCCTAAGAAATGAAATTCACTTCAATACATTCAGTGGTTTTGCTGCAAGTAGTTATGGTGAGTCCTGTGACTCATCTAGTGGAAAATCATGAGCTCCAGTCCAGAACCATCAAGTCCCAGTTCAGAAAACAAAGAGCCCTATAAAATGAAAATGCTTGGTTTGTTATGTAACCAGACAATTAATATGAAGACAGATTTCAAAACTCTTTATACGGTTTACTGAAATAAAAATATACTCAATCTATTGTAAAGCACAACAAAGTCTAAAAGAAATATGCACCGTTAAACAACATCCACAAACATCACACAAACAGCCTGACAAAAACATCTGCAGATTGATCAATCTATAGATCGATCTTCGCGTCCTACAGGATCCATGCCATGAATTGTTTTGCATCATTGGGGATTTTTATGCGTCAGGGACCCAGGACGCTGAGGTAACAAAATCACTTTACAATTGGAGGGGGCTTATATCTAAAAGAGCTTATAATTAGACATAATTTTTGGTTTACAGGTACAGTAGATAAGCGTAGAACTGGAGAGGGCTTGTACGTGGGAGTGATTATAAGAGGCAGTTCAGTTTACGGCTTGTATTTTTTATTTTTTATTATTATTATTATTATTTTTTACAGAGAACTAAGATTTGGGCCAAGTACTCCAAAGATATAGAAACGTATGTAGACAAAAGAGCTCATTTAGGTGAGTGACTTGACTTATTGACAAGTTGGTGTGGATTTTTTTTGTGGTATAAAACTATAATATCAGTACTTATGGACTCCTTTTGCTTGTTTCACAGAGTTAGAATATACTGCTAAATTAGCTAAACTGGCTCAGACAACAAGAGCAGCCATTACTGAGGAGGTGAGAGAACTAATTCAAGGATGTTAATGTTGTGGCACGGTTCAATTTTATGTTAGGTTTAATTTTCCTGAATGTTTTTGGGTACGATAACACTTAGTAATGAGTTTGAAATAAGGAGGATAGACTTAAAAGCCAAGAATAAAATAACCTCAAAGTGTATGGAATATTATGGTATGTGATGTAATATCGCAGATGAGAGAACAGCAGTAATAATATAATAAAAATGATAATAATTTACAGTAACAGTTATAAAACATTTTTTATGGAACAATTATCACCATTTGCTCATGGCACTTTACAAGAAAAAGTCTGTAAAAAGTGTAAGAGTATACAAGTTTAAAGGTTACTGGCTGCCGCTATTTATTCATTTGTTAGCCCACTGTATGAGGTGTTTGATAAGTGAGGTTATTCTGAAGAGACATAGGGGTAGACCACAGTGCAATGGAAGCTTTCCTGGTGACACACACACAAAAATGTATGCAGCCATGAGAACTTAAATCTTAGTTGTATTATGTTTATTTTTGCAGAACTATTTACCATTTCAGTCAATTTTTGTGACAGCCTTGGATCAGGTAATTCAGTGATTCTCTCCTTTTCCCTTACAATAATCAATTTTTTGGGTTTTATGGGATTAGCACTTCTGACTAACTTTGCTTGGACTTAAAACAGCTGAAATTTTGTTGCACCACAGCTGGTTTCCCCACGAATGCAGAAATTCCATACTGATGATGTGTCACTACCCAGATCTGTGCAGTGCTTCTGATTTGTTGAAGCAAATTTTCCATGCGGCACAACCAAATCAGAAGCATTACTCAGTTCTGGATAGTGATGTGTTATCAGTGTGGAATCCTGTGCTCTTTTCTCGGGCGTCATTTCGCGCGAAATGTTGGCTGTTTTCTCAGGCTATTGAACCACTGATAAAGTTGGCAATGTTGGTTGCTATGAAAAGAAAACACATCCCTGGAAGCTAGTCTGAAGAAACCAATCAGACCCAAGTGAAATTGAATGTTGAAACCAAAACTCCAAGGGTAATGTTTGTCGCAGAGTGGAGAGGCAAGCACTGGCATACAGTCCAACCACCACCATCAAACTCCATTTCCCCCTCATGGCAAGCACATCTTAACCCTTCAAGTCCCGATAGTGACCAACATCAATTTTCTCTTATTAATGATACCCATACAATGTCAAGAGGTTACGTTATGAGAATTAATAAAATGATCACCTAAGAGAAAATGCTTTGATCTTTTATCAAATTCCCTCGACTCATTCTTTAAGGAATTATATAGAGATCACTGAGGAGAATTTGTTTGTGGATATTGGGACTTAAAGGGTTAAACTTTGAAATTACTTCATGTCAGCATCCTAAGTCAATGGTGAGTTTACTCAACAGGAGGGTAGGAAGAAGAGGACCGCAAAGCACTTTTGTGTGACAAATGTGACAGGGCTATTACTTGCATGTTTTGTCGTGATCATGACTTAACACCAATGTTTTCTAGTCCTTTACAAAAAGATTTGTTTAAAGGAAACTGAAGTTTGGCAAAAAGTTGTTTCAAACCAAATTTATGTCACACGTATCGCAGAAGGTTTGCAGTCTTCTTTCCTCTTCCGTCCTGTTGCATAAGCTCACTAATTTGAATAATGTTTCTTTTTAAGTATCACTGTGTCAAATTCTGATATAGATATATTGTTTATAACAATTCAATGACAGGATATTGACTATGCAGATAATGCAAGCAAAACCTATGCCCAGCTTATGTCTAGCAGATTTATGGAGGTAAACTGTTGATTTATAAAATCATTTGCTTTGATTGAATTGGAATTGAGTTATAAATCATCTACTTAACACTGCCTGCAATTTGCTGCTTTCCTTTAGCCTTTAACAAATAGAAGAAACGTGCACGAGAGAGCAAGAAAGGACTTTAAAGATACTTGGGCCAAGGCTTCTAAGAAACTGGTGAGTTGGTACATGCTCGTTTGAAATTTCCTGTAGTCTTGTTGCGTTCATAGGTAGTGAAAACTGACTGTGTAACTTGAGGAGCCCTCATGTGAGCCATTTTTTGGTGTGTGCAGCACTAAATAGTGTGGTATGTTACCCGATGAGGTCCAAATGTTTGTACAGACCATACCCCCCACACAAGTTTGCCTGTCCCCTCCCCTCCTCGGTGCATAATAAATAAAAGCTGCCTCAAATGAGTTATCTTATCTTATCTTATCTTCTTGGGGTGAATTTATCACTCTCGTTTTGTTCAATCAATAGAATGAAGCTTTGGTGAACCTCAAAAAAGCCAAGCAAATGTACATCCAAAAGCAACAGGAACTAGAAAAGGTTTGTTATAATCCTTGCAAGGTTTTGTTGAAGGCATCACCCTGGATGTTGTTTTATCTCTTCTCCCTGTCAGATCCTTTGACTTATATCGAGTCATGCCATATTAAATTTGTGACCATTTCAACAGCACTTTCCTGTGATACTCTATTTATTACTGTACAGGGCGGTTCCAACTTTTGAGTTTTGGGATGAATTCAGTGACCATTCAAATGGCAACTACTGAGCAGTAGTTTCCTGTGGTATTGTAACTTACGCTGTACAATGTGGTTTCAACCTTTGAGTTTGTGGATGAAATCCTAAAGTGCGACCAATAAAATGAAAGCTACTGAGCAGTACTTTCCGTTGGTATTTTGTTCTGTTAAGTGGTTCTAACGTTTTTGCCAGTTGATAAAACCCTTAAAGAAAATCACCGTGTTCCTTGTGATTATATGGAGACTAGTCCTTTGGTAATGGGAAGAAACATTTTTCAATAGTGCATTAAAGGAGCTGTGTCACAAAATTCAGCCAAGTGAAGAAATTACAAAGTGGCCGTTAAATTAAGAGAAACATAAAAATAACCACTTAAAACTTTAAAGGAAGGTTAAAATAACATAACAGAAACAACAGATGCCACGGATGGGCAAAACTGAAGAAGATTGAAACGGATTGAAATTAGGGGTTTTGAAAACTGTTCAGCCTAACAGTTCTTTAAAGTTGATCCCTGCTGCGTGCAACTTCAAAAATAATGTTCAGGAGACATATTTGTTTGTCTCGGATCTCTGATTTTGTCATTTACCTGTAATTTCTTTGCTGACTTTCAAGGGGCTGTGTCATGGCAGTACAGTTCATTTTGCCTAATTTTGCCAATTACTCGCCCTCAATCGCTATGAAACTTAAAGTAAGCAAAGAAATTTCATGCAAATGACAAAATGTGAGATCCGACACAAACAAATATGTCTCCTGAGCATTATTTTTGAAGTTGCAAGCAGTAGGGATCAACTTTGAAAGACTGTTAGGCTGAACAGTTTTCAAAAACCCTAATTTCAATCCGTTTCAATCTTCTTCAGTTTTACCCATCCGTGGCTCCTGCTGTTTCTGTTGTGTTATTTTAACCTTCCTTTAATGTTTTAAGAGGTTATTTTTATGTTTCTCCTAATTTAACGGGCATTTTGTAATTTCCTAATTTGGCAGAATTTCGTGACACAGCTCCTTTAAGTTCCATAGCGATTGAGGGTGAGTAATTGGCAATATTAAACAAAATGAATTTGACTGCCGTGACACAGCCCCTTTAAAGGTAGCACAATGATTGAGTTCTTTTTTCTTTATATTTTAGGAAGAGTCATCTTCCGCCACACTGTCTGCATTTTCACGCGGCAATAAAAAGAAAGAAGGTGATTTAAGAAAAGCAGATGAAGCGGAGGAGGTTTACAAGTATTGGGTGAATGAAGCTAATGCCAGGCAAAAGGAATTGGAAAATACCAAATCAAAAGTCCTAGTAGAGCTACGCCAGCTTGTTTACCAGTGTGACCAGACAATGAAGGCAGTAAGTTGTGGTCACACTTGCATTTTCACTTGTTTTGTTAGTTACAGCAGTATTTTGGCTAGCCAATCACATTACTTGCCGTAAATGCATGTAGCGCAGCAGCAGACGGCACGCCAAGCGCGGGAAAAACGCTCGTGATTTAATACCGTCTTTGATTTCACTTGACTGGTTGTGAAAATGGCGCGAGATTTTTCACCCAGGAACAAAGCATGGCATGCAAAACCAGTGCAATCTTGAAGTTGTTGTCGACATTGTGTTTCAAACTGAAAAAAGGTAACTTTAGTTTTGGCGTATTAAGATTGTGGGAAACTTCCTGAAGAACGCCTTCATCACTTTGAATAAAGGAATATTTTTTTTTATTTAAATAGCTGAACTGACTCTTGAGGGAAAGTTATAGGTATAAACAGCACACAATTTACTTGTTACTTAACGTTTGATTGACATTTGTCTTTTACCAGGTCACGTGTAACTACTTTCAGATGATGAACGCACTCGCCAGTCCTGCTCCCATTCAGTTCCAGACCCTTGCGGAAAGCAGCAGAAATTACGAGCCTGGAAGCCAGTTCTCCGAATATGTTCGCCTGCAGCAAGCCAACGCGCCGCAAACTGTTTGTCCAGTCCATCAATTTGAACCATACAATGCTACAATGTATGTATTGTCGTTTATTGCAAATGGAGATTGTTTGCTAGCATTCTTTCTTAGCCTCAGCTCGAGCGGTTACAGCCTCCCACGCAGGCGTTTTTAGGGGAGCTCGTATTTCGTATCTCCCCATAAACGCCTGCTTAACCGAAAACAGCATATTATCTTTTCTATTGTTTTATTCGCGTGGTAAGTGACCAATCAACAGTTTTGAAATAAAGTGGTGACATGCTAAACACGACTCATAAGCTCCTGGTTTGTAAAAACGTGACCCTAGAGTTACCATTTTCCTTCTTTTCTTTCCTTCGCTAAGGTTGTGTAGTGCACGGAGTAGTCTAAAATCTGACTAAATCTTACTTTTGCTGCTATGAGTCTAACATCTATCAGAGGTCATAAAGCTTTCGCAGTCTTTCGTGCAGATCGAGTAATTATCGGATAACTCTGCGGTCAAGGTCAACTTTCCAGAATTTGGAAAGTACAATGTGATTGGCTAAGTTTGGGAAAGGAATATTGTTCTCGGTTGAGTAGGCGTTTGTGGGGAGGGATGAAAGATGAGCTCCCTTAAAAACACCTGCGAGGGAGGCAAGAGCGGTTAGGGTTAGGCAACTTCTTCTCCTCTATCTCCCTGACGCAAGATTCTCCCGCAAAATAGCCCTTTTGCATGTTTACTTCACACGGACAAATTTCACCTCTGAGACTCGCTTCTAAAATCTGAATTGCGAAGTGTTGCATAAATGAATTCCCACGATATTTGTTTTGAAACGGATGCTAATCCGGAAAGAGCGCCAACGTCAAAACGAGGATTGCTCGTCTGACGTAAACACGCTTAATGGCCATTCTGGTGTGTGTGTTTTCATAGGAGCGAAAGGGTTATGGAGCTTAGCATGGAAAGTCATGTTGGTGTACCCTAACCTCGTTCCCAGGGTTCTCTCCCACCCGTCCCTACGGAGCAAGGTCTCTCGACGGGTAGGAGAGAGAACCTGGGAACGAGGCTGGGTGTACCCGTCTGAGAAACACCAATATGGCGACAGAAATGTAACGGAAAAATGCGTCATTTAAGCGTGGCCATAAGACAATTGAGAGTGGAACGGCTAGTCTTGTTTTGTATATTGTGAATTGTGATAACGTCACATGTAAATTATCTAGTCTCCCTGTTTGTTCACAGGTCTGATAAAGGACAGCCCGCATATTCCCGCCAGAATTCTTTATTCGACTCGCGTAGCAGTCAAAATCTAGAAGATAGCGTTAAAATGTCACCCTACAACACACGACGTAACCGGAGCGTGGGTTCACACAATGTTAGCAGCTCACAGTCGCCCATGAATGCATGGAGCCACCTAAAGGAAAACAACAGCGATGCTGAAAGCACAACCAGTAGGTCTCCTCCGGGTTCACCCAGCGGTAGTCCCACAGCTTCCCGTAAACAAGGGGATATCCCGCGGGCGCAGTCCTTAGAATTGATTTCATCTGATGATGGAGATAAAGGCGAATCGAAAAGGAATGGTAAGCGTTTTGATTCATTAGCGAGTATTTTACTGCAGCCTTTTCTATTTCTTCGTGGAAACAGTTTTGTTTATAATAATTGAATTATCAACTCACTTCGACTCTGAATATGACTGCCACACAAGTTGTGGAAACGCCAGTCACTGTCAACAACAGTACTATTCAGGACTACGTTCACCTACAACCTACCAACAATCTTGGTCAAAACATCTTGGGACACTGAAGAAACTAGGCACAAAGACGCACTTTACTAAATTAACTCATGTTCTACCTCTTAAAAAAAAGCTTGGGGATGTTGTTATAAGGGGCTATTTCTGCGGTCGCCCTCTCTCCCAAGCAGTGTTGATTGTGTTGCATTAAAACTTGAATGTATAACGTCAACACTGCACCGCGGGGGGGGAAGGGAAGATACCTCATTTTGACGAGCTATTGCGTTAGTGTGTGTCCCAGGAGTTTTGCCCAGGGTTGTTGTTATGAATTACAGTTCTAAAGAGGTCACTCCAGGGTTCGCCTAGAGTCTTAAATTCTTTGAAAAGTCTTGAAATTTGCCTAGCAATTTTCCAGACCCGGAAAAAGTCTGTAAAATAGAGATATAGTCTGGAAAAATGGTAAAACGTCTTGAGTTTTTTTTTTTGAAAGCTACAAGTACTCTGTAAGTTTTTTTGTTTGTTTGTTTTAGTCAAATCGTATTCAATTTTGGCGGTAGGTGTGGAGTGCATCAGGGAAAACGCTTTGTTCCAGCTTTTTCAAGGTCTATTGATCACCTAATGGATAACTTTGAGTCTGGAAAAAGAAATTATTGTTTTGGATAAAAGTCTGGAAAAAGTCTTGGATCCAAAAATCTGTACGAACGCCACCCCATCATCTAACTAGCGGAGCATAGCAATATCCCCAACAGAAAATTAGTCTTGCGCGATAGAACTTCCTGAAAGTTGTGCTTTTTGATTCACATCCACTTAGGTCCCGTGGACCCAGGCTCCCATAGAAAGCGCCCAGCCAAAAATCGTCCGTCAGCGGGCCCTTTCCAGAACAGCCGCTTATCATCAGCAGCGGAGACGCACAGGCTGAAGAAGCTTCGCTCGGCATCTAAATGCCGTGTCTGCGATAGCTACGTGGCTTTCAATGGAGCCGAGTGTGAAGTGTGTGGCCTGACTTGTCACAAAAAATGTCTGGCGAGACTAAACATCAAGTGTGGGACTTACGCGGTAAGGAACTTTGTCACGCTTTAGTGACTTTTGTCACGCTTTAGTAGCAGCAAGGCGTGCCCTGCCTTTTTCAGACTCAAAAGCTAGAACAACTTTGTACAGCAAAGTAATAGTACCACAGGAAAGTACTGCTCGGTAGCTTTCATTTGAATGGTAACCCTCTAGGATTCATGAGCAGCATCAAACGCGAGTACCACCTTGTACAGCAAAGTAAATAGTACCACAGGAAAGTACCGCTCGATTGCTTTCATTTGAATGGTAACCCTCTAGCATTCATTAGCAGTCTCAAAAGCGAGTTCCTCCTTAAACAGCGTAATGTGCAGTGCTACAGGAAAGTACTGCTCGGTAGTTATTTTTTTAATTGAAACCCTCTAGGATTTCAACAGCAGTCTCTAAAGTTAGAACCACCTTGTACAGCATAATAAACAGTATTACAAGAACTATTGCCAAGTATTCATTTGAATTGTCACCATTAAGGATTTCATCTACATACTCAAAAGTTAGTACCACTTTGTGTAGCAAAGTAAAAAGTACCACAGGAAGTACAACCTGCTCAGTAGCTTTCATGCGAATGGTAACCCTTAAAGATGTACACGTTATGTTGCATAATTAACAGCACCACAGGAAATAACCAGTTTTTTGTTCTTATGAACCAATAGAAAGTTCAGCGACGTATGACAACGTTTGGGGTGGATTTCCAGCGACATCTTGAAGACTCAAACACAGACGAAAATGTCCCGCACATCATCTCGGCTTGTATTGATGAAATTGATAAACGAGGTAGGCGACACAACTGCTTCACTCTGTTCTTGCCAGTTTGCATGTGACGTCATACGTTTCTGGGAAACTGCCCACCTACCCCTCCCCTAAGCCAAGAATTGATATCTTCGACTTAGGCAATGTTCATGTGGCTCCGGACGATTTTTCAACCAGTTGAAAAAACGTGCGGCACGTTGCGGCAGCGTTTCGTTGTTACGCTCACACGGGACCACCTTAACCGTACGAAAATTCAAACGCCTAGCCGTTCAAAGTTCCATGTCAACAGATCAAAATTATTCAACGGTTCCATGTGAACGAAGTGTCCAGTCAAATTTTTCAGCCGTACAAAGATTCGCACAGTGCTGTGTGAACAGAGCCTTGATGCAATATATCAAACACGAGGAACAGAAGAAAACAGTGTTTCGTCACAAGAACAAACACAGAGAAAAGAGTTGGAAATATGACGCACCTCGGAGTATTTTGACGAACTTCGAGGTGATTAATACTGTGATGGAATACTGATTGCAATGTTGGTTATTACTCTTCAAATGAAACGATTTTAGAGGATAATTGGGGATGCAAGAAAGATGAGTACCTCTACTCTTCTACAGCAAGCATACTGGCACATTGACTATGATTAAGGGGGTTATTCAATCGATATTTCCGCAATTTATTAACTTTTCTTTTTCCCCTTGTCTTCTTAGGACTCGATGTTAAAGTAAGTGTCTAAAGTTTATGGAATTTTTTGTGTTCGTTTGTCTTTGCTTTTGAGGCTTGCTTTGTAAACTTGTTGTGTTTTCTGTTTCTTGTAGCTCCGGTCACTGATTAACCTTTTTTTCCTTAATTTTTAGGGGATTTATCGTGTATCAGGAGTAAAGTCAAGAGTCGAAAAACTATGCCAGGTGGGATTATAGATGCTTAAAACTCAAATCACTTTACCTTGTGCTAGAGTAGTTACAAAAGTTTTTTATTAGATTTAGGACTGCATAGCTTTTATAGTCGATTTTATATTCCTGGCGTCATTCCTGGCTCATAAACAGGAAAAAATTCGCTGACCAGTCACCGCAGACTCAAATTACTCAAGAACCAATCAGAAATTGTAGCTGGTACCTAGCGCGGGAAAAAACGTGTGTGACACACAGGCAGGCTCGATTGGTTCCGTTATTTGTGGCAAACGTTTGCGAGAATTTTAGGCAATAGGTTAGTTTCGAATTATCAGGATTCGTTCTTGAATTGTTTGTGTTTGCTGGAGGTTTGAGTATATCCTACTTTATTTTTCGTCTTGACAGGCGTTTGAGAATAATGTATACTTGGCTGATTTGTCAGAAACTCCACCCCATGTGATCGCAGCCGTTCTTAAACTTTATCTTCGGCAGGTAAGCAACATCGCCTTCTTCTACCCCCACTGGTAAAAAATATTACAGGGTTCTTACAGAGACTTAAATTCTTGAAAAAGTTTTGAAATCTGCCCAGCAATGTTTCAGGCCTGGAAAAAGTCGGGAAATGGAGAGAGGGTCTAAAAATGGTAAAAAGTCTTGAGTTTTACTTTTAAAGCTGCAACAAGCGCTTTAGAAGTAATTTTATTTCGCTTTGGTCAAGTCTTATTCAGTCTCACCCGTATGTTTGCTGCGCACCATGAAAAAAAGCTTTTTTCCTGCGTTTTTAAGGTCTCTATTGAATACCTGGGCCCGGTTCCTCGAAAGATGGTTAAGTTTAACCCAGGATTAAGCCAAATTTCAAGCACGGTCTTCTCGTCTAAGAACATGCAACTCGAGGTTACAAAATACTATTGAGCCTTAATAACACAAAATGTTCCCCTGAGCAGTGCATAGGAATGTAGAATGCAAAAACAGAACAGAATTTTAATCCTGGATTAACGCTAATCGGCCTTTCAGGAACCAGGGTGTGTTTGATAATTTTGAGTCTGGATAAAGAAATTATTGTTTTGGAGAAAAGTCTGGAAAAGATCGTAAATTTTGGATCCAAAAATCTGTGGAACCCTGTAGTATTAAACTTTTCCACCCTCGTTGGGTGAGGAGTGGCACTCCATCCCTCCATTTGTCGTGATAACTGAGCTGTGCTTTATTCCTCTGACGCTGTTTTACTTTTTTTTCTCAGCTTCCAGAGTCGCTGCTGACTTTTAGACTGTACCCTGAGTTTATCAGGATAGCCAAGGTAAGCAATTTTCAGTGGTAGATCCAGGGGAGGGGTCCGAGAGGCCCTCATCTTTTTAGATCAAACTGAGACCTGCCCCCCCTCCTTATCTCAGGGTCTGGATGACCCCCCCTTATCTGAAGGTCTGGATTTCATCAAATCGTCGCTCATATTTCACGAAGCTGTCACAGGCTTACCAACTTAGCTGACGTATTTGTTAGTACAAGAGCGTTTCCCTGTGATAGCTTCTCTTCCAGTGACTCGTGAGAGCTTATTACAGGGAAACCCCGTTTAACAAAGTCCCACCAGGGTACGTTACATCGATAGGGACTCGTTATATCGGGGTTTTGGTATATAGAGGTTTGTTATACTAGGATTTTGTTGTAGGACTGGAGGGGTTTATTATATCGGGGTTTCATCATGTAGGGGTTCGGCGTTTGTTACATCGGGGTTTCGTTCTATAGGGATGCGTTATATCGCGTTTAAGTGCATTTATTTACAGAACGGCAACTCTCTTTTGCATTAACATGGTTTATCGCTTACTCTGCGAATTCCCACGTAGCCGACGTCCATTACTGTGTCTCCTACTGTAACCTTTTGTAGTCACACAAAATGCGCAAAAACCAAAGGTAACGGGTTTTTTGTTATTTATTTTTTTCAGGAGAGTTTTGCTGTCATAAATAACAACATGACGTGCAAGGATGCTTCGGAAAATCCAGATCTCCGGGAAGAGTATACTAAGCTGCTCGGGAGACTTCGAGAAATTGTGATGAAGCTTCCGACGGCGAACCGAGTGACTGCGGCACGTTTGATCATGCATCTAAAGCAAGTATCCGACCACAGTGAAGCGAATGCTATGCCTGGGAGTAACCTGGCGATTGTGTTTGGACCAACACTGCTCAGACCATGGTAAAAACTCTAAAGTAAACAAAACGAAGCAAAGTAATGTAAACCTGTCAGCGATTTCAAGCCATCTCTGTCTTGGGTTATGTAACAGAGTCTTCTCATTGGTAATAATTCTAACTGGCTTAGAATAACAGTAGCCTCTTCCAGGCGTTCAGATGATGCGGAACGAATTACGAGTTAACTCGCTCTCCACCGTCTGAACGCCTAGAACAGGCTTAGAATAACAGCAGCATGGAAAATGTGATGTTTGGCTAATGGAGTCCTTTCCTCTTAAATCTCTTGCAGTGAAAATGAAGCAACCTCCACTCTTTCCACGCTTGTAGAGATGCCTCATCAAACTCGCCTCGTGGAACTGTTAATCGCTAGTCCTGAGGTAAGTGTTATCACATTTAGTCCTAAACCTCTGAAAGTTACTAACAGCAGTAACAGAGACTTAAACTATTCGCCCTCCCCTCCCCTTTTTCTCGGTGCGAGTTAAATCGCTACATTCGAGAGTCCGCGGGGATCGTGCTTAGTTGTTTTATTGCGCCTGAGGGCGGGGATGGGAGGTAATATGGTTCCCAATCTTACTCTTCCGGAATCTTATTTGAAAATCACAATGTTCTTAACAGGCCGCGGCTTTGTGGGATTTCCGACGGTGCATTCATGCAAGAGGGTGCCCCCCAAATGAGACAAAGATGCTCAGACGTTTAGCTGAGCAATTTTTTTCACAGACAAGGAAACACTCTAGTCTGTTTTCACCAAGTGTATGTCGATATGCCTGAAAGCACTGCATACACTGTTTCGTTTTACTTCCGCTGGACAGACAGACATGTGGGGTTGTGGATCACAAAACAACTTTGTAGGGTCATGCTTGGAGCATTAACCACAGACCATTTGGAGTTTGGGCTCTTTTTAATCTTTACTGAATTCTTTGTATGTTTGCCTTGGGTATCACAACTTGGTGTCAGAAAACTTGGCTAAAGTTTGTGTTTATATTCCCTAGGTCTTTGACCTTCCAGAAACGGACGAATCATCATCTCGCGAAACGCCGGTCGAGGTATGTTCTGTGAATTTTTTTTTCTGTTGGGCTGACTTGGATGCAGAATACTGACTTTGCAGGACATTGTTTGATTCATTGTGAAATCCATTCCGGTTAGAATTGGAATTTTAAAATGTTGGTTTCTTAAGGAGAGGGGGAAACCGCAGAACCCAACCCCCGGGTGTTCGTTTTTCTACGTAGACGACCGAATACAGTAATTATGACTGGGCTTGCCACAGGCAGCCCAGCAACAAGGCAGAGAACCAAAAACAAACTCAACCCACACTCGCCACTTTAGCGACGAGAAGGAGACTGGGCTGAGTGCACTTTCGCAAAGACTTCTGGGACTGTTACAATGGACAGGGAAAAAAAATTAGCCAATGGAGAGATTAAGAGTCACGTTTACGGCAAACGTGAGATTCAAGTTGAGAATTTCTCGGAATAGAAAATAAGCAGATAAAAACTGTCCAGAACAATTCTTAGGGATAAAACCGGCTTGAAACGACTTATTTTTGAGTAGAGGTAATAAACAATAAACGACAATTAAGGGGGAAACTTGGTCACGTGGTACAAATTCACTTATACGTCAATCATAATCTCTCTAATAGCTGACGTGACCGGCGTGTCGCCAGCAATGATCCCAGAAGTCATTGCGAGACACAGTTGTGCCTCTCTTGATCCTCCATGAAGCGTAAATTCTTGCATACGAAGACACACCCTACTTCTCGGTGCAGAATTCCCGCCCGACTGGTGTTGTGAGAGTTCATTGGTTCGAATAATGACAGGGAGACAAGCATTTCCCTACCCCACTATTGTGAAAAAGCGGATTCTACTTACTTCTTATTTTCTTTCTTGTTGACAGAAATTCACTCCTCCCAAGACCGACAGAGAAGGCAATTTGTTTGCCATTCAAAGCGTTCGATCTAGTGGTAATGTCGTTGTTTATCTTGTTATTGTTGCATAAAGGCTTGTCTGTTTTTCGTGTTTTTGAAATAATATGACTTTTATACGGACAGACTCTGAAAAGTGTTGCCCCTGCAAATACTCTATCTATTCTAAGTTTGAGTAACTGTTCAATAGTAGGTTTCCTAAAATGGGTGCAATTCCACAATTGGTTCCGGCTCAGTTAATTGTAGAACATTTTAGGAGTAGCCACCCACAATGTGAGCACAGTTATGTACGGGACATTGAATTAGAAACAGGATCGGTTTAATAAAGGAATTCTCTGGAAAAGTGGACTGGTCTAGCCGGCCAGTTCTAACCATTGCTAAGCCCTTTGAGTGAACATCTACTAATAATGAAAGGGCGCACACGAAAAAAATGGAAATAAACACGTCGTCACGTATGCAAACTTGCGCGCGCGCCGTTATTCAGCTGAAACAGAGCAGTGCGCATAGGAACTATGGAAATCATTTGTCGTTGCAACCATTTAGAAAATTTACTTTTCCTTGATCATTTTACCAGGTGTTAACCCAGATGAAAGTTACGAGGCAGAAGATGAGGCAAGGTAAGGTTTAACCTTGTCATTCAGCCTAAAAATGCTTCAAATCCGAACTTCCATATCAAATTACAAGTATATATGAATATAATGAGACACAAAGCTGGGCAGCGCTACTCACCGGATAAATCACTGTTCATTGGATAAGTATGAGAAAAACCAATTGCGCTATCCAGTGGATAGAGATTTATCCGGTGGATAAACAACCGGGGTCAGGATGATTTTATGTACATGGCTGTTACGTGGTCCGTTTCTTTTTACTTATCAATCTTGTATCACTTAACCCTTTAAGCCCTAAGAGTGATCAGCATCAAATTTCTCCTTGTAATATCAATGCTTTGTAAAACAGAGTGGTCATGAGAATTACGGACATGATCACATAAGATGAAGTTGCTTGATACTTTATCAATTTCTCCCCACTGCTTCTGTAGGAAATGAATAGGGGAACACATGAGAATTCAAATTTTGATCTTAGGGTTTAAAGGGTTAACTACATATATGGTGTCAACTATTTTGGCAGCTCTCTCCACTTTTTTTTTCTTGTCGCCATTTTGAATCGATGTGTTTACAGGATCGGCATACAGTCGAGCCTCCATGTGCGCGCCCTCGTTCCCAGGGAGGAAAAAAGAGACCTGGGAACTAGTTTTCCATTTGCGATTCCTGCTCGTAGCCCCATCTCCGTCCAAAATAATTTGAAAAAAGGAGAAATTGAACACCTGAAAGCCAAAAAAAAAAAACCTTTTGACTTTCCCCATTCAAAATAATAGGCCATTTCCGAGTTCCAAAAAATCTCACCTTCAAAGCGAGGCTAAGTGCGAAGCCATTGATATGAAAATGATTTTTAATTATGATGCAAATAAAACCCATTTTCACAACAAAAGTTTCGCACTTAGCCTTGTTTTGAGAGTGAGAGTTTTTGGAACTCGGAAATGGCCTATTGGAACCGCGAAAGTGACCTCCTTACGGGTGCTTAAACTCTATTTCATATCCTAAAGCGAAGTTGGGCGGATGGAGGAAATACACTGAAAATGAATTTGACTTGATACTTGTAACTGTCATGTGTTAATGAGGCATGCGTTATTTACATTCGTGTAGCTACATCAACACTCCAGACACAACCACTTCCCAGTCTCCCACGGAAATCTCTCCACCTGTTCATCTACGTCACCACCACAGACGGCCAGTGTAAGTACAACGCATGCGTCTCTCGTGTACGTCACGCATTCTTTTCTTTTTACGTGGTCTTTTGTCGTAACGCAATCTTTTTGCAAGTAATGAGGTATAATTGTACTGATTACGTGCTCGTTCTTTTCTTGTAGATCGGTAAATGTCCCTGATTCATCTTTAGAGCCGCCGAAGTCACCTTCACCGTCAACGTAAGTTTCCAAAGTTAAATATTTGTCTTGTCTTCCTTGCAGCTCGCTATCCGGCCACAAGCTTCTTCTCAGGTCTGTCATCTATTTTCTGCAGATTCACTTCCGGTTATTGTCATTTTGAGGTCGCGTGTGAAACTGGGTCGGTGTTGTGCCAAATTGCGCTATGGGACTGTTTTAGAGACGCTATCTCTTCTCTTATTGGCTGTTTCAAGATTGCGAGGGAACCTGGGTTTAAACTTGCCCCCAAAACAGCCCCATACTGCATTTCGACACAACTGCACCGGCGTAATCTCCCGCCAAACTTAGAAATGACCAGGCCCCAGTTTTTGAGAAGGTGGATAGTGCTGCCCACTGGAAAAATCCCTGTCCAGTAGATAATGCAATTGGTTTCCTCAATACTTATCTGGTGGATAGCCCTATCCAACGTTTCAATAGCCGGAGACAGTAGATTTGCATGGATCTTCCAATCAATAAACAACCTGAACCTATATTTCTCCTCTGTTCGCGCTATTCTTTTACTTGTTCTTTTCAGTTGTAGACAGTTTTATCGGAAATCTGGGTCAGTTTATTAAAACTTTGCCAGTAAAATTTAACAGTGTGGCTATTATTTCACTATCTCAATATTTATACCTATTCGTTAGCAATCCAGGCTTGAATTGCACCATCGTATCCTTACATTACTTATTTACTGCATAGTGTTGTATTTCAGATGTCTCTCGGTACGTGTGCGCGTACAATTTTATTTTGAGCGCGCGCATTATTTGTTTATTTATTTAATTGACGTGTACATTTAGTTCGTGTATTAACGTCTTAATTTTACTTTGCGTTATTTTCCTCACTTATACATTGTCCGTGACTGTGCTCACATGGTGGGTGGCTCCTCCTAAAATGTTCTGCAATTGGTATAGGATTTAATGGAGCCGAAACCAATTGTGGAATTGCACGCATTTTAGGCATCCTACTGATGAACAGTTGCGACACGTAGATATCTTTTAGCAACTAAGATAATTAGCAGTCTGTCTACTTTGAACACTTGTAAAAGTTTTATTGAACTGACCCAGTAAGTATCTTTTTTGTCTCTACTATTGCGTTTTCCTTCTTTTTTCCGATGTCAGTCTCGTTTATTTGGTTATTTTTGCATCTTTTGTGCAGCGGAAGTGGCCTTGGTTTCGGATCCGAGTTCTTTGATCTGCTGGCCAAGTCCAACAACAGAAATGATGTGGTGAGTTAATGCATATATGCTCCTGACAGTAACTTGTTATATGTGGCAGAATGGTCTTGTGTCCTGGTAACGAAAGACATGTCTCTCAAACCCACCTCTGTTCCAGGCCTTCTTCCCGTTTTTACGTTCGAAGGGTGGGCTGGGAAGGAAGATGCTTTTCCCCGAAACTTCTGACAATATTCCGGAGGCTCGAATACTCTTGTTTTACATTTGAATGATATTTTTGGAGTCCCTGGCGTGTCGCGGGAGCAAAAAGAAACATCACGCATTGTTTCGTTCTCTTGCGGCTGAGCTGTATTTGCTTACGAGTCAAGAGAGATTGGCTGGTGGCAAAATACTGAGATGAGTACCGATCTCTGTATCTTTTCTCCGCAGAATGAACGCGCTCGATATACTATTCCCGAATTCCTATTGCCCCATGAATCATCGATACCCGTGGTACGACAAGAAGACTCCGATATAGAAGACGAATACGAGGATGATACTACTCAAGGTAAGAGGCAGCGCTATGGGAGGGGAGGTAGGGGGATTTGAGGAGTTCTTTTCTCAAATTCCTCACCCCATAAATTTCAGGGAGAATGGGTCCAAGGGACGGCGCAAAGATTTCTGGGATCATTGCTCTGAATGACTTGTACCCATTCTCCTGCAGTGTTGAACTTGAAACTCGAATCTGGCTTATGTAATTTTCTTGACTCAAAATAGTCTCCCCATATGGAAGAAAAATATAAACCGGACCGCAATTGTTTTGTTTTTGCAACTGTCATCATTTTTTTTCCCTCTGAGAGACGAATTAAAAATGTTTTTATCGCTTGTATTCTTACATACGAGCAAAGATGGCGGGCGTTGTAATAAAGTCTATTTGAGAATAGATTATTATTTTTTAATTTTTTTTTCTCTTTATAGGAACGAGTGGTTCACGCACTCCAGATGATGACCTTGATCCATCTCGGCGAATAAGTTCGCCGCGCTCTTCAAACGAAAATTTAGCCGTCGACGACAAAGCTAACGTACCTAGTGATTTGGCGGACTTGATGTCTCGGAGATCGTCGTCACATTCTGTCGCGCCGAGCGTCATTTCGGACTTCCCTGATTCTGATTCGTTGTTACCAGATCTGTCCGATACGGTTAAACTGGGCAAAGTGGATAATTCGGAAAGCATCGGAAAGCCCGACAAAGACCCGAGACTTGCTGATATTCAGTCCGAGTCTCCAGATTCTCGAGTTCGTACATTTTCGAGCGATGCTGACGCCGCGCGACCTCGTCCTAGAACGTTGGGATTATTGAAAAGAAATTCAGATCTACCTGGTCGTGTTCAACGCGTCGATGTTTTGGATACAGGTTTCTTCCCGATAGGTATGAAGTCTTCTTTAAGCGATACGAATCTTAATAAAGATCCGTACTCTATCGAGGAGGAAGCACCCTTCGTGCTGGCTTCAAAAGACGTGGACTCTTCTGTTAGCCCTGACGATAGTTTATTAACTGACGATCTCGTTTCGTTCGAAAAAGGCAGTATAAGCGACGAGGAAAGGGAAACGGTCGAGGACGATGCTGCTATAACACGTATTGACATTTCTGAAGTACCTCCACCCGCAGAAGATGGGGTTGACCACAAAGATACTCTTTGTGAAGAGACACATGCTCCTATACAATCTCCGTTAATAGAATCAACGATAAATACGCTGTCTCCCAGAAAGCAACAACCTCCACCAGTTTCGGTAAAACCTGCACGATCTCCTACGGTAGAAAAGAGAGACTGCGCACCATCGGAAAGTCCATCGCCCGAAGACGCGCCGAAGGTGGGATCACGTGAGCTTATCGTACCTGTTATGACTGCACTACAGGAGCGGAGAGCGTCCACCCCGGATTGCTCCACGTCACAATCTTCGACAGATACTAAAGTCCCGGATAGAGCTGAATCCCCGAGTGCAGAAAAGGTGGGCGGAAGTGACGAGAAAAGATCTGAAGCCAAACCCATGACTAGGTCAGCTTATACTACACGGATCTCTGTTAGAGATCGCCTCCAGCAATACCAGAATAACCTTCCCGGAAAAGTCGACTCTGGTCGGAAACAGTCGGCGTCCGAACTTTTTAACCCGAATCCAGTGTCTTCTCGGAAGGAAATGTTCGAGCAGAAGGAACGAGGGCTTTATAAACGTGTTGGCGACATGGGAGTGAGAAAACCGAGAAGTGATTCTGGTAGTGGCTCTGGTTCTTCCAATGGCAGCCCTAAGTTGTCGAGGAAATTGTTGAATAACAGTGACGATAAAAGCAGCACTTTCGGTGCGAAAAGTCCGCTCAGCGGTAGCCCCAAGTTACCAAGGAGACGGTTGAATGACAACATGGATGGAAACAGTGCGGAGAAAACAAAACCAGTTGAACAGGAAAAACAAGCTGAGCCTCGGCGCCGTGAAAGAAGAGATCAGTCAGGTAAATCTGATCATCCACGAAGCTTGGTTCCAGACAATCTTGAGAAAAGAGACGCTCTGAAACTCGATTTACATGATGGCGAAAAGGATACTTTGTCTCCGAGAGAAATAGATATTCCTCTTGATCATGAAGAAATGAATGATAGGCACAGACCACGAAAAAGCCCGAACTCGAGCCCGAGAAGCAGTCGGACGAATGTCGGCCGTTCTCCTTTTCCCGATGTTAGCAACGATGAAGAACGAGAGCCACAGTTCGTGTGATCGTTACTTCGTCGATGTTGTTGTTTCTGTGTAAGTGGCATTGGAAGGAGCTTTGTCAGTAAACTTGATATAACTTAAAAAACTAGTAACTTAACTAGAACTTGATAACTCGTCGCGTCTTGCCAAAAAATAGCGCGAAGATAGAAAAATTATTAAAGTTAAAATTGTACAAAAAGTCAGAGGGTCTAATCGGAAGGTAAAGGTCGAGTGTTGTTGTTTTCGAAAGTCGAGTTTGGACAAAGCTGAGAGCTCATTGTGTTAAAGTAATGGCTTACTTGAGTCTTTTTTGCTTGTTTGATTCTTCTTCGTATTCCTAGCTACCTCGCTTATTTCATATGGCTAAGCAATTAACTGTGAGACAGCATCAGACATATTTACATATTTATTTACTCTTAACAGACATTAGCCGTCTTCTTTTTAGTGAAAGAAACACTGTCACTCATGGATTGGCTAAATGGTCTCACGCCACTTTTTTAACCTATGAGGAGTAAGACCGTAAACAGATCGGGACTTGTTCGCGCGCATGTTTCCCGCGTTTTGGTCTGTTTCGTGCACTTCAAGTTCGTTTTGACCATCAGAATGTCTGACTTTACTCTGACTGGCTGAAGGATTAAATTCCGTTGTTTTTCTTTCGACTTTCGAAACTTAACAAAAAGAGCAATTTTTCATTTACGTGTGGAAAAAACAAAGTTATTGCTCTGGCAAATAACAAAAAAAATGAACGAATTTAAATTAGCCGTTGACAAACCCGTGTTAGCAAGTCTGGGGTCAGGTTAATAAAACTTTTACAAGTGTAATTTACAAGGATAGCTATTGTTTTCAGACTCTAAAACAATGGCTACACTTGTAAGTTACCATTAAATTGATCCCTGATTTGTCAAAAAGTGGCGCGAGATTTTGAGCCAATCACAAAGCTAAGCGATGCAAGAACAAGACGGCCGCGAAATGTCTGTAGCCACATTCGAAACTCTTAACATATAACCAGTGATATCAGTCTTCTTAAATTTGCTTTGAAAAGAAACAGAAAATCTCCGCGAAAGGAGCCGTCGCCTTAAATATATTTTTTTATACAGACATGGTCAGAAGTTTGGTCTATTTTTGAATGGAATTATCAGATTTATATATAAAACTCAAAAGAGAGCTGAATAATAGAGTTGATGAGATGATGTGCTTGGAAAAGATTATATCGTAGTAGAAGAGATAAATTCCTTTCTGTAGATCCGAGTCTGTGATCTCGCGAATAAGCTGTCTTTAGCTTGAAGTGGAGGCTATGCAAATCTCTGCCGAGATTGGGATTCCAGTTTTAACCACGTGAAGAAAGAACTAAGGCTATTGCTCTTTTCTGCATACCTCACAAAACTCTTCTTCAAAGAGCGAAACGTTTTATTGTATTGAATGGTTGGGTAGAAATAATTTTAGAGTTCTTTTTTGCATACTTCATCTCAAGCTATTTACTAGTTATCCGCGAGGTCATGAATATATTACTCTTTGCCTCTTATAGCAGAACCTACTAAAGAGTATATTTTTTTAAACGTTTCTTGGCTGTATGTCTCAAACGACTCAGGCGTTTCAAAAACCAGTAAAGAGTAACCTAAATTGAGTCACTTTGTGTCCTGAAATAGTTACTGTATCTTCTCCCAAAGGCCTTCCTTATTCTTGGACCAACCGCAGTCTTCGAATAGAGCACTGCTGGAATATTAATCAGTGCCGCCCTCCGCTAAGCGCCCCCGCCACTCAACAAGGTTGAGGTTTCTTTTCTTTCGGGCCCGCAATAACTTTCTCGTTTAGTAAGGTGAAGAAACTGTAGATCCAATTCCTGCAAGAATGTCTCAAGGCAAAGAAAAGTTGTCGGAAGCCCAATGCTTGGCCTGTGTAAAGCCGCCCCCTTACCCTCAAACTAAGTCGGGAAGAAAGACTTTTTATTTGAGTAGATGGGGTGGTTGTTCACAGGTTACCCAGTACTCTAAACCTTTGAAATCCAGGGTACCCAGCTTATTACTTTTATGTAAAAACCAAGGTCATCCAAGAGAAAAGGTGGCCAAGTGGTAACCCAGCATTTCAAAAGCACAGCCCTGCTGACCACCCGCGCGACGACTGGCTCCTTATGACGTCATTTCAGGAATTCCATTTAACGTTCGTGCATTGGTTGTTTTTATTGCGCTTTCGATGGATCAAAACGTCCTCTTTTACTTTAAAAAGTAACAAATGAAATTGAAAGGATGCTCAAATGGCAAAAGCTTTGGCATTGTTGCAATTTGCTTGTTAAGAAGTAATAAATGTGCCAACTCCGAACTACTATGAACCTTTCAGGGGGCCTGGGGCAAGCTCTGACCTGAAAACATGGATAATCTAGGAGCTCTGAAAGGCGATTTTAGGGTGTTTTTCTGGTTTATATCTTCCCAAAATTAATTTGTTAGTTCGGAGAGACGAGATAAGTGCTTCGTGCTAGCTACCGACTCGTTGGTTAAAGTCGGGATCATGCAGAAGTCCCCAAATTTTTCAATAATTTTCTTCACTCTTCTGCTTGTAGTCCGCTTTTTCTCTCAAAATCTGTCTAGTTCTTATACCAGCCAGCGCGACGTCACAATAAGGAATAAGGACGAAGCCTCAGGCTTACGCCCTCGTTTATCGCGGCTCACGCGCATGGGTTATTCGTTGAGTAGTTTTGCAGGTGGATGCCCGTAGTCTAGGTATGAACTAAAAAATTACATGGCTTGAAAGATAGAGGAAGGGGTTACATTACAAATGTCAGCGAACCGTATCATCCTCTCACCTTACTGCGTCATTTGCTATCGCGAAAATTAAAGATATACGGTTAGAGTGATAATCAAAAACCCAAGGGCAGCTCCTTAATGAGTCCTAATGAAGACCAAATATTCAGGAGAGAAGTAATTGCACAAACAAGTAGAATCTTGACAATGCGGTAAATTTGAATAAAGGAGGAACTGAAAAAAAAAAGAAAGTAGCTTGAAAATAAAAGGATGAGACTTATAAAAGACAGCTGTCACTTCTTGTAGAAGCCGGAAAAACCAAACCAATCAAAACCCAACGAAAATTACGAAAACAAAATGGAAACATCCCAAGAAGCAATGCGGGCTTCACCCGCCAAGTTCCCTCCAAGCATGCATCGCGCGTGGAGCCTGACCTTCGAGGAGTGAAATCTGCTGAGTTTCTGGCAGGGAAGAGTTTGCAGCACAATCTTCCATCATCTGTGCTTTTTCCATTCCATCCATTCAAAATGGACGTCGTGGAATATAGCATAGGAGTGAATAATCGCTTTGGTGCGTTAAATTTGGACGAAGAAGATCCAGAGGAATTCCTGCAAAAGCAGGAGAAGAAAGAGGAGTCTGCGAAGAAAGACAAGGCGAAGAAACAGGATAAGAAGGCTGTAAAGCAACCCGCTAAAGATACGAAGTCGGCCACAAACAAGACAGACATTGTCAACGAGGAGTCCAAGAGGGAAGGTTTGTCGAAAATTATTTGTTCTCGTAACATCGAATGTACAAGTTGTACTGTGACGCCATCTCCTTGTCACATCCACATGTGAAAGTTTTCGTTGGGGTGTTTTCGACTTCTCTGCCCCCTTTTCTAATTTTTTCGAGTTTCCAAGGTTTGATATGCTTTCTTCTGTAGGTCATGTTATAGTCCCGTGGATTCTGTGTGCGTTAAGTTGTCTGTTAGTTTTGATGTCCTGTATATCCTGTGTCCTGTATATCTAACAGTTTGCACACAACGCTCGCATTAAAATTGCGAAATTTACTATGACCAGGTGAATGTAAATTAAAACGCCCAGGTGGAGTTTTTGTTGATGTTTTCGAGTACACCTTAACATGGAAGCTCGAAAGGAAATATATTTCGCTGTCTTCGTGGACATATAAACAGTTGCAACACGTGTTTATGGTTGTGTGGAGCGGCGATGGATCGTGTACATTATAAATAAATTAAGGCTAATTCGGTTTGCTCTCATTCAGCTGGCTTTTCCGCGCAAGTAAACAGCGATAAATGCTCAATAGCTATCGTTACCTTGCAGAACGAAGCGAAAGCAGACGAGGTGGCCGTGGAAAAAATGATGTCAAGAGAGAAAACGAGAAAAATACTCGTATGACCAATGGTCCCAGCGAAAGACGAGATCGTGGTGAAAATGCGCCGAGAGAAAGGCGAGGTGGTGGTTTTGGAGGTGGTTTCCGTAGGAGAGAGGGATCGCAGGGAGACCCCGATTCCCCAGACAAGGAAGGAGCTGAAAGGGAAAGAGGTGGATTTGAAAGAGGAAGAGGTGGTCGAGGAATGCGAGGTGGTGGAGGACGAGGACGCGGTGGATTTGGCGGTCCGAGAGGTGGAGGAGGAGGATTTGGCGACCGTGGTGGAAGGAAGCGAGAATTTGAGAGAAGAAGTGGAAGTGATCGATCGTAAGTGCTCATTGTGTCTATTTCACCATTTACTTTGACAGTATCCTGTCTGTCGTAATTTTAATGTGTATTCTTGTTAAACCCTTCTCACAGGTTATTCACATGCGCTTTTTAAGTCACTTCTGAATTTAACACTCTTCATATTTAATATTCTGTTATTTTTAAACACTATGGATAGAGAATGTTTCTGATGTGCAATCAAAGATGCGATATGCAGAAGGATTAGCAGCTAGAGAGAGAAACTATTTGAGCTTTGGTTTTTTAAACTGTCAAATAACAGTAGTAAATAATATTTTTGCTCATAACAGTGCATGAGAACATAAAACAAGCAGTCTGCAACTGTTTTACCGGTCAAATTTAATTTTGCCATTGTTTTTATGGTTTGCATTTAGACATGTCTGCATTTGTGGTTATTTGTTGACAAGATGTTGATAGATTTTAAAATTCGAATGAGCATGTTACCTAAGGTGTTGAGTGTTACTTGGAATTTAAAGCCATCTTGCCGGAATTAACAGTGTTATTAACTGGTTTTGTGTAAATGGGCTGAGAGTGTTTTGTAGAGACTGTTTATGAATCACTGTGCTCTGATTAATTTAAAATGTAAGTTATGCTAATCCAAGAGCCTAGATGTGCCAAGTGTTGGCGTATTTTATACTAAATTTTTACCACAATTCCAAAGAATCCAGTGTAACCGCTCGAATTGTTTGGTAATCAAACTTTATTGGTAAACAAACACAATTGAACCAAAAAATATGCATGAGAGTTTGACTGAGTTAGTTTTCCAAACTCAATCGAGCAACAGTTCTAAACCAACACTCAAAATAGATGAGGGTTTTGAAAAATCCTTTTAGTGTGTAAGAATCGGGAAAGCAGCAAGTAAGTCACTGGGAAATCAGCAAAGAACCAAAAAAGAATCATGAAATGAACAATAGATTGACTGTACAAATGTGGAGGAGTTCTGAACGTGCTGGTGCATTATAATTGACAGTGACGTTACCTACAAGAGGTGCTGCAAAGTTTAAAATGCTTCAACAAAGCATAACATTCACTCTGTGACTGAGTGGGTTGATTAAAGGATAAAGTTGTATGGCAATATAGCCGTGTTCTTCCCGCTCCAAAAAATACACTACACTGATCTGCTACAACCACTTCGGAATATACTCAGTCGTTAGAAAAAGGAAACATTCATCAAAACACATGCAATTTTCCTGTATAACGTCCAATTTTTAATCGAATGTATGCTAACTTCAACCATTGAACCTAATTGAACTCAATCAAAGTTTTATTGGGTTTGATTACTAAAACTTTTTTGTGCCCAATCATCGATTAAGTTTGATTAATAAAACATTCGAGTGGTTATGCCTGGTGAGAATTCCTGCAGGGATTTATTTTGCATCCAGGTTAGACCTGGAATATTTAAGCAGAATTTCAAATTCTCTCAGTCAATTTTTTTAAGGTGAAGGGATATGAATGGCAGTCTGTAGAAACATTTCTCTCTAAGATTTTGTGTATTCTTATTTTTTCTGTTTTTCTCCTTGTGTTCTATGATCATCTTGAATATAAACTTCTCTGGTGAATAAATAACTTGATTCTACTTCTAAGTTTCTTGTGAACAAATGGAAAGTGAAACGTTAGATCAGGAGTCACTTCTCCCTTGCACCCCTTCAACAGACCATTCCACAGTTTATTTTTTTATTTTTTTATTTTTTTCAACTTTTGACATGAACTAGCTAGCTAAAATCCCATTTATATGGCTAGAAATAGTGCGGTCCGTCAGAAGAATTGCCAAGTGTGAGAGTGAATTGTGTCGAAAACTGGCAGAGACATGGTGCTTAAGTCGAGGAATGTTTGCTGAGACTTTTGTATACTTGGGGTAAAGGGGGCAGGGGTTTAATTTTATGTCCCCCAGCAAGCATACAAAGGTCTGCAAAATCTCGCAACTTTTTCTAGCAGAGCTACATCTTTGCTCCTTTCTGACACTTCTCTCTTGAACTTGGCAAGGTTAAACTTTCCACTTACATATTCTTCAATGTACTTATGCAAGAGACTGCAAGAGTTCTTTACGTTTTTTTGTTATTTTAACTGTCAAGATTGAAGCCATTGTTTAACTATCCCTTTCCTCCATTTGACACATTTTTGTTTTGTAAAAGAAATATGTCCTCTTCTTGTGGTCTAGGGACCCCCGACTGGACAATAATTCAAGTCGCGGGGATAGAAGGTTGGACAAACATTCTAACTTTGCTCCTATTTAACTATAAAGTCATTCCTAGAAATTAAATCATGAGCTTTGTGTGTGTATTTTTTCTGCAAGCTGTGTTTTGCTGTGAAGTGTAAATCAGCCATCTTTAAATCTTTGTTAAATGCATGTAAAATTTTTATTGCAAGCTTTTGCTACTTTTGCTACACTTTCCCACTCATCAATTTTGTCAACCAGTTTGCCATGAGTTACAGTTTATTTTTTAGTTGGAACCAACATTTTTAACCAAATGTTTTAGGACATAAAAGTAAACAAGCAAACTTATTTTTATGCAATGGATCACCCTTCTTACAGATAAATCTTTATTCTTAGGACATCTGATGCTCGTGAAAAATGGTGCCAAGTTTTTGTTTCTCTCGTGCTAATAATAGTAACATACATGTTAATTGTACCCTCAGAACTTCCTTTTTAATTAATGCTAATTCATGGCTAACAAACTGCACTCCACATAGTACTTAAATTGAAATACATATTTACAAGAATATTTTCCACGTTTGCTATTTAGTTGATAAAAGCTGGATGTCCCATTTATGTCCCATCCATTCAAGACTGAAATATGAAGATTTTTGAATTACAATCCGAAGGAAAATTAATCCCTGTGATGTTTGTTGGTGTGGTTGTCTTACTAGTTGCCTACTTTAGTAGATGGTGAAGCCTTTTAGTTTGTTAGGCATAAGGTGCAAGCCAAAGCTATGTATTTTTCAGTAGCCATATTTATGATATCTTCTACTGAGTTACATCCTCTTATGTTTCAAGTAATCAACTTCATAGTTTCCCATGTTTTCTGACAGTTCTGTGAAGGCCCAAGATAAGCGTGAAGGAGGTGGCCAGTACAACTGGGGTAATCCTACAGAGGGGTAAGTTATAGTCTACTTTTATATTCTTCTTTTATTTCTTTCATTAAGTAATGACCTGGTTAAAGTGGAAAGCATTTTCTTTTGTTATGCGTCGATGTGCTTTCCCCACATATACAAATGTTCTCATTTTCACACAGAGAATGCGTAAACTTAAAGAAATGCCGTTTACGCAATAAAAAGTTTAAGACCCCATTTTGAAAGGGTGTTTTTTTGTGTGTTCAAAAATTTTGACCAATTGTAGGATTTTGCAAGCCAAGAAAGTTTACAATAATATTTTACATGTTCCCAACGTAGGATTTCTGTGTTATTCAGACTGAGACGAGATTTTGTTATATGGAAGTTGGTTGGAAAAGGATCAATATATATATACAGCTATTTCGAGAAAGGTTGTCGGAAAATTGTGCACGCGACAGTCCCTAAAGGTAATATGGGATATGTGCAATACACTGTTCCTGACACTGTAGCTGTCGAACCTACTTTTGTTGCTTGCCTTTAGCATGCACAGACAAATGTCCATGGCCTCTCGTGCCATTCTTTCAAATTTCTTTGAAAAACAGTGAACTCAAAACCACCCTCAATACCTTTCGGGGTTGTCGCATGCAGTTCATCCGACAACCTTTCTCAAAATAGCTGTATACTGCTGTATGAAGTTTTGTTAACTTTTGCTGTTTAAGCCAGTCTGAAGTATAAGACAGACAGTAGTAAAGTTAGCACCATTTTGCACTCCAAAATATTCAAAGCCGTTGTTGCTTTCCTTCTTATCTGGACCGTTACTTAATAATATGGTTATTACTAACATTGTTCGTTTCTGATTGGATGAGAGCTGTGCAACAAAATTGTCCTGAAATGTAGAAGTTCTTAAAGGTGATGTTAACAACATGTACGATTCTTCTCTGTATTATCACCTGAATCAAATTAATCCACAGAAAATAAAATTCCTTGGAAGTATAGGTACCAAGACCTCCTAGGATTGTTGGTTAAAACCTAATCATCAGTCTTCAGTTCAAATTAAACCTTGTTCATAGTAATTTGGATTCCCAGATGATCTCCTATTCACAATGCCATCCAATAAATGGTTGTTGTTTTGTGATTTCAGTGAGGAGGCAGAGGTTTTTCCCCAGCCAGAGGTGGCTGACTGGGCTGAAGCATCTCCTGATCCTGATGCTGTCAAGGAATCTCAAGATGAGTAAGTTTTAATGCTGCTGATAATGTTTATTCAAATATGACTGATGTACTTTGGCCTGGATACCCTCACAGCTCTCAAGTGCTTGGTTTTGTTTACTAGAGACTGGTGTGAAATCTCACTATGCTTTGTTTTCGTGCTTCAATTTAACGTTTGATGACAAGTGCATAGTGTAACAGTATTCTGTACACAGAAGAAGGGTTGCACACCTGAAACTCTTGCTTCTTTAAAATATCAATTCAATCTGGAAAGCACAAATACGGTTGATTCTCTCTTAATGGACACTTCTCTATAATGCAGACACCTTGGTAGAGCAGACACCTAAAGTCGGTGCCTGTCTTTCTATACTTTCTTTGTTTGACTGTCTATAAGACACAAATCACTCTTAGATTAGCCTCTCACATAGGCATTTTAGGGGAGCTCATATTTGGTCCCTCCCCACCAACACCTGCTCAACAGAGAACAACGTTCCTTTCCCTAGCTCAGCCAATCACATTATACCTTCCAAATTCTGGAAGGTTGACCTTGACAGCAAGGTAACCCGCCAATTACTCGATCTGCATGAAACACTGGGAATTTTTTACAACCTGTAGTAAATATTCCTCTCAAAGCGGCAAAAGTAAGATTTAGTCAGATTTTAGAATACTCTGTGCACTGAATAACTTTCGTAAAGAAAGAAAAGGAAGAAAATGGTAACTCTAGGGTCGCGAATTTACATAACCACGAGTTTATGAGTTGTGTTTAGCCTGTCAACACTTTATTTCAAAACAGTTGATTGGTCACTTACCATGCAAATAAAACAATGGGAAAGGTAGTTTGTTCTCAGTTGAGCAGGCGTTTGTGGGGAAGGACGAAATACGAGTTCCCCTAAAAACGTCTGCGTGGGAGGCTACTCTTAGATGGATACTATCCACTTGCCTCTAGAAGAGTGAGTAACAAGAGTGACCCTAAAAGACAGAGTGGACTGTAATTTCAAATGAGCTCTTGAGAGCTTGTAAGTGGCTCAGACTGGTTTTGTGTAAACTTGCATTTCTATGGATCAAGGTTATCCGAAGCTAAGGTCGTACCAGCTTCATGTAATCGTTCGTTCTTTGATTTGAATTGTTCCAGGTCCCATGGTGAAGATAAAGAGAATGAAGAAGTTAAAGAGGATGAACAACCCAAAGAAATGACTCTAGATGAGTGGAAAAAGCTCCAAGAAAATGAGCGAGCTAAAAGCACTTTTGAGATACGCAAAGCTGGTGAGGGGGAAAAGAAAGGCATGTGGAAAGACACGAAAGTCTTCAAGAGAGATGAAGAAGATGAGGAACAGTTTGCCGCCAGAAGAGTGAGTAACAAGTAATGTTGAGTTTGAATCAGGCCATGTCCACACTATGACAAAAAAAATAGAGTTTGGTGCGAAAAATTTGAATCTTTATTTTGTTATGACCAATTTTTTGTCTTTGCAGCCTTCCTTGCATCTGAGACACTAAAAATTTTTTCATATATCTTGAATGACAAAAAAATTGTAGACCAAATTTTCTCAACAGCATCTTTGAAGTTTGGTGACAGATGAGAAAATTTTGTTAGGTGAAAGAAGTCGTTTGCACAACAGATGGCTTCCTGTTGACAGATTTTTTGCAAAATGAACAATATTTTGTGTGCAGTGAAAAGGGTGGAAACCGCACCTGCTTAAAAGAATGAAGACCCATGGGTGACTAGGAAATCTGAGGTTTTTTTGTACAAATCTTATGCTGGGTACCCTGGATTTCACAGGTTCAGAGCACAGGGCCACCCTGTGTCCTGTTGGAGGCTACAACTGTTCAATTTGTCTTAGAGCACAGCCCTGAACTTGATTTACATTTTGCTCCTTTTAAGGTCATCGAGGAAAAAATCAAGACATCTGGCCGTGTAAAACAAATTGTTGAAATCCCAATGGAGTTCAGGGGCTCAACTGATACACGAAGGGGCGGCCGTGGTGGTCGTGGTGGTAGGGGCGACAGAGGAGGCCGAGGTGGCCGTGGAAGAGGTCGCGGTGGATTTGGTGGTCGTGCAGACAGCGACAAAAGTGGGGATAATTTTGCCTTAAATAATGAAGAATTCCCAACTCTTGGGTAACAAGTTGCAAGCTGCAAAGCATACTGCGTTTAGAAAGACTTGATGCTGCATATATATTCAAGGAACCAGGATAAACAAATTTACATGGATTTTGAGAAAGACAATTTTTCCATGAATTGTTCAACAGTTGCGTGTACTGTACCTCTGTGTTAGCCGAGGAAAAGACCAGGCCATTTAAAAATAATGAACAAGGGTCAATGAATAATCGCACACAAAGAAGGGTGTGTCATAAGTTAGTATTTTTCGTCTAACATGTGTCTTATTTGTCCACTGCGGTGAAATGATTATTATGCTAAGTCAGGGATGGAGTTTAGTAATTTGACAGAGTTGCGGGTTTTAAAAGTAAGCAGTACAGGATACGTTTTTTTCAAGTAACAGGTAATTTTCTTTGTCTATAAATCTCTAATCTTGAAAGGCCATTATGAAAAAAAAAAGGAAATACAGAAAAATGATTTGTATTGAATGCTGTAATATTAACCGTCAAACTCCTCCGATTGGCTGCCATGTATATCAGTGTTTATAGGATAAGATTGTTTTAACACTTAATTCGTCAATATCCAAATACAAATTCTCCAGGTTGATCTCTGCATACATTTCCATAAAGAATTGGTTAAGAGAACGTGTTTGTAGATCAAAGTTCTGCCCATCAGGTGATCATGTCGTTAATTCTCACAGCGTTTTCTTTTGATAAATGTGTTGACACTGTTGGGAGAAAACTTACTTTGGTCACTCTTGGGACTAAAGAGTTAACATGGAGACGGTAACTTCTCGGTGATTGTTTTCTTTATAGTCATGATGCCTTTCCCAAAGGCACGAAAACCTGATATCTTCACACGTGAAAAAATCATGTTATTTTCACATGTGAAAAGATCACTGTTGCTATGGCTACGTAATAAATCGCGCCTTTCCCAGCGCTTACTCGTGAAATATTTACACTCGAAGAGAAATTTGGTATCTCCGCGCGGTCATGTAATATCCTCTATCTTTTCACTGCCCACGCCTATTACTTGTCACTCTCGCTCGTGCATCTGACAGCAAAATCCTGATGTTGAATACTGCACAAATGAAACCTTTTGGCAGAAATTTGCTGATAGTACTATTTGATTGTTTAGACTTTACAAAAGAAAGTTATTTTTTGTGGACTTTTTCACTTTTGTTACAAGGATACACAAGTTTAAAGTGCTGGTTGCAAATATAAAAAGTACTGCGGTATTTTCAGAAATGGTTGATATCTCCCAAGTTTTACTGTATCCATTTTGTCAGCTTGATGACGATAAGCGAAGTGTTTTTCAAGTAGTGGTGTCTGTTTATCAATGGTCATTGTTCTTTATTTAATCACAGCTCATTTGCATTTATCATCTCTGTCATTTGGCCAAGGCTGAGAACCTTGCAAAGACAGTCTCCCTTGATTTTTTTGTTTCCTGTACAATATTGTTTACTTTCCAAAATAATCCCCAGCCCATTTTTATTCTCTGGTATTAACGATAAATTTTCCCAGGTTCATTAACCAGGGAAAAAAATAAAACAAACCAGAAAGCATGAAAGTGTTCATTGTTTGCTTATCATAGAAAATCGGGGTAAGTCCTATATACGAGCCTTTTCCTTTCATTAGGGTGTACATTTCCCTCTGATTCTTGAACTGGACCTCATCATCATGTTTTGTTCCTAAAGAGGGGGAAAAAATCCGCTTTGTACATTGCTTTAACACTGCATCACAATTGAAGCGCTTTGTACTTGGTTAATTGCGCTATCCTTGTGAAAGCTGCAATACGTTGCGAGCAGGCTGTTTAGGGAAGCCAGCCCTGAAGGAACGCGCGAGCTTGGAGCGGTCTTTCATTTTTCCCTCCCCCCCTCTCTCTGGCACGTTTCCGTTGCGTGGCGGTCACGCGTGACTCGTTACGATATGCCCCCAAATGGAAAGCTCCTTCCTCAGGCTCTTAGCAAGCAAGCTATTGGCATCATCAGGAACAGAGTCGCAGACTTCTCTTTGCCTAGACTCAGCGGTTCAACCTCATTGTAAATTTAAGGGAGTACCTCCCAAGGTTAATAAAAAATTACAACTTGTACGGAAGTGTCAATCAAGCTTGTCACTGAGTTTTCCCTTATTACATCTAAACTAATTAAGTTCCTTGGTGTATTTGCTTATATCCAGTTAGGCAGATATTTGTTTTCCTTTAAATTAAAAGTTGGACGTAAAAACATTCGTGATAAAACTACACCTGACGAAGACTGCTTTTTGCATGATGGATGAAACCTGCGGGTATCCTTTTAATTGTAATGTTTGTAGATCAACTTTGTAAGTTATTTTTCGAATCTAAAGTGCAAGACTGCAAACCTCGAAATTCAGAGGAGGAGCGTTGCGTGACCGCACTAAAAACGGTAGCGTAGCAGTCTAAAAACCCCTGTTATAATTGTTTTCAAGGCAAAGGACTGTTGGATCATTCATTACAGTCTGGAAATGGGTTGTCACAGTGATAGTAGAGTGGTGGAACAATGGCACAGTTTAGCAGTGATAGTAACGTGTGGTAGAACAGTGAAACAGTGTAACGGTGACAGTAAAGTGTAGTGGAACAGTGGCACAGCGTAACAGTGACAGTAAAGTGTGGTGGCACAGTGTAACAGTGATAGTAAAGTGTGGTAGAACAATGGCACAGTGTAGCAGTGATAGTAACGTGTGGTAGAACAGTGAAACAGAGTAACGGTGACAGTAAAGTGTAGTGGAACAGTGTAACAGTGACAGTAAAGTGTGGTGGCACAGTGTAACAGTGATAGTAAAGTGTGGTAGAACAGTGTAACGGTGGCAGTAAAGTGTAGTGGAACAGTGGCACAGTGTAACAGTGACAATAAAGTGTGGTGGCACAGTGTAACAGTGATAGTAAAGTGTGGTAGAACAGTGTAACGGTGGCAGTAAAGTGTAGTGGAACAGTGGCACAGTGTAACAGTGACAAAGTGTGGTGGCACAGTGTAACAGTGATAGTAAAGTGTGGTAGAACAAAACAGTGTAACGATGACCGCTAAGTGTGGTGGAACAGTGACAGCAATGTGTGGTAGAACAGTGTAACAGTGACAGTAAAGTGTGGTGGAACAGTGTAACAGTGTAACGATGACAGCTAAGTCCGGCACAGTGTGACAGTGACAGTAATGTGTGGTAGAACAGTGTAACAGTTACAGTAAAGTGTGGTGGAACAGTGTAACAGTGACAGTAAAGTGTGGTGGAACAGTGGCACAGATAGAGTAACAGTGACAGTAAAGTGTGGTGGAACAGTGTAACAGTGACAGTAAAGTGAGGTGGAACAGTGACATAGTGTAACAGTGACAGTAAAGTGTGGTGGAACAGTGGCACAGATAGAGTAACAGTGATAGTAAAGTGTGGTGGAACAGTGACACAGTGTAACAGTGACAGTAAAGTGAGGTGGAACAGTGTAACAGTGACAGTAAAGTGTGGTGGAACAGTGGCACAGAGTAACAGTGATAGTAAAGTGTGGTGGAACAGTGACACAGTGGAACATTGACAGTAAAGTGTGGTGGCACAGAGTAACAGTGACAGTAAAGTGTGGTGGAACAGTGGCACAGAGTAACAGTGATAGTAAAGTGTGGTGGAACAGTGACACAGTGGAACATTGACAGTAAAGTGTGGTGGCACAGAGTAACAGTGACAGTAAAGTGTGGTGGAACAGTGACACAGTGTAACAGTGACAGTAAAGTGAGGTGGAACAGTGACACAGTGTAACAGTGACAGTAAAGTGTGGTGAAACAGTGGCACAGATAGAGTAACAGTGATAGTAAAGTGTGGTGGAACAGTGACACAGTGGAACATTGACAGTAAAGTGTGGTGGAACAGTGGCACAGAGTAACAGTGACAGTAAAGTGAGGTGGAACAGTGACACAGTGTAACAGTGACAGTAAAGTATGACGGAACAGTGTCAACATGATTAGATAGTGAAGTGGAACAGTATCACGGTGATAGTAAAGTGTGGTGGAACAGTGCTACTATTCATGGTGGATTTTAAGGTAAAGATAAACATTAACAAATTGATGATTCCGGTTTACCAAACTTGGCGAATCCCTGTTCTCGGGTATCAGTCAAATCTCATAGCCCGTATCCCGATAAGATTTCCCGAGTCCCGCACTGTTTTTTGGTCTAATCCCGGAGACCTGATTCATGTACTCAGTACTGTTTTGTGTCGCTCTGAGAGTGTTATCATCCCCCTCCATCTGCATATACTGTAGATTCTTCATGGCATACCTGCGAAACCCTGTGTCGAAATGCTGCTAACTAAATTTTAAATCTTTTTCTTCCTAATTTAATGTTAGCGTAACAACTGCACATAGTTTCTGCTGACTAATAAATGTAGATGTAGATGTAGATGTAGATACACGTCCCAACCTCATTCAGTTACCGGCACTTCGCCAATTTCTTTGTTGTCGTGAAAACCGGCCGGAAAGTGAAGAAAATGACGTCATTATTCGTTTTGTATTGATCCAAGCATTCTGCTCTCCGAAGCAGAAGTTTTGGAATATATTATACTTTAATTTCGGGATTGGAAAAATAGGTCAGTCGGACCGATACTTCGGATTATTCTGTGTATTCCAATTCCTATTTGAGAATAAGGTCAATGGAGCGCTCCCTGAAAAGACACATTCCCAACAAAGCATATATTGTAACAACTGGTAGCTTCCATATCGCATCAGGCGCTTGTAATCGGGCGCAAGTAAGGGTGCGCGAGTTTGGTTCGAGGACAAGTAAAATATATATATATATATATTTTTGCACTTCAGTACCATTTTCTTTTAAGGTCATTTGTCGTTGTTGAAAACTGACAACCCCGGGATTGTCATTTTAACATTCAAGAGCCTTAGGGCCTGTTTACATGGAGTTGGGGACCCCGGTCTAGTGGTTTCTTTTGTTTTCACGCTCTGGGGGACACAAAACAAAAGAAACTTACCCCACTCCATGTAAACAGGGTCTAACAGTGTGAAAAGCAGAAGCAAAGATTGACAAAAAATTGATTACCAAATTCTTGGCATGAAAGAGTTGAATAAACCTGAAAAAATGGCTTTGGTAAAACCAGCAACAAATTAAAATTTTGGCAAATAAAGCAACCCCCCGCCTTAGGGAGACAAATTAGTCTTTGTTAATAAACACTTCATGACATAAAACAACATATAATTTTTTGGTAATTATGGCAAAAAGGAGACTGAACTGTTAATTGTTGTTCACTCTCAGGTATCCGGCATCTCGCCGTAAAATTTGGGCAATTATTTTTTGTAGTTTATAGTTTGTTTATGATCGAGCTTTTCAGTCTTTTTCCAGACTGAAGTTTGAACATCCTGCGCGATCGAGCGCGATCTAGTGTCGTTACGAAGTGATAAATATGTGAAATAGCTATTAAAAGCACATAACCTGGCATCAAATTGATTGCCTGGAAAAGTTCCAAATAAAGTAAATTTCAGTTTATAGCTGAAGTTTCTTACATTTGAATAGCCATGACAGACTTGGAGTGATATCAGTCACTTTTTCTTTCCTCTTTCCGCCGTTTCCCGCTACTTTACACCATCTGAACACCCGTAACAGGCTAAGGTTGTTCTAGGTAAGTTGTAAAATGAAAAGTTTACCGACAACTCATTGAGTAACGAAAGCACTAGAACGAGCCAAAGGGCAGGTACAAGATCATCAAAATTTGTAATTTTCTTGTGCGATGCTCCTTTTTTTTGACATCAGGACGCCGTGCGCTTGCTTGCGTCATGTTTACATCGCGTGAATTGTTATAAAGCACATGCAACAGAAGCGAGGTTCGTGCTTCGTTTAACAATTCGCCAGAGTTTTCTGTAAATTTGCGAATGCCGATTTTAAAAATCAGGCATGGGTATTAAGTTGTTGTTTCTCTCTCGGTAATATAAAATATAATACAAAATATACAAGGCCTCGGCAATCCGGCATTGCGTTGCGTAATGTTCAAAATCTAACGATCAGTCGCGAGAAGCAGACGAATTTTCCGACTTTATAAAACACGAGATGTATTAAAGTGTTTTAGACAGTTGAATTAAGTTGTTCGAGGAAAGTAACACTTATTGTATCCATGACAGGGGTGTTCCAAATGACTTACTTACTTACTTACTTAAAAGCATCCGAGAAAAACGGTGACATGACGAAATTCTTCCATGACAGGCGTTTCAATTTTTGACAAATTAGTGAGTTATGCTCCGTAGAAGTCGTCACTCGCAATGAATCGTCTCTGCAGGTGTTTTTCGGGTCAAAAGTTTCGTGTATTTCATTGCAGAAAAAGTTTTTAACTACAATTGGAGGACGTAAACGAAGAATTCATCTGAGAGAAATCGAGATACTTTTTTATCAGTGCTTAGAAGCCTATAGAAGAAATAGGTGACAATTCAAAATTAGCATAAATTCGTCTTTTTCCGTTCAGATACGATTGTCCGTCACTGAGCGAAAATGTTTCTTAGATTTTTCGAGAGGGAGAAAGAAACGAGGTGAAAATGAACGAGGGGATTGGTCAGGCACAAGATAAGAAAAAAGAGAGAAGGGTGGCTCGTCGCGTTTGCTAAGAATCCAGCTCTGAGAGTGAGAGTAAAGGCTGAAAATGCTTCCTCTTTTTTGACATGCGCAGCCGGTCTGATTTTTAGTATCATGCGTGCCTTTCTAGACCTTGTCTTCTGTTAACTTATACAGTGGAACCGAAGGCTCTTAAACTATATGAGGAACGTTTTCTCTAAAATTAACCTGCTTTGTACGGACACTGGTTAATACGGACAACGGACACTTTTGTGTGTCCTGAGTCATAAAGTCTCATATATCGTCAACGTCGCTTTACGGACACTGGTTACTGTGTGTTTTCATTGTCCCAATCATGTGCTAAATGTAGCCATTGTACTCAGTTAAATTGATGACAGATTTCTACTAGCTAACAGCGATTTTATTACTTAAAAACAGTCGCAAAATAGCGTTACTGTATTTTTGAAGTCCGTCTTTCTTCCCTTGTTTGACGGATTGTGTACTGAAGCCTTTAACCGGCAAAGTTTTCTTCCTCCTTCTAACTACACAAGTTTGACGTGACTTCCCTGTATTTAAGCTGGAGTCCTTGGTCCGACTGTTCTTCCTCTTTGTGTGGCATGTCTCCTTCCACTGTAACGAGTTAGTTCTGATAGTAAAGGTAGCTTAAGCTAACGTGGTCATATCTTTGCTTCTTATTACTTTGTCAATTTTAATTTTGTTCCCTCGCTTCGGGAATAAAGTAGCCTAGTCGAAGCCTAGTCTGCGTAGGTGTTACTGTAATGGACAGATACGTAAGCTTTTCAGTCCATTAATTACGTCCAAAACGGCTATGTCGTGCTGATAAACCTAAATACCCAAATCACGGGGTAGAGACTATTTTTGGAAACTTCTTGTGCATATTAAGGGAAACAACAACTCACCACATGGTAAGTTTCATCAATTTTTATTTTCTAGCAAATTTCCAGACCTAAACTTCGCCCCATACTTGAAGCCCGTACTTGACACAAACAGGGAGCCTGCGTTGCCTGTGCCAAAATAAGCCCGAAATAGCTCAGGGCCACCCAATGTCAATTTTCGGTAAATATCTGTTCGGAAGACGATTTGAGATCTAGAATTTTCCGAACATTTGTTGTAAAATTCCTTGCTTGCCTGCCTCTCCTAGGATTTTCGAACGTCTAAAAAATGGTAAAATTGCCCATTTTTAACGGATGTTTACCCTAAAAAGGTCACCTAGAATTTTCGGGAGTTTTTTTTGTGGCTGAAATTTTCGAAAATGTTAGTTTTGATCCCTACAATTTTCGGATCACTAGACTTTCAGCTGGGAAATCCGAACAGATAACAAAAAATTAGGGGATAAAAATATGCCTATATCTACCGTTTAAATACTAAAATACGTTTAAAATGATAATAACTAATACTAACAAATATAACAACAACAATAACTTTATTTACCCACACTAACTTATCAGGACTTAAAAAGTAAGATAAAATATATAGAGGATATGACACGGTGGCGCGAAGATATGAATTTTATTTTCGAGTGGCAAAACAATATTTTACGAACAAGCGCAGCGAGAGAGTAAAATATTGTTTTTGCCACGAGAAAATAAAATTCATATCTTCAAGCCGCCGTGTAATGTTCTTTTTATTATATAGACAAAAAGACATCGATAAAATAATAGAGGGAAATTACCGAAATTACGTCATCGATGAACTCACGTGTGAGATTATGGAAAATAAACCACTCGGTTCCCGGATGTAGTTTTTATGAATTTTATGAGTGGTATATTTTCCCGTAAAACACTCGTGTCTATATAATAAATATAGATATTACAATAATGCTCTGACCTTATGTAGCTACTTTGTGTTTTGTGCACATATCATGATGACCCGCAAGCCTTTGAAACGTGCACGACGGTCATCTGAATTGACCGATTGCGCGACATAAAACGAAGGAAGTGTCGACAACATAGTTCAGGACCGAAGATCGGGAACCATAAGAAATCCCTGGAACTTATTACTCGCACGTCATCGTGTGTTCATCTCGCTAACTCATATGACATTTTATTCCGACAGGAGCAATTAAAACAATCAAAATACCGTAAAATTCCGAAAATAAGCCCCGGGGCTTATGTTTTTCAAAGGCCCTTTTTGAGGGGCTTATTTTTGGAGGGGCTTATGTTCGGAGGGGCTTATCTACGGAGGGAAATTTGCGTTTCAAAATCGATTGGGCTAGCCTTATAAATAGAAGGAAATTTACCGTTTTTGCCTTGTTTTACTTTGTATTTGAGGACAATTTTCAAGTACAAGGGGCTATATTTGGAGGGGCGATTTAACGGAGGGTTTTTTGCGTTACGAGTTTGGGGGGCTTATATTTGGAGGGGCTTATTTTCGGAATTTTACGATATGCTTTGTCTGCTCTAACGATAACCGAAACCTCCGTAAATACATCATCGATTTTATTGTAAAAATTACAAATGTCTTTTCAAACAGAGCAACTTCAGAACACTCGGCCACTTTACTCAAATTTATTTACATTGTGTGGGCCACGCCGAAACGTTTTTTTCTAACTGCGACGTGAAATAATCAAACTAAAACCAAACCAATGTCTCTCCAGGTGATTAAAAGCAAAAGGCCGCCCGCGAGAAGAACGCGAGACCAAAAAAATATTGTTTTCGAAATGTAACCGCATTAGCAGAGATTCTCAGTGAACGGATCGCAACAGTTTTTTTCTAAATAAATATCAAAAAGAAAAAGAAAAGCCTTTTTCCGAATAACCGGTTACGTACTGTGTTTTCCAGTTTCCAGGACGTACTAAAAGTGCCGGAAATGGGAATTTTGCTTCGCGTGTTTTATTTGTAACGAAAAAACAAATCTTTTACCAATAAATGCCGAAAAATATAACTGGCGGAGGGTCTCCTACAAGAAAATCACCTAGTACAAAACACTCTTAAGACAGACATATAGCTTTCATAGCTTGTATACCCCTTGGTTTTCCAGTTATTGCGCAAGTGATTTCATAACATCTTGGTGTCTAACTGTGTCTGTTGCATGATAAAACTCGCACTTACGAGTTTAGAACACAATAACATTACAATAACACTCGCTTACTCAAACTAAAAGATACTAACCTTTAAATTTTTACTTGGTGCGCAAGTGATTTCATAGTGCCGTGGTGTCTGATTCACAGAATCACGGGCGTGCCACCCAGTGTTTCTGTTGCTTTAAAAATTGCACTTAGGAGTTTAGATCACCATGGCATTACAATAACACTCGCTTACTCGAGCTAAAACATATCAGACATATTAACCATTAATTTTCTTCTGTGCGCAAGTGATTTCATGATACCGTGGTGTCTAACTCACAGAATCACGGGCGTGCCACCTAGTGTTTCTGTTGCTTTAAAATTGCACTTAGGAGTTTAGATCGCCATGGCATTACAATAACACTCGCTTACTCGAGCTAAAACATATCAGACATATTAACCATTAATTTTCTTCTGTGCGCAAGTGATTTCATAATACCGTGGTGTCTAACTCACAGAATCACGGGCGTGCCACCTAGTGTTTCTGTTGCTTTAAAAATTGCACTTAGGAGCTTAGAACACCATGGCATTACAATAACAGTCGCTTACTCGAGCTAAAACATATCAGACATATTAACCCTTAATTTTCTTCTGTGCGCAAGTGATTTCATTTTCCTCCAATACATAGCTTTTTCTTGACTGGATAACGAGTTAAATAGCGGCAGCGGCGAGACTTGGTAATTTTTCGCGGGCTTTGGGCACGTTTTCGCTGGATGACGATTTCACTATTCGACCAAATCCATTTGATCGCTTGGTCTTTGTGTTTTCTGCCTCTACTATGACATCTTTAGGAATTTAGGCCGAGTTACTGCTAACAATTAATATTATTTCCGCAAATCCGTCATTAAATAACGGAAATTTTTTTTATGTAGCCCGTTTGCACACGCTTTACATCATTGACAGCAGGTTCTGCATAATAGTCACCAAACAAATGCAGTCGAATCAGAAGATCTAAGGTTTTCTACATCAAAATGCCTACCAGACTGCCGATGAATATTACCACTTACACGTTTATCGTAATATCGTTAGGCTCAGAAAAATTTTCAAGGCATAGGAAGACCGTCTTCTTCTCCTAATGTCATCTGAACCTGAGACGCACACACTGCCCTTTACGATCATCTCAAGAATGCAATGCTGGCTTTATTCGATCAGAGTTCAAATTATAATGTCACACTTCTTCCATATACAGAAAAAGTCAATTATTATTTCATTGTTTTGGTTAAATTTTTACCTATAGTGCGTTGAATGTACAAGACTCCATCAGAGAGAGGCCATCGAAGTACGAGAATGAACGCACCAGCGCGTGCCTGAAGCGATTCACTGCGGAAACTGCAGTTTAGCCCCGAGAGTTTAGCAAGCTCAGGCCAAAAACTTGGTTGAATCTGCACACACAAAGCCTGGGAGATCAATGATTGCAATTTGCTTTGGCATCTACCTTTCCTTTACGATGAGTAGTATGCTGTGTGTTCACGGACTGAGGGTTATACATAATCTATACCTGCCAACTCTCACGCCTGCGGGTTGAAAACTTCGATCTCACGCCGGCTCACGCCTGCGGGCAAATTTCTCACGCCTGATTGAAAAAAGTGAGTTGTTGCCGTCCTGCTTGACACAATTTCCAAAAATACGTTAACTCAGACCCATGTAAGGAACGAAAACCATGTGTAAAATGAAGAAATGGAAATACCTTCCTCGCGATCTCTGATTTTTGAAGTGAAAAGCACTGGGAGCGAGCTCGCCTTTGGCAGACTTCGGCAGACTTCGGACGTCTTCGGAAGACTTCGGACTTCTTCGGGAATCTTCAGAAATGATCGTGTCGTCTTCAAAAATCCCAGCACTCTCAGGATAAAAATCTCTGAAATCTCACGCTTATATCTCAGAAAAAGTTGGCAGGTATAATAATCAACACTGATTTTGAACCAAAGCTTTTATCTAGCAACCTTCGCCCGATTCTATTTAAATTCTGCGACCTTCAATACGTTCAATACAATATGGAACTACGATACATTTTAATACTGGCAAAGACCAGAAAGACAACGCTTGAGTCGTAGGCTATGCGCGATTATTCTGGATAACTCGTGAGCTGAGAACGCAAATCACAGGTACACGGTATGTTAAATTGAAATCTCTTCTCTAATTACTCTATCGCCAGATGCCGCCTTGATCTTGTTAAAAAATGTATTACTGACCACTGATGGTTGGATCAAACGGTGAAGAAATTGCTCTTCGCAGTAGGAGGTTTATTGCTTGTCACTCAAAACTTAGTATCCTTAACAACGCCGGCGTCATGTGGTGTGCAAAAGAAAGTCGTATGCGGGTCCTCATGAAAGTGCATATCAACCCCAAATTAGTTTTTCACTAGAATAAAAATAGAAAAGTTGTAATAAACAATGCCGCAGTTTTTTTTTTCGATTTTTGAATTTTTCACAGATTTTTAAAAATGCAGAATTTATATCTTAGGCCGTGACAGTTTTGGCCGTATGCAAGAGAGAATATAGGCGAGTGACATATTTAGCGCCTTTGCAGTGACGGCAAAGAAATGTACAAAAAAGCGTGATGCAAGTGCTAAGTTGTTGTTTTGCTAGCGGGGAGAAGCTAAGAAAAATGCCTCAAAATATGTAACTCGATCTACTCGGCCTTCTGACCAAAATCGGCGAAAAAGTCAAATTTAGTACTTTTTAACCAAGCATGGAGACCGCTGGTTTCATCTGATTCACCCAAATCATACCTCATTTTAAAACTAACAGCTGGTAGAATTCGTCAATTTTTTGTGATATGCACTTTAAAGAAACGAAATATGTCTACCATGCCGAGTGAATAAACAATATGTGTAGAAACGAGGATCTTGCAAAACGTGTCAAAGTGCGTGTCCTATATCCTTGCACACGACAGCGTGGAACTGAAAATCTCATGACCTGGACTCTAAAGATAGGTGAGTTAGACATTACTACCCCGGGATAAAGTCGAAAACACAAAGAAAGAAGAGCACAATTAAGTAGACTTTCCCTCACTTCCTGTACCAACATAGTTGGCCCAAGTGTAATATGAGAGTTTGTTTGGAAAATCAAGAGTCTTCAATGTCTTTTTCTACAAAGTTTCAGGATGACTTGAGCACAAATATCCCGGGGGATGTACTTCCTTGCATGGCCTATACGGAGATGTGCCGCTGGACAGGGTATGGCTTTTGACCTCTCTAGGATTTACAATTTCGTGCCAGTTTTTTCCTATTCTGCACGATTGATTTGATTTGCTAGATAAACTTTGCTTGAACTCCTAGTATGCACAAAAGCAATGAAAAGAACGTGTATTTTCTTTATTGCACTTGCCAAGGGAGGATTTTAACACATGACGGGGTGCATTTTGTTCGTCCTAAACCGGCAAACAAAAACGTGACAATAATTTTGTTTGAAAAAGCTTTCTGCCAAACTTCACCCTCCTTTAAACAAGATCTTTTTGTAAAAAACAAGAAAACAGTGTTGTTAGGTAAAGATCACGACGAAGCACGCAAGTAATCGCCCTTTCACGTTTGTCACGCGCAATTGTTTCGCTGTCCTCTTCTATATTTTGCCGTCCTGTGGCGTAAAGTCACTATTCTCAACTTGCGTAAACAGCATGCATAGGAACAAAATCGAGGGTGTTGACCTAAACAGGGTACGTATGTATTTTAGGATTTTTTGTCCTAAACAGAGTCAAGGTGTCAAACCCTCAGCGGCTAACATATACCCAAATATTGATCGAGGTCCCCCCGGTGTAGCATCATCTGACCTGGTACTGACAGTCATAATAGTCAGATGATCTTATAATGCCCAAATCGTACTGAAACCTCAAAGAAAAGCAACAACACCAGGTAACAATATATATGTATATAATGTTTGTTGACGACTTTAACCTCGGTCTTATAGTTCATTTATTTGATGTAAGTTTTATTTGCCATACAAACTCTTGAACATTTCACATAGAAACTCTCATATCACGCCTGGGCAATCTGTGAGTTCTGGTAATTAGACTAGACAGTTGACTCGATGTAGACTAAGCTAGACTGGATGGATAGATAAAAAAACTAAACTGATAAAACGGTTATCCAGAAACTTAAAGCCTTTCTCGAGCTTTTTCAAAATTTCTAGGCAATATTTATTCCTTAATGCGAACAGTTTATATTTTATTGAAAAAAGTCGTTTTGTGCCTCGCTGGGTGCCTCTGATACATTTATTCTTGTATCCTGCTATTACGTAAGGTTACCAAAAAGTTCATCGCCTAAATATCTCCTGGGTTACCTGATAGAAACTGAATATTGATTTAAAAATAACCCATGGGTCAAAATAATGGTTTTCTTTACATATATATTTTTTTATATTTTAAAAACCACTAGAAAGTACGGGAAGAACTTGCCTGAAATGTGCAGAAAAAAATTGTTTCCTGGGGCAAATATGACAGCCGATTTTCGTGGGAGAAAATGTCAGATTGCCAAAATTTTATCCCAAGCAAAATTTTGTGCTATATTTTCTGGGTATATGCTGTTGACTGGGAAGTAAAACAAAAATCAAAAATGAAAAATGTCAAAGAAAAAAAAAACTTCAAATCCTTTCGTGAAGACTTTGATTGGTTTTCTGTTGCAATCTCAGCCAATCAGAATAGAGATAGCGAATTGTAGCTTCTTTTTAAAATGGCGGCAAGGTGCGGGTTATTAATAATAACCTAGCGGGCGCTCTTTTTACTAGATAAAACATTTTAATAGCTGCTTGTGTTCACTTCTGTGATGTGTTTAGAAATGAGGAGTTTGTTGAGATTTTTGAACTGCTTTCGCCCTCTTGAAGGCTTGAAATCTGTTTGCTAGTTTCAAACAGCTGAAAATATAGCATGGATAGACCCTTCACTCAAAGTTCAGATGGCGCAAAGGACAACGAGAATAATTGTTCTGCTGTAAAAGGGAGTACAGAAGGAGGAGAAAGAAGAGGTGAAACAGACCTAACAGTTATTCCAATGCATATAATTTCAAACGGCGAAGACAAGGATTTGGAAATCATTGCGCTACATCCGGAATGCGGACCAAAGCTGCATGGTGACGATACAATGACCGGAGCAAGTTTAGTTGAAGGTGATGGTTTTCTTTTATTTACTGAACTAACGTACGCAGTGTATTCAATGAACAAAGAAATGAGTATGTTTACGTATAGGTATATGTGTTGTCTGGAGCAATTTTCCGAGCGAGCAACTTCATTGTCGTACTCATGTAGATTACCACATGTCGATTCGCGTAAAACAAAAAAATTTAAGAAAGCTTCACTTTCATACAACGAATTAAATAAAAAGTTTTCACGCGAGATCTTTCGAAAACGAAACGTGGTAGAAAAAAAGGGAAGTATTTACTAATACACTTTTAGGGAAAATAAAAATAAAATGAAAAAATTTTGCCTTGCAGAGTGGCCCACGTGTTTGCCTTCTCCTGAATTACGTAAGCAACTGACTGTCAATATTTCGAAATTGTAAACACTGAAGTCTAGTATTTGCTCTCGATTAAATTAAATTTTGTTTGGGTTTACCTTGATTTCAAAAAATGTCGTGGTGGTATTAAATGTTCTTTAGACATTGTTTAGACAGTATTATCTAATCTTTTGACGGGAAGATCTCGCATTGTCCTAATTACCCACAGACAGTTTTTTTCCCACTATTTTTGTTATTTGTTGTTACCTACGGTTAGGATAATAAGGAATGAATTATAAAATAAAAGAAACATTAGCAACCTAATTAACTGAAAAGTTACTGTTTGAAGATATGTTTTATTTCGTAATAACCCTGCCTTCATTTAAATAACTTTAAAATTAATATTCAGATTCTGTTGAGGAAGATGGTCCTGACACTTCTTTGATGCTGTCAAATCACCAAGTGAGTGATGTTTTACTGTCTTGTTAAAGATGACATCCTCATTTAATTTTCTGTGAGTATGAGGCTGATCAGGCCCCTCACAATGTCAACATCTAAAAAATTAAATATCAAAAATGATTAAATTATTAAAACTGACAAAACAAGAAAGGAAAGCAAATATGAAGAATTTATTTGCACACCTCTACCCTGCGAGCAGAGGTTCATTTCTGGCATGGCTTTTAGCATTTGCAAAGTTGTTCGCAGGGTAGCAAACCAAACAATAAAAACAAAAAAATTACTGGTAATAGGACTGAGTGAAATCAAATAATTCCCTTTTTTGTCATCGCAAGTGATGAAAGAAAAATTAATATAATGGCTGTATGGTAGGATTGTAAAACTGGAAACAACTTCTTTCATGGAAATGAAGATCACATATTTCAAGCATCCAGGTGATTTTATAGTCTCTTTCGCAGCCATTTTTAGGCTCGTCACACAACGCTCCTCCCCACAAGTTGCGTGACGAGCCTAAAGACGGCTACGAAGAAGACTAGTGATTTTACAACTCAAAAGAAAAATAATGTCTTTAAATTCTAGATAGGTAATCATTCCCATTCCCTTAATTTGTATTGTAACAAGCAATAATTGCCAAGAGAGAGAGAGTTACTTACTAACAGAAACTAGAACTCATTGTATTTTTGTTCCTTCATTTTCCTCTCAGAAACTTGTTTCTAAGAACTTTTCTGAAGAGATCCGAGCAGCAAAAGATATTGAGACTTTCCTTGAACGGCCCACTTTACTTCTTGGACTCCAAGAGACAAGCTTAGAGGGGATTGTTGATGCTATGTTAAAGAAAATTATTACTGATTCTGAAGATGAGGACATAAATTTTGAAGATGCCAGAATTGCCTTTTTCACTCAAGATTCAGGTCAGACAAAATAAATTTTCACCAGCCTGACAGGTGCTGGGGAAATCTCTATCTAGTGTATAATACCGATAATGTGTATTGGCTCAAGGACAGCAAATTGTCTAGGTGCTTTTCAACTTCTGAAAAACAGTGCTCAGGTGATTTCTGGTTCAAACCATTAGCAAAAATACATTTTGCGCATATATGTCATGGTTTAATAAATTATATCTTAAGTTTTATTTTTGTTTTTCTTTGTTGTAGGGAATGTTAATGTACATGTATGATAATGAGACAGAAAAATAAACAAAGAAGGATAAAACTGAACCACAACTCATAATGATATAGTTCATACTGTACGATGTACTGTTCTTTTTTTTCTTGCAGTTCATTGTTTGTCACAAATAATTCAAGGAACTGAGATATCTGAAGGAGGAGGTTGGGAGGAAACTCAGAATTGGCTCATTGCTCTGTAAGTTCAGAATTTTTTTTATTGAGTATCCAGCTGCTATACCCCAAAACTTCAATATACGACAACGCCGTAAATGTAATTCCTTGACTGTCAAACAAAAACATTGTTTTAACCTTGTATCGCCATATCCAGTCAGGTCTCCAGACTAATTGTTGTGATTAATTTGCTTCAAAAGCTGATGTTTAGCATCATGAAACAGACATTGAATCATTCAGTTCATTGTGGTCTCATGTTCCAATGGGTAATAACTTGTTTTAATGTTACAGAGGAGAGCTACCATCAGTACAACAGAGTCATGTTGCTATAGCTCAGTTGAAGCACCCTGTTAATCTAGGAAGGACATTAGAGGAAACTCACTTAGTGGTACTGGTTCTTGCACCAAGAAAAACAGTAAGTACCTGTTTTTAGTGGAGATGATATTAATGAGGGTAATGATGATGGCAATGATGGTGATGATGGTGGTGGCAGTGATGGTAATAATGTTGATAGATGATAATCATTGGTGAAGATGTTGTTAGGAGTGATAACATTGGTGGCAGTGATGGTGATGATAGTGAGGATGATAATCCCAGGGGCCCCACTCACATATTGTAATGATGGCGGGGTCCGACAGAGGTTCATATTTTATACCCCCAAAAATCCCAACTTCAGAATTTTTCTACCCAAAAAAATCCCTACTTTTTTTAGCATACCCAAAAAAATCCCTCAGTGTTTTTGCATCAGCAAATTTTATTATTTATCTTCTGGAAATCGAAAACATGCCAACTTCAACAAAGTAATTAATTATTTTTCACATAGATTACAATCTCAGAAATATCCCGTAGTACCACACAAGCAGTAAATTGCCCTGATGTTATTGTTGATTTGAGCTGATGAAAAATGCAATACCCCAAAAAAACCCTGTGTTGTTTTCGCGACCCAAAAAAATCCTTTGGACCCCCCCGTCATTAAAATATGTGAGTGGGGCCCCTGGGATGATAATGGTGGTGATGCTGTTGGCAGTGATGATGAAAATGGTAGTGATGGTGGTAGCATTGATGGTGACATTGGCAGTGATGATAATAGAGTATTTAAGTGTGACGTCATAAAAAACTAAATTTGTGTCAGGATATTCTGAAAGAACAACATCCAAGAGGCCTACTTGACAAGAACTAGCATTGTGGGGCAAATTGTCCCTGAGATATTAGCCCAGTTATGCTCTGATGACTCCATACAAATCCTTCTAAGTTTGACATGGGTCTAAACATTTAGACACAAGTCAGATTAAGAAGGATTTCTTTCAGAATATCTTGACAAATCCCCTGATTTCACAAATTTAATTTTTATGATGTCATCACTTTAGAACTCTATGGTGGTGATATTGTTGGCAGGTTTGATGAAAATGGTGATATTGTTGTTGGCAGTGATGATAAAAATGGTGATATGATAGTGGTGGGGGAACTGATGATCATGGTGCTGATGATATTGATGATGAGGTTGCTGTTGGCAATGATGAGAATGATGGTGATGATGTTTGGCGGTACTGATTATGACAATTGTAGTGATGGTACTGATGGCAAGGTCAGTGATGAAGCTGATGTTGATTCAATTTTTTTCTCCTAATATTTTCCTTTTCCTTGTAGAAAAAAACCAAGAACTCAGTAGAGACAGGAAGAACATTTGCAACTCTGCTTTGTGATATGGAGACGAGACAGCTACTAATAGAAGTGGAGACAGAGGAGCAGTTCAAAGTAATGATATTATTAATTATTGTTACTTATTTATTCACAATTCATACTAGACTGATATTATTGGTACTAAGAAGTTAGCAGTGAAAACTGGTAACAAAGGCCAGGAAGTGAAAAGACCACACCATATCTTGTGTGTTCCCTTTCTTTTGGCCTCTCTGCCCTAATCCCTGGACAGTGAAAATTTTCACTTCAGCAATCTGTGTGTTGCTTATTCCTCCCTGGATGGGATATTGTTAGTCCATTGTGAGGGTTGTCCCCAGCAGTATGTCACTCCAGGTACCCCTTTACCTAGGGGTAGGGGCAGGGGACTCCCTATAATGGTCTATAAGGTTAGGCTCCAACAAAAAGGGGTACCCTTTTCAGGGTTCTCATATATGAAAGGGTAGGGGTTTCATACATTAGAGTATGTAAGGAGGGTAGGGAAATCTCTTGGTATTTGAAAGGACCAAAAAGGGCTAAAAGGCACATTTCACAGGTGTGAAAGAGACAAGAAAACTGCCTGCTTTATTCATATCAAAAAGATGGTGCAGATACAGGGTTCTAAACTAGGTATGAGAAAGGGGTAACATTTGTCAGTAGAAGGTATATGGAAGGCTGGTACGTTTTCTGTCAAAAATGATGTATGTAAACCTCATGGAGGCCTCCCTCCCCACGCAAGCAATTTAAACACCTGGGCCCAGTTGTTCGAAGGCCGATTAGCGTTTAACCCGGGGTTAAATTTAACCCTGGTTTCTTTTTCTTGTGTTCAAAAGCATTTTCTCGGATAATTTTCTCTGTTATTTTTAGAGCTTCCAATCATCAACTTGTAGACAAAAATAATTAAAACTGAAATGCTTTTTAAGCTTTCAAATCTGAATTCAAATCTCACACTAACCCTGGGTTATCTTAACCCGGCTTTGAACAACTCGGCCCTGGGTGAAGAGAGACATTGTGAAGCAAAGTCTTTTGTCCATGGAAGCAATGTAATGGCCACACTTGGACATGGACCTGCAGATCTGAAGTTTGAGGTGATAACTGTACAGCCAGCAAATCTCACCTCTATCCAATGGGCCCCTATATTAGTCCCTGCCTTTCTTCAGTCCTTTTCTGTATTCTTTTTACAGAAAGTGTTGGTTGATCGTGCCAATAAGCTCTCATCAATGCCACAGCCAAGGCAGAGGCCATCAAAGAGACAGCTCACACCTCATACCAAGTCCTCCTTTGTTCATCAAAAAGAAAGTAGAAAGGTATCCAAACTTATCTTAGCCTTTACTATTTGGATGATCCCACCTTGCTCTCTATTTTGTTGTTACAATTTTTCTTTTATTCCTTAGTTGTACTGTGTTTATTTGCTTATGAAAATTTAACCTTTATGTCATGTAAAACTGAGCTGAGTGTAAATTTATCATCTTGTCTTGTCTTGTCTTATTTACTTTACGTACTGCTACATGTACAGTAGGTATTACCTGAGTCTTCATCATCATCATGTCTCTCCTTGCCAGAGGTCCCATAAGGCCATCAGTTTCTGTAATAAGTGACTTTTTAAACTTCATCAAACTGACATCATCTTCATTGGTTTCTATAACAAGTGACTTTTCAAACTCCATCAAACTTCATAATCATCCAGTTGCCATAGACCTGTTCAGTGTGGTTGCATGGCCCTACCAGCAATACAAGACTCCAGCTAACATAATAATTATTATTCAATTATTAGTAGTAACTAAAGGGGTCATGGAGACATGCGACCCAGTTCATCATGATAAGAGGGTGATCCCTACTGATGCAGACATTCAATTTAGACAATGTTATAAGGAACCTGTGAATGAAGCTGTTGTTTTTACCCTTAAAATAGGACTCTGAAATGTGTAGTTTTGGACGAGGGCTTATCAGAGACCTCAGAAGAAGATGGCCACATTATTTATCAGATTTTAAGGATGGTGAGTCAAAACAAAACTTCCCATTATTTTACTGTTGTTCTCTGAGGCTCATTGTGAGTATTAAGACTCCTGATTTTTGAGGGCTTAGATGCAAATCAGAGAAAGCATGTAAACAACTGCAGATGGTTCAGGGGATCCTATAAACCTGGCAAGGTGCAAATGGGCAGGGTTCCTTTTACATGTAAGCTCCATCCACTGGTAAAAATTGCAGTCTAGTCGTCATGGACATTAAAGAGAATAATAAATCTGCAGGGTTGTCACTAAGATTTCAAGTTGCTGGGTAAATACAACAAGTAGGTGGGGAATCAAACAGCTAGGGATTTCTTTTGGTTCTATGTTTGTTCTATTTTCCAGTAGCAGCAGGCCACTCTCTTAGTAGCCGGGGAAAATCCCCGGCCCCTGGCTCTTAATGACAACCCTGAATCTGTCCTATTAGTTTTTCTTAACACTTCAATGGATGAAAACAAACATGGTAAAAATAAAGCAAACGTGGGTAAAGAAGGTGGCATCCTCATGCCTAAAATTCTTCCTCTGGTCACTTTATCAAAATACACTTATATATGTGCTTTTCAGGAGCCCCAAAATTAAACTGTGCCAAAAGGAAGCCCTCACACTCCTCCAATGGGAAGGTGCAATAATCTGTTCCATGCCTACCCCACCAGCCCCTCCCTTCTCTCATACAAGAGCGCTTTTTTGGGGGGAACCGTGTCATTGGCTATATATAACTCTTAATCTCAGAATTTGTAAGGCACATTTTTTCTACCTCAACAGGAATAACTGGTCATCGTACCATTCAAAAGTTGGTGT
>CALNXK010000167.1:0-77500 GCA_942486035.1 Porites lobata | reverse complement strand
TCAAACCAGCAACTCCTTTGCCTTTGCTCCCGCTCCTCTTCACAAGCTGACCTGGGGTGCCGTGTTCGCAGGCATGGGATTAGGCTTTTCTCTTTCATTGCTGTTCTTCATGGATCAGAACATTTCAAGTGCTATGGTCAACAATCCTGGAAACAGGTGCTGTCTGCATGCATGGGGTCAAACCTTTAAACTGATCAAAGGGTAAACCAATTGGATTTACTTGACTTGGGTGTGTCAAGCTTCATGTGGATAATGCTCACATGTAAAAAATAGTTCCACTTATAATAGTAACATTGCAATAAATCTAATTTTGGCTTATAAAATTTAAGGGAAGAAAATGCTAAACCACTGTAAAATAATAGTGAAATTTAATCAAATTAAAAGCTAATCTAAAAAGGTGTATTTTGGAGCTGACTCCAAACATATGATTGTATCCTTATTTCTATTGTAAATAAATGTGTTCTGGAAAGTGGTCGCAGAGTTTTGAGGCACTACCATGAAATGCCCAGTCTCCTAAAGTAAGTTTGTACATATGTAATTATTATTGCTGATGCAGAATCACATCCCGTGAATGGATAGGACACTGACTGGCATGATCTAATTAAAACTTATCTCAACTCACCCTCCACTGCAATACTCTGCCATCCTTAGACTTTCCTTAATTTTGGTTAGGTCAGCCTTAAAATCTCTGAGAAGATCAGGTCTCTCTGAGACTTAAAGGTCTCTCAAATGAATGCAAATTTACAAGATCTTTGAGCCAAGCTCCTACCAACAGCTGCTGCAGCAATATAAGTGCCGTAGTGCTTAACAGTAAAGTCTTATATTTGCATGTTGAAAATAATCGCTAACAAGATGGGTGAAATAGATTGTAAAAGGACGCCAATCAACTCTAAATACTCGCTCCTTTTAGGTTGAAGAAAGGCAGTGCATATCACTGGGATTTATTTGTGGTGGCAGTAGTGAACAGTTTTCTCTCACTATTTGGCCTACCATGGGTACACGCTGCCCTGCCCCACTCACCACTGCATGTGAGAGCACTGGCTGATGTTGAGGAGAGAGTTGATAGAGGTCATGTGTTTGAAATGTAAGTGAGAGTAGAACTGAGTGGAGGTAGTTTAGGAATATTTGGGTAAGGAGGGATATGCCACTGGGACCCCGAAACCCTTAGCCTATACAGTATACCACACCTAGTTTGACTGAATTTTGCTATGTTAAACTAGACTAGGCTCCCAAAATCTGTCCCTAGCCTATAGTTGCTACTATCAGCACTTCTATCTCTATGTATGATTAAAAATCTGTAACTATCCACATTTAGCTTTTTGCTAGTCTTGTTGCTGTTGTCATTGTATTCTATTCCTGTCATATATATCCTGTAAGTTTGCCCTCCATTTTTTTTTCCAAAAAAAAAAAAAACTTCCTCAACTTTCTTTCAAATTGCTAGGTTGCCAACATTTCTTGTCCTACAAAGCAAGACGTTATAAAATTAGCATTGGAATTATTAGTAGTTCGGTGACTCACAACCCTTGTTCATTTAAAAGTAGTCACAGTCATTAAACCACCCACACACTGTTACATTAACACTTACCTGACCAAGGGTAAAATAATATTGTGCCTATGCAGAAACCTTAGTTGATCCATGATTCCTACCAGTTTAACATTCTGGTACTGAACTTACGTATTTTCAGCATTGTGAAAGTCAGAGAAACAAGATTGTCTGGTTTAATCTCCAATTTACTGATTGCACTTTCCCTGCTGATGCTGCCAACACCACTCACTCTTATTCCCACAATGGTACTTGATGGCTTGTTCCTGTTCATGGCCATAACAGCATTGGATGGCAACCAGATGTTTGAGAGAACATTGTTGTTGATCACAGAACAGGTAAAAAGGCTGTCAACTCTCAAACTCTTTTCACTCCAGCCAGCAATCTTAAATATACAGCTACTCAGTCAGTTCTTTGAGGAGCTTTCCACACTTGGTGTCCGAGAACGTGTGGCTGGGTACCCGCACAAAATGGTGTTGTGTCCACACCTTGAGTACCTGATATGTAACCATGTACATAGTTACTCCATTTCGCCCTGTCAGACGCCATTTTGAAACACGATTTTAGCAGCAATTAGTACAAAGTAGTGGATTTTCCCAGAACTAACAAAAATGGTCTGCACACAGGGACCAGGTGCCTACTTTGTGCCTGAGTACAAGGTCTCAACCTTGTATACTTGAGCACTGGCACCATCCCCAAATTCAAGCATGAGTACTTGAAAAAAAGGGTGTGTTCACATTATTGCCCAGCGACTACCGTGTACGAGCTCCAAATGTGAACGTTGCCTAATAGGACACATTTGCAAGACCAACACTTCCCTGAATGAACAGTTGGAGTGTTGGTGCCTGCTTAATTTTGCTGTCATTTTCTTCAGCTTTTTATTATAATGACATACTGCTGGTTTCAACAGTGTCCACCTTCAAAACAGTTGATTGTTTAAGGGTGCTACTGTGAACTAGGAAATGGTTTTAAAATAAGAAGTTATTATGAATTCGTGGATACTGGTACATAGTGATGTGACAGACATTTGGTTTAGAATACAGGTTATGTATCTACATGACAGATAAAAGAATGGATAAAGCTAGTTAGAATAGTGAGCTGTTTAAGAATTTTGGGGGTTGTAACAAGTTGAATTCCCCTCTCATGCCTGCATTGTATGGTGTCCATGAGGTATAGTAGTGATTCAGCTTCGTTATAACTAATTAAAAGGTCTGTTTAAGTCCCTCTGCAAAACAGTGCCAAGATCCTTGTTCTGGACTCCACCTGTGTACCAGGATTTGAGTACAATTATTTAACCTATGATTGGCCTGTTAAAGAAGTCACTGTTGATATGCCAATCAGGTTTAAGGGAAGATCAAAATTCTTTTTTGGTATTTTATTGAATCAATTGGGGGCCCAGAACTAGGATATTGGTGCTGCTTCACAGACATTGCAAACTGGGCTTAGATTACATCTGCGATGCAGGCTAAGAGAATGTTGACCCTTTAAACCCTACGATCAAAATTTGAATTCCCACTTGTTGCCCCTATTCATTTCCTACAGACGTGGTGGGAAGAAGTTGATAAAATATCAGGCAAATTTATGTTGTGTGATCGTGTCTGTAATTCTCATAACCACTTTGTTTTACAAAGCATTGATATTACGAGGAGAAATTTGATGATGATCATTCTTAGGGTTTAAAGGGTCAACATTTGAAAAGTACAAGAACAGCCTTTACAGTTGTAAATTAAATTAATTAAATTACAACGAACTTGCCCTAAAAATTCTTGCAGGCTGCTTACCCTCCAAACCACTACATTCGTCATGTCCCTCAGAGGAAGATGCATATATACACAGCTTTACAGTTCCTGCAGCTGGCCGTCCTGTGTGGATTTGGCTTTGCTCCATTGCCGTACCTCAAGATGGTGTTCCCAGTTTTGCTTATGTTTCTTTTGCCAATCAGGTAAGAATTAAAACACCTCCAATACAATGATTGCCAAATTGCCTTTTGAAAAGTTGATGAGATGGCCCAGTAGGTATCAGGTGTTACTTACTGTCAGATCTTGAAGAGACCTGTCTCTATAGAGCTGTTTATAGGAGTCAAAACTACCACAATTTTTTTATTAAACTTTTAAATTTTTAAAATGTGACTGATATAAGACATGGAATCAGCATGTATCAGTGATGCAGTCAAGGCGGTGTGGCATATGTAAGACTAAGTATACTTTTCAATATGTGGTCTAATGGTCTATTTATTACCATCTACATAACATCCGGCGTATTAGAAAGTATTTATCATATGACAATAGCAAGTCCATTGTACAGGCTATTATAATGTCACGATTAGACTATTGTAACGGTCTATTATATGGTACGCCTGCTGTTCATCTTGGTAAGCTGCAACGCCTGCAGAATGCGGCAGCTCGGCTGGTATGTACTGTATCTAGGTATGATCCTATCACACCATCCCTGATCAACCTGCACTGGCTTCCGGTTACCCACAGAATAGAATTCAAGATAGCAATGCTAGTTCACAAATGTATCTACGGCGTCGCACCACAATATCTTTTAGACTTGATAAAAATCGAAGAGAGCTCGCGGTATCAGTTGAGATCATACCGGGGCATACTCCTAATGGACAATACCCATAGAACAAAAAAGACACTCGGGGATAGGGCGTTTGAAAATGCTGCGCCCAAAGTATGGAACCGACTCCCTCTAGAAATTAGACAATCAATCAATCATTGAAAATTTTTAAAGTTTTACTAAAGACACATCTTTTTAAATTAGCTTTTTATTAGTTCTTTTATTAACTCATATTTTACTTGTATTGTTTTCCGAACATTGTAAATTATTATTATTAATATCATTATTTGGATTAGCCATTTATTACTTTAAGATTTTACTGTTGTAATGCGCATTCGATCATATCTTTATCGCATGCTAGACTGTGCAATATAAGAAATAAACATTATTATTATTATTAATGCACCTCCAGTAATTGACTTTTGCTCGGGCTGTGGCCAGATACAAATTCCTTCCAACTGAAGGCAGTATCAGATAAGAATAATTTTTAATAATTATTAAATGGCCAAGTAATTCTCTGAGACAATCTTTTCACAAAAAGGCACATGAGAAAGTTGAAAATCCAAGAGTGATGGGGGTGGGGGAATTCTGGGAATTCTTGATTGGGCTGTGCCGCCTTGTTCTCCAAATCCTCACCCTATTTCAGACCCAAAAATGTCATTTTCCACACCTGTTTTCAGACCTGGCCTCTAAAATCCATACCTGGAGGTGGTTAACCTGTGCAGCTGGTGGTATTGTATGATTAAAGTTTTGGCGGTGGAGTCGCAATCCAAAAAAAAGAGTGGGGTTGAGGCGTTTGAAATACTTGAAATATTTCTCGCAGCTTTGCCGCTCGTGGCAGCTCCGCTGCCAAATCTCACTTGACTAGTACACAATACCACCAGCTACGCAGGCTAGGAGGTGGTCACAAAATGCAACACACATGTTTACATAGATTAGATAGAAATTATGTCTTGATTACTGAGATTAGAATGCCAAGAAAAAGATTTCTGAAAATCCATTCCAACTTTCTTTCGTATTCAATTGAAACTGAAATGACGAGTACATCCATACACTACTGAGTTCCTTCAAAAACCATACCCAAATCTAGACCAAAATGGGCAAAGTCTACACCTGTTTTCAGACCAAAACCGGGCAAAAACCATGTACCCTTATGGCTGGTATAAGGAAGAAGCTCTGCCTCAGGGTTTACAGACTCTGAAAAGGGTATTATTTATTTTTGCCACTTAATTACTAATGCATTACATCCATAACACAATCGATTAGCAGGAGATCTCTGCAAGCTCAGCTGAGCTTTTCTAGGGAGGTCCCTTTAAGTTAGGACTTGACTAACACTTGAATTTATTTAAATTGCAGACATCTTGTGGTCCCCAAACTGATTTCATCAAAGTATCTGAAGGCTTTAGACGCCCACTTGTAATGATCAAGTCAGTGTTACAATACTCATCATGGAAAGAAACAAGCCTGAGCCCCACTGTGTGGTTCCCAGTCTTTTTCAACCAAATTTTGAACCTTTTCAGTTGCTAAGATATTAACTTATGTTTACACAGTGTAAGCTCTGTCTAAATCAGAAATAATATATAATGTGAAATGGAAGGTTATATCAAGCAGTATTTGTCTGCAGAGCCATGCAATTTCAGAGTTTTTAAATTGTAGTAAAATTCAGATTTGGTACGTTTTTTCAGTTAATGATTCAGAAATTATTAGACTTTGAACACTTACAGCAATGGTAGGGGTACACTATGCATAACTTAGCAATGGGGCAATGCTCTAAAAAGCTGAGATTTTGTGTCAACTAACAGGATGTAGGTTTTGATTATGGTACGAGTTCATCGGTAAATTGTAAAATCTTAGATTGTGAAAGTACTTCACCACTGGGGCTGCAGTCCACCGGGTTGGCAAATATACTTGATCAACGTGTTCTGTCAGTGAATTAGAGGTTGTGCTTGTTTACTATACCTCACTTAATGGTATCCACAACTATTCACCTCGGGGCTATGGTTTCGGAAGACTTGTAAACAACAGTAAGCAATCAATCTGTACTTCACATTTTAAGTTTTATTTACAAGTTTGAAGTTCATTTTTACATTTTAAAACATTATCTTATAACAAGAAGTTGGCTATGTACAAAAAGAATATTACGCATAAAAATTAATGAAAATGTACATTAACGATCTCATTCTAAAGAAATCTGAAGGTGTTTTGATTGAAATGAATATTGAAATTGTCAGTAGAAGGAATAAAATTTGAAGATCTTATCATTATATATGGTTAACCTTTATAAGACTTTAATATATGAAATTATTTGAACTTCATTAAATAAATTTAGTGAATAAAAAACAACAATCTTCAGAAAATGAATGTCCTTTTTAACTGACTTAGACGTAGTACTATGTATAATTCTAAGTTTTACCAGGATAACAGGCTCCTTAAGCAAATGAATGCACAACTACAAGTTTGGCCTTTTTAAATAACATGATTTTCATAAAGATAACAAAATTAGCTCTTGAGATGGGGAAAAATGACCCAAAGATGGGTTTGATACCGACAGGGACACGGCCAACTTCTCAAATTCAAGAAGACGGTATTTGAAATTCAGACTAGGGACATGTGTAGCCCCCTCCCCACCCCGCTAAGAGGGCCTTTTTTGGTACCGAAATTCTCAGCTGTAAGTTGCATTTTAAGATTTTGAAATCCGACAGAAATTGAACCATCACTTAGCAATCATTGAAATAATATACCCCTGAGAATATTGATCATGAACATTACTGTTAACAGAATCATTACAATTGATATACTGTAGGATCATACCAATTTGGATGCAAGATTCATGTATCTGCTGACAGCCAACATATGATATTATGCTGAATAATGCCCTTTCACTCTGATCTAAGAATGAGTTTTATCTAACTTTTGAACCTGTTAGAAATCCTATGGTGTTGCCACTGTTCGCTTATCAGTATGGCACTATTAATTTTATTTCCAGTGACTTTACAAAAGTGAATGAGGATTGTCGGTGAATTTTCACATTGTCCAGTACAGGGAATGAAAGTGTTAATGTGTATAATCACATACATGCCTGAACATAGTCAGAATACAATGTGTCAAATGGACATCAAGGAGAAATTAGGAGTTAAGCTCCATCTGATACAAATTTGAAAATTGCATGTGTTGGTTGATGATGTGCTGGTAAAAATTCCAGGCAATATTATTGTCTATAAACAAAATCTTTATAAATATGTACACAAGTTTCAAAACTAACTGTGAACCTGTGTACTAAGTCTCTGATGCAATTTTAATGGCCAGATCAACATGCTAAAGTTCAGATGAATGTGAATAAGATCGTCCTACTTCCTTAACTTGAACTGTACTAAATTTGGTTGAACAGATATTATCTGTATGTTTGTTCTAGTCCAAGCATTCTTATATAGATGATAAATTAAACAATATCACAAAAAATAATAATTGTATCAGCAAACGTCTCTGACCTGACAGTAGCATTGTTAAATAGCTTAACAACTTTACCTTATCATCTCCAAAAAAAAAAACTAAGAGAAATGAGAAAAGAACTAAAAGATGAAACCGTGATCGAAAGATTATTATAAATTAAGACAAAATACCCAAAATATTTCCTCTATTTTCTAAATTTAAAATAGCTTAATTGAAACATTACTGGTATTAAAGTTATTGATAGACTTAATTTCTGGCCAAAACCTTCAACAATTCTCCCTCAAAGGCAACTGCAACTTTATTGTGAAAGATACTTGATATAAAAATGTCTTTAATTTGTTCTCTATCACCTGGGTTCCATTGTTTCTGGTTATTCTGTAGAAGCTTCATAGTATGTAGAAAGTAGTGCCGCCTCGACAGGTTCCATACATGACGGACAGGTGAATGACCTAACCAGCCAATCTTCTATGCAGTCCTTGTGATATATGTGCATACAAGGAAGAAACCGAATTGGATCACCCACGACAAAGTCTGTCATACATATTACACACCTGAAATATGAAGTCAAATGCTATTGTCATGGCTAAACCACTTATCTTTGAGGTCGGATGTGAAAAGGGCACCTTGAGAAGACCAAAATGATTGATACAAGCAAAAGCAAAAGCAAAAGTCTCTTTGTAGTGTCACATAACCCTTTAATTTCCAAGAGTGACCAACATCCATTTTCTTCTAACAATATCACTAAAAATTAATAATCAACACATTAGGTTATGGGAGTTAATAAAGATCTTTTATCAAATTCACTGAACTAATTCTATGAGGAAATGTACGGAGATCACTCTGGGGAATTTGTACAAAGTCATATATGTGTTTCTGTCACCATGAAAGTTAAATGCTGAAGCTCTTGGAAGACACATTTTTACAAGTTTAGTGATGATCTGGAGTAAATACAGTGTTAATTTATAATTCCTACCAGTAAAAAATTAAAAGAAAGCCATTGACTGCTCTTTAAACCATTTTTTAGGGAGTGCCATTCTGGCCACTCACTAACTTGTACAACAAATACTAAACGCCTATTTGCTTTCTCTTTTTGTACATTGTACACTAGATTTTCACAAAGTCCTTCGTAGTCATTCAGTTTTTTTTGTCACATGAAACGACTTGTCTTGGTTGCAGTGGGCGAATGTTAGTGACCCAAAAAGGGGTCACTGAATAAATTATAGCTACAACCCGATAAACTGTCAACGATGTTGTTGTCATTAGTCCACATGTCATTGCTTTAAGCCACGCTTTGTCACTTTAGGGCACATCATCCGTCAAGCAATCAAGAAAGCACCCCCCCCCCCCCAACTTTTAATTTTGGTGGGAAATAAGATTCAAAATCCTTCAAGCGGGACAAGACGACTGCTCAGGACTGCTTAATTGGGTTGCTTCACAACCCCCATTTTTAAACCTCCTTCACTTGCTTTAGGACCCTTCTTACCAATAAGAAGAGGTTTTACTGGTACATGTCCAACACACAAACAATGCCAACTATTCCTGTTTCTTTTTTTGCATTGTTTTTCAACAAAGCAAAGTGATGATCAGAGAAAGAACTCTCAACTTGGCTTATTGAAAGCACAAATTGAGTGCCTTCAGAGAAAAAAAATTAGGAAAATTTAAGTAACACAAAAATTTAAACCAAAATTTCTCTGCCAAGCATTCATGTGGAGGCAAGTAATAAATAATTGCATTATAACCTTTTCATGCAGGTGTCCGTAAATCATCTCACTGATGTTCAACAAAGTAAATTGAAAGGAAAAGGTGGGTTACCTTATAAGCACCCGAGTAATGAAAGAGAAAATACCTTCCCAGTTACTCAGAAGTAAAGGGGTTTTCCCCCCAAAATAACATTTTATCAACACTAAAAGTACTATGACTGTTTGTCTACATTGAAGTCACGTACCATCCGACGAAAATTTTAATACACAGAAACATGTATAAGCACATGATAATCATCTCTTCTTTGTAGTTCAAACACGCGTTTTCTTATCATGTAACCAAAAACTTTGCCCCTTTTATGAGTCTTTATTAAATCGCCATGAACTTATTTGGGGTAAATTAATAACATACGTTAACACAAGGAAAAGGGGAAGTCTGCTTTGTTAAAACTTCTTAGAATTCCTTTCCTGTTTCCCAGAAATATTATGCTATTACACGTACAAGTACGAAGTCCAGAATATCATTTAGGTTTCATATAAATAAAAAATGGGCAGAAACAGCGCTTCTTCTTTTCTCTGTGCTCTTCGGCGTTTGAATGAATCATACTATAAGTTTTTATCAAAGGGTAACAATTTATACTAAAAAAGGGCCCATTGTGAGAGGCAACTGCTGCCTTCCCACGCCGGAAGTCGCGGTAAACAAAAAAAGCGAGCGAGGTCTGAGGACTTATTGTAACATCGCGTGGGTATATTGAATTAAATAATTGCTTCAAAATTCTCGCATTCCCGTGAACTTGGTTCGGAAAATCTCTAAGCTGAGCACCACGTAAACATTTGCGCTTCGTGTTCTCTTTCGAATAACAAATTTAACGCACATCTGTGAGTGATGGACCAAGAATAAAGGGATGCTAGGGACCATTTCCTCCGAAAATTAAGGTTACACAACACTGCTATTCATAAGAGAGAAAATGCTCTCAAGTAAGCACGCAAACAAAACACAAACCTATCACGGAAACATTCCATTGTATCCACATAGCTCGCAATTAAAAAAGTCTGGATTATTCGAAACCACAGTAAGGGTTACAGCTAAGAAGCTTTAGAATAAAATATTAAACAGATTTCGTATCTAATTGCTGCTTTACGTAAATACAGTTTTTCAACTTTCACCTTTCTGAGAAAGGTCCTACAGTATCTAAGAAAAAAGCAAGATCTGACGTAATTTCACATCACAAAGAATATCCTTACTCTCTCTTTTTTCCTTTCGAGCCATCGTACTTTCCGACTGGAAGATGTTGAATTAGACCAAGACGTTGTGCTAAGCGAATCTGCTGTTCTTCGGACAGCAGATGAGGAGCATGTTGGCTTTGAATAAAGATTGGCGCTTCCTCCTTCAATAAAACACAGAAAACGTCACTTCAATCTTTGCTAGAGTAATCAAACGAGAAGGAAATGTACATATTGAGTTATTTTTTGAACCTGGTATGGCGGTGGAGGTTCGCCTGTCCTTGGTGAATCTAAGCTTTCGTCGTCATGTAAAAGCGAAATATCATCCTGACCAGAGCTTTTCAAGCAGTTTCCCATGTCGGGTTGGACTGAAGCTCTACAAAGTCGACCCTTTACGGTGGTTATTTGGGAGAACACTTACTTTCTCCACCGCCGGCCAGTAGTTCCCTGTTGTCTAAAGAAAAATTATTCTCAAAACAACAAATGTCATGCTGTCGTAACGTGACGTCATGCAGGCCTGTTTTGCAATCTGATACCGTCGGAAGCACGTCGGATCTTTACGGAAACATTTGGCACGTATGTAGAAAACCCCGTGGTGGGGGGGTACTGCCATATATAGGTATGTGCCACTGTGAAGGGTATGGTTTTCAAGCAGTTTACTCTAGGATAGGGTATATAAATCAGAGCGTTTGGGTCTAGAGTAGGGTATCATTTTTCAGGAAACGGATCAGTTAGTTGAAGATTTTATCCAGACTAGGGACTGTGGTAAGGCTTTGTTTTGGCTAGACTGTGCTAGTGACCTAGGGAGGATTTGGGGAGTTTACTCTAGTATCGGGTAGCAAAATTCAGCTGAACTAGCTTTGGTATAGGTTATGGGTTCCAGGGTCCCAGCGGCACATCCCCACCCAGAAATTCCTAAAGTACCCCCAGGGGGGTAGGAAACCAGCATTACACTTGCCGAGATGTACGCTATCTTTTTCTCTCGGTGTATGAATTATTCGATTTATAATAAATTTCTAAATAAAGCGCACGTGAGTTGGTAAATATTTCAGCTGGGTCTTCCATAGTGCATGAAAGAGGTGTATGGCGTGAACCTCCCTGGGGGACCCCTCGCTGGGGAGTAATTTTTTCGGCAACCGATCGGTTATTTTCGGCTAATTAGCTCGGATCACTTCCGATTGTGCGCACTGTTCTCGCGCGCCTTCTTCGAAAATGGCGGTCGCCATGTGTGAGTTAGGAAAATGATCCAAATTATTGTTTTTTAAAGTTATTGACGTTGTTTTGAAAACTCAGACATGCCTGTAGCAGTAGGAACAAGTGCTCTGAGTTCGCTTGTGACTCCCGAAGGGCTTGAAAATGCTGCAAGGGAAGTGGATCGACAACTTCAGGCTGACAGACAGTACCCTGAGCTGGCAGAACAGATTAACGCTTCCCAGGGTAAACTACTTGCCTTATTTCCTGGAGCAGTTTTGCTCCTTTATTTTATAATTACAGTCGACTCCCGATAACTGGAACGTTCAAGGGCAATCGAAAGAAGTTCGAGTCATCGGGAGCTCGAAGAAAATAGCCGGGAGTAAGGAAAAAAACAGTTTTTTCCAGTACAGTGAACACTTTAATCACATTTCATTGTAGAAATGTTAAGTGAAAATTAAAAGATACTTCTAAATCAGAACGTAACGTAACGTAACAAATCATTGCCTAAATAGAGCATGCGTTTTACTGTTTTGAGAAGTAAAGCTGTGTCACGTTAGATTTGTGACAAACAACATCAGCCTCCACTAGTAAATTATATGCCTACAATTCAATGTTTTGGATGCCAGTACAATGCTTTTTCCCGCCTATTTAAAAGCTCAAAACATGGTCTGAGTTATCAAGGGTAAAATTATATAAAAATGATTTCAGGGGAAACAAAAATTACTTCGAGTTAGCAGTAGGTTTGAGTTGGCAGAAGGTTCGAGTTATTGAGGGTTCGAGTTACCGAGGGTAAAATTACAGTACAGTCGACTCCTGGTAACCCGAAGCCTCTATAACTTGAACCTCCCGCTAACTTGAAGCAATTTTCATTATTTCCCATTAAATTGTTTTCTATATAATTTAACCCTTGATAACTCGAACTCGCGACAACTCAAACTTTCTTCTATTTCCCTTGAAGGTGCGAATTATCGGGAGTCAACTGTAAATGTATGATGGAAATCCAGGGGAAATCGATTTTGGTTCCAGTTAGGGAGGTTCAAGTTTTTGGGAGTCAACTGTAGAAACTTTTCATAGCTGCATATCCTAACTAGTAGAACATCAATATTTGTTGATTTAATTAGTATTTTAAGTGGACAGACTACAGATGGATATTGTTGCTCTTACAAATTTTTCTGAATCTGAAAATGCTATAACCATATATCAGACAAAATAAGCAGACTTTAACCTTCCATGTCAGTGAATTTTCGTTTGTTCTCCATTCAATTTAACTTCCAACCTCAGGGTTCGCAAATACGCCAAATTTGGCGTATTTTACGCCAAAATTGTTCAAATGACTCCACTGAGGTTACGGAGGGAGTCACTTCGACTCCAGAAATTTTCGGTAACAAACAGGGATCCACTTCGACTCCAGAAATTTGCGGTAACAAGCAGAGTTTTGTCCTTACCTTTTTCACAACAAATACAATTCACGTTAATTGTAAACGTTGTAAACCTCAATTAAATCATCGCAATTAAAGAATTATACTGCACGACAAAACAGGCAGAGGGTAAATTACGATCAAAGTTTACTCGATGAGCGCCATCATGGATTTGAGTCAGCAGACCGCCACAGCTACTTCGTGTATCCCTCACGATAGTGTATACATGCCAGGACCACGTGCTGGAAAGTCTGAAAATGGCTTTTTTCGTTGTGATACTTGACTCCAAATATTCCATAATGACTCCAAAATTTGTGAAGCAGAAGTCACACTGACTCCACTCATCAATAAAATTTGCAAACCCTGCAACCTCCTCCCCACACCCATTGCCATGATATTTTGGAAGTTATTTCTTTGATGGGGTGGGGAGGGGGGTAACCAATCACATGGAGATCCAAATTAAAGAAAGCAAAAAGTTATTCCCAACCATTATGATTCTTAGGGTGCTCATTGTATTAGTCTCAACTGGCAAGCCAAACCAGTCCAGTTTAGTGAACATTAAAAATGAATACAACGTTGAACGTGGGATCTAAAGAAGACCTAGGTGATCAGCAAAAATATACCAAGTGGACACTTTTAATTCTGCAATGCTAATCGTACCAATAGAACCCAAAACAAAGTGGGGTTGTAGCCGTTTGATGTCCAGAAATGCACTCTGTTTTGGGTTCTATCGGTGTCATGTCTGTGTCTTGCAAAGTTATTTTCAATTACAGTAGTAAGATCAGATTGCAGAATTCAATGTGTCTACCCAATTAAAGAGAATTTCACAACTGACCAGGACAGTCGAGCCAGATCTGTCCCGATAAGTTTTTAAAGAAAACTCTTGAGAAAGGTCCATTTTTTTTTCAAAAGGATGGGTTAAGCTGGTTTGTTCTGACTTTTGGTAAGTGCCTGTAATATTTGATATCCAGTTGTTTTAGTTTCATTACCCCTCTCAAGCCCTGTACAAAGGATGGAATAATGATAATATTCCATAATGATTACTTTTTACTATTTTTACTTCAGAAAATCTAGATTGGTTTTTTTACCTACAACGATATTTTGTACAATAATTGTAATAATTATTTAAGGAGCGTGCAAGCTTTTAAGTGACATGCAAAATCTATCCCTTCTGTTTTAGAGCATATAATCTAAAGTAATATTGCCTTTATTCTTTTCTTTCTACCCATGATTTTAGCCTTTACAACCTTCAGTGGAATCAATGATTATGACTACCCTGCCCTATCCTCACCATCTGTTGGTTTGGCGGGTATGGAACTTGTCAGTCTCCTTAAACGGGTTCCTCTTCCTGGAGAATTAGTGGAGCAGTTTGATCGTATCCTTTTATATGATCTTCAATATGTACGTGTAATTACAAAAAATAGATGGTGTAGGAGAGCAGTCAGATTGAATTTGTGAACTGAAAAAGAGTGAGGGAAACTGTTCTAATTAAAAACTTAGAGATGTTTTACATTTTCAATAATTAAGATTTTTGCCTGTATTTGATGGTTATTGTATTGGAAGAAGGCATTCATTCAAGGGAGTACACAAATTCAGGTATTAAGCTTATTGACCAAGTTAGTACAAGGTCAAGATTGATAGGTATTGACTCAGTTCTTTTTCTACATTTTTATGGACGAAGATGAAGTCAAGGGCTAGGAAAAAGAACAAAAGCCAATTACCTTCTGGCCGTCTTGACCAAACACGCTTGGTCAATAACTTGCTTACTTAGGCCAGGAATCATCCTGCGCCGTCCTAATAAAATCCTTGCACACAACCTGATCAAGCATTGCATCTTTTCTTTTTTTGGTATTGTCCAGTCCAGTGTCAGCTTTAATGGTGTCAATGTATGTTGACCATGTTGGGGTTGCCAAAGCAGTACTTTTGAAGCAGTCTCTTCATTGTGACAAGCACAATGGCCAGCTAATCTTAATCTTCTTGCACAAATTTTTGGTCAATAAAGGAACTATATTTCCTGTGGGGAACAAAACTTGGCAAGATAAGACAAACCAATTAGAACACATGATTCACTCTATCTTGCCGAATTACTGTTGGTCTCGTTGTTATAGCACCTTGACATCCTCATTAACAGACATGCAATGTAACTGTATGATGGGATTGTTTCCTGAGATCAGACGAGCTTGGCTAACTATTGATAGTGATATCTTTGTCTGGAATTATGAAGATGGGTAAGCTGTGAATTCCTAAGCTTGGTTTGGCATTCAATTATTACCGATGTTCAAACAAAAGCATGTTTTTGTTCCTAATTTCAGGAGTGACTTGGCATATTTTGATGGCTTGAGTGAAACTATTCTGTGTGCTGGATTGGTGAAACCTAAACCAGGTGTGTTTCAGTTTTGCTGGCCTGTTTAGGTTTATGAAAAGTACAGCCGACGTATTTAAAGGAGAACTTTGATTTTGAGAAAATAATATCAAAAAAGTATCAAAAAAGTTTGCTTTTCTAGCTTTGTGGACAGCTTGGTTACCACTGATATTGATGGTAGCATTTTTTAACTCTTGACTGAAATGCGCCAATTGCTAACATGCACACATTGCTACGTATAATGGCTGGGCACAGCCAACTGACACCATCACATGATTATGACCAATCGGTACAAACTAACCTGTCACACCCAAACCACAATGCAAAATTAATGTGCTCCCAAAGATTGAGGTCTCATTTGAACGATCACATCAAAGGATTTTGTCCACAGACTCAAAGGATGAAGGTAAAATGATGTGACTCCTCTGTTTTCACTGACATACGCAAATTAGTGCATCTACACCTCATTTTTTTTAGCCCTTTATATTTTGGCAAAATTGATAATGGTGTATGTTAATTCCTATGTGTACAGAAATCCTCAGGGAATCAGTTCGGTACATCTTGTGTCTCACTACACCAATTGACATTGTGCTTCTTGCTGTGACATTTACACCAAAGAAATTAGGTATTGTCAAGTTTTGTTTGTTGTACTTGAATATTATCACTGCAGGCAATTTTTTGTGGTTATCAGGGCTGCAAATAACGGACAGCAGGTTGCCAGTCATGATGACCGGCCAAATATTTTTGAGCCCAGACAAACCCCGATTCTGGCCGGTCAAATAATGAATACTAATAATTTTTTTTTGCCTAAGGAATATCCAATTATGCTGGCAATAGATCGTTATTACTACATTGACGTTCACATTTTTGACAGCAAATTGGTGAAAAATGCATTCGCACATTGTAGAGTTCCTTTCCGTGGTTTTCGCGCGTTTTAATGTTACGTTCTACCTTGAGTATCATTGCACGGCGGCGTCTGAAGTCTCTAGAGGTAAAAAGTGAAGCGTAAATCCTTTTCGAACTCCCAAGGTTCAGGAAACGGAATACACATACAGTTCAGCAAACTTTAGAAATTACGAAAAAAAGAAAAAATTGGGTTATTTTACAAAATCTGCACACGTTTGTTTTACGTTGATGTTCCGAAATGAACATCGGTGAAACTTGATCTTTTTCCTTGCCTGGCACGTGATCGAAAGTCACTTCCTCGAAGAAGAATCGTCGCTGATATTTTCGGCAAAGAAGTTGATTTGCATTGGCATTTGCATTTGCATTTGTTCCACAAACAGCGTGTTGATGATCAGAAGTCAATAAATAAATTTGGGTCATCGCGCAACATTTTATCGCGAAGGGCTCAAATGTCAAATGAAATTTGCATAAAGTTGTTTACGAGAACGAGAATCTAGCGCCGCGATAGACGACGACCTTCCCTCTTGAGTAGCTTAAATTTTTATCAGACCATTCTGGAATCGAGTCTGCAAACGAGATTCATGTTCGACGTAAAAGAAATTATTATTAATCGATGTGCTAACATTTATTCCCGGAGAAACACAGGACGACCTGTTGAGAATTGCGATCGATTTGCCTGAATTCCTTCGAATTCCCAAAGGTCACATTGCTGATTACAGCAAAGCCGAAAGTACAGTATGACTTGCAACGTTGCGTTACTTTCCAACTCAGTTTGTTATTCGCTTTGTTGCGTTAGATTACGACATGATGACATGAAATTAATTTATTGCGGCGTTCTTTTTCTTAGAAGGGTTTAGTGCGAAGCAGCAAAAAACGCCAAAGAAAAAAGAAATCATTGCAGCGTTATAAAGCATTAAGCGACAACTGTATGGAAAATAAAGTGTTTGTATCCAAAAATGACCGGTCAAAATGACCGGCAAGACCGGAGTTTGACCGGTCAAGTCCGCGATCAGGCCGGACATTGTCCGTTGACCGGCCGTTATTTGCAGCCCTGGTTATTCTACAGTATGTTTTAGGTAAAATCCTTTTTCATCTTAAACCAGTATTAAAAAAAGCACTTGATTTGAGTGTCAATGTATTTAGCACGAAAGTGCTAATTGGGGACACTATATTTTACGTCTCCTAAGAGACGGGACCGCTATTTTATGTGGTCACGCGGACCCCGCCAAGGTCAAGCCGCTTGCAGTGCAAAGGGAGTACCTTCATTCCTCAGTTATTTTTAGACCCTGAGTATTGGTCCAGCCCCGGAAAACGAACCCTCGACCTCCCGCTCTGCAGTCAAGCGCTCCACCGACTGAGCTAATGCTGGGCTTGTGTTAAAAATTTCTTTGTCTTGTAGCCGTAATTACTCATAGCGAATAATGGAAATTCTGGTTTAACCTGAGATTGGATTTTACCATCAACATAAATCAGGGATGTACATGTACATATGGTGCACGTTATGGGATGTGTGTTTCCTTGTTTTTTCCTTATTCAGGGGTTTCAATAAAAATTGAAGTAGCCAGCAGATTTGAATAGCGTATCTGACTCTATCTCAATAACTTCTCATTACAATTTTTTTTCAAATTCTGCCAGGAAATTATAACCATGATGAATTTGCTGAGATGCATCTTCAACCAGATCCGCTGTTTTCGATTCCATCTGATAACATTTACTTGACTTGCATGACTGGAACTCATTTAGGAAGGATTTTTCTTGGAGGAAAAGATGGTTGTGTATATGAGATAGTTTATCAGGTAATGTAATCTCCATGTGCAATGGTGTCTCTGATGTTTCCCTTAAAATTTTATGTTAATCACTGGCTATTTTTTTACTCTGTTTATCTCATGCACTATGGACCTAGCCCTAGGGGGTCTCATTGGGGTTAGCTCTTTGCCATAAAACAGCCGAAAGGCTTAGCTGTTAGGTGTAAAAGATGGAAATTCTGAACCCTTAAACATAAAAAATGCCTCCACGTAACAGAGACCCTCATCTCACAGCAAGTTTTTTTGACATTGAAGTGACTGATCACAAACAAACAAAAAAAAAACTAAAACAGTAAACAAACAAGAATATAAGAATGAATAGTGAAGAAGCAGAATGTCACGTTATCTCAAGAGTCAGGGACTTTTCCCACGCACCCCTTCAATAAATTTCCCAACTCATTTCCAAAATGAGGGAATTTTTGTGGTTGTACTAAAAGTAATTGGGTATACTTGGCTTTTATTCTTAACAGGCAGCTGATAGTTGGTTTCAAAGGAGATGCCGCAAGGTGAACCACTCATCAGGAGCGTTTTCTTTTCTCGTGCCATCATTTTTGAATGCCACATTTAGTGGAGAGGGTATGTACAATTAAGTAATTATTGGTACCTGTACATTAGGGCTTGGAAATAACTTGAATAGACCCTTTTACCGATACGGCGGCCATATTGAATTAACTGGATGTAGGGAGTATTATGGGATGCCCAGGGGGCATGAGCACTATCCGATATACTCGCATCAGTATTTACGCATGCTTTTCAGGTCAGTTTTTCTTTAAGTTTTCCTAAAAAAAGATTGCCACGGGAAAAAGGATTGTCATGCCGTGTTTGGATGTAATAGACCATCGTCCCTTTGATGTTGAAATATACATTGAAGTTCTCTTTTTTCTCTAAGACGGACGAGTGCCCTTTGGGCATCCCGCACTCCCTAAATGTGTCAATGTCGGAGAAGGCTCTGTTCCTTGTCTCTTGGAAATCAAATATGTGCCTACTTAATCTGATCTCCCGATCAAGTCTCCATGAGACAATCATCCCACACATTTCTATCCGGTATTGCTGACCAGATTTCCTGATATTGTCAAGACTGTTGTCTCTTTTGATGTTGTTGATATAGTCAATTGGCCCTCTTCCCCTGTTAACTGTTCCTACATGTGGTTGCCATAAGACAAAGACAAAGACAAAGAAAGTAGTGTTTTAACATTTTGTTTACCTGGGGTTGTTGCATGTTTGCAGGAATTTCCCTAAGAGCCCACAGCCAGCTGTGCTGAAAAAGAGCTGATCAGCGGCTCAAATTAATCTGGAAAACAAAGGCATGGGGAAATTTTGAAGGAACTGTTCAGTGAAAAAGCTGGCTTGACTGACCAAAAGAAACTGCTCAGCTTTGCCTTAGCTACATCCCTGTGCTTGTTTGACTTTATGATTTAGTTAGAAGATGACCCTGACCCATCAAGCAATAATAATTATTGAGCATGAAAAATTGCTTGCCTAGAAGGAAAATTGACTTGTCGCAGTTGACTCCAGGTGGGACTTTCTTTCAGTCCCTTTACCTGCACATAGATACCATATACCTCTTGAATACTTATTAAAAATGTTTGCAAGACATTTTTCTGTAAGGTAGAATATTGTTTGTTTGTTTGTTTGTTTTTATGTTGATTCAGATCCCATTGTTCAACTGGCTGTTGACAACACAAGAAACATTCTTTATTCTCGATCAGAGAAAGGAACAATTCAGGTAATAAATTTTTTGTGTGTTTGAAAGTTGTTTCAGTTAACTCTGGTCATGGTAAGGTGTAAGATCACAGAGGTGTAGCTGAAGGTAAAAATGCTTGTTCACAAGACATTGAAACTTGTTTTTCAGTGCAGCCTGAGAGAAGAGCATCATCACATTTTCTGGTTATTATGAGGCAAATGATCTTGCTGACCAAAAAAAAAGTTAAAAGTAAATCAGGCTTGAATTTGGCCTTTTCATCAAAATGATAGGTCAAAATTAAATTCTGGTTAAATTTGTCTTATCCTAGTTATTCATGAATAATCAGGGCTAGGAGTCTAAGAAAAATGACAATAAACCTAGATTGAAAGATTTTACAAAAAAATTTAAAAAATTTTGACCTGTAATATATGCATTTGACAGATCTCAACGTCAAGAGACTATTTAGTGCACTGCAAAAAATCTCCAAAATTTATGGGACAGTGATAAATATTGATTGTTACTGAATTCCCACAGGTTTTTGATCTTGGTGCTGATGGAAAGGGCATGTCGTATGTGGCTTCCCTCACTCAGGACAGAATCACACAAAGAGCAGCATCAACTGCTAGGTAGAAGTATTTTATACTTTAATGTCATTTTACCCTTTGGTGGCCACCAATCCTTTTTCATACTCTCTTTCTTCCCTCTGCCTTTCTTTTTTTATCTCTAGGTTTGTTTCCAACATTATCTTGTTTTTCTTTCGTATGTGGGCTGACTTTCCAGGAAAGAGAGAAATTCACTGCAGAATGGGAGAAGCAAAGTAGCAAAATTAGCAGTAGATTTTTCCTCAGAATGCTAGTCGGTTTTTTGTAGTAACATGATTGGTCAGAATTCCTGCTGAGGAACCTGTGTAAAGATCTCTTCTTCCTGAATTGGCTGCTTACCCATGTTTCCTACCAAAAGGTTACATGTAACAACATATTTTTGTTGTTTTCATTTTCAGAACTATTGATTCCAATAATTTTAGACCAATTATTCACATTGCACCAATTCCAAGGAATGAATCCAAAACTGTCCATCTAGTTGGAATCACCCAAGCAGGTAAGGGAAAGAAGCCTTGTTAGGGGTGCCTACCGGATGAATCACTACATGTATTTTAATCAGGCTCTGTCGCGTGTTCTCTAGTTCATTTTGTTAATAATCCCAATTGTATGTGTCATTAATCACTGTGAAACTTGAGAAATATAAACTTACGTTGTCAAAATCACAGCATCACAGCTTGGTGTCAAACAAGTATGTCTCCAATGCATTTTATCAAACATTACAAACATAAAACTATTAGGCTTACAAGTTTTCAAACACCACAATAGCAATCCAATACAATCTTCTTTAACTTCGTCCATCTTTTCATCTTTTTTGTATTTGCTGTATTATTATTTTATACCTTGTTTCTTTTCATGTTTGGGCAGATAGATATTTTTATTTATGTTTCACTCAGTTTGGTGGCACTTCTCATGGTTTGAATATTTGTGATAAATTTTGTGACACATCTCCTTTAAGTGTCTTTTAATGAACTACAGTCAGATTTTTCTTTTAGTTCTTCCTTGATATGCTTGCAAATCAACGAGACAAACATCATTTAGGGCTTCATCCTTGAGTAATGACGCCATATGTGGGTTGAGTTTGTTGCTGGTTCTCTCCTTTGCTCCGAGAGGTTTTTCTTCGGATACTCCTGTTTTACCCTCTCCTCAAAAACCAACACTTCCAAATTCCAATTCGACCAGGAATCAGGTAGATGAAGGACCACTTAGTAAATGTGCCACTTCTAAATCGTTATTTTATTTGTTTATTCACCCAACTTTGTTTCTTGACCAGGTGTGCGCCTTTACTTTAGTACAACAAATGTAAGGGCTCCATTAGAGAGACCAAGTAAACTACAGCTTGTTCACGCCAGACTGCCGCCAGGGTTTGCACCATCAGCAACCTCACAGAGACCATCTCAAGTACATGCAGCCTTCTACAGACAAGGTGCTTTGCAAACATACTGATTTTGTCAAGGCATGACTTGCTCTCAAGTTGAGAATGATCTTCTTTTAGTGAGTGACTCAGGCAAGGGAGGAAAAAGAATCAGAGTCCTCTAACAGAAGTCAAACTTATGACTTGCTGGTGACTACATGGCTCGAAAAAAATCCTGTCCGATAGTCCAAGACTAGCCGATCATCTTGCCGGGCATTTAACTTTTAAAAGTTTACTTGCCTGATGGAAAAGGGTCAAGTCCAACTCTCTAATAAAATCATTAGCATATAGGCAAGAAGCAGCCTCGCACAAGCTAAATGTGAGAGCTTCTTGCTGGAATTCAAGTGATTTTTCACGCCCTGTACTTGTCCAGATGCTTTACTGCTGAGCTACATAGGACTAATGGGAGCTATAACCATCAAACTAAGTTCATGTGATAAATATCCTACGATCAACTCCCCCTGAGACAGACACCTTTTAGATTGGCACTATGTGTCCCTCAAAGATGTAAAGAAAGGCAGGGACTATTGGTGTCCTTTTATAGAGGTGTCTATCAAGAAAGAGTTGACTGTATGTTGCTAGGACTGGGTTGTTGATAGGTAATTTAATAATATTTGCAATGACATATTAAAAGCTTAAGCGTTATGGGGAATTTTATCCCTGTGAATTTATGACTGAAAATATATTATAGCTCTCATTTGATTTAAAGGAGTCATGTTACTGTTTTTGCATCTTCGAAAATTAAGCCTGAATTTTTCAAAGTTGTTGTTTATAGTAAGCATTTGAGGCATTAATCATCTCCATCCAAAACCATCCTTACTTTTGGAAGTTACAGTAGCTACATTACATGTACCTCTTTAATGTTATTCTTGGGAGGTTTCTTTCAATTTCAAGCTAATTTGTAGATAATGATAAAATAACATTGATGATTGTCTTTTTCAGGCATTTCATTGCTAGCTTCGTCTCAAACAGAAGAGATGGATATCCTCTGGGGAATCAGTCCTGATCCATTTCCTTTCCAGTCTCCACTTAAAGAGATGCAGGTATCAATAAATTTTAAGAACTACCGTTTGCATGATTTGATGGTATTCTGGATTTTAATTCTTATTTCATGGTACATTTGGATAGCATTGTTCTAGCATAAGGGTATGTTTTATTGAGAACATTTTAAAATAAGTTACCTGTTTACTCGCAAAAGTGGTCAGAAGTCAGAAATTATCAAAATTTCCAAAATAAAAAAAAAAATTACTTTGCAAAATCCTGGAAACAACTAGTACCTTTTGAAAGAGCAGCATAGGGGTTTTGTTTGAATGTTCACACCATAGGATTTCATCCACAAATTGAAAAGGTGGTCTTTCAGTAGAATACTTTATGTTTTATTCTGGGAGTGAAAGACTGTTAAAAAATCTCCTTTTTCAAATTTTGGAGCCTCTAGATTACTGACGCATTAAATTGTGGGCATTCTATATCTGGTTCTCTATGGGCAATTTCTACATTTAGATTTTGATTCCATTTTATTCTTAACCTGAAATGCTGCCAAAGAAATGTACTCTAGTATAATTCAAGGGTATGAAAAGTAGAATTTTCCATATTTCTGCAAGCACCTACAATAGGAGCATTTTAAGGTACATGTAGCTTGCTGGGACATTACTTTGAGTTACGGTATGCATAATCTGTTATTGATGATGTCATCATCATCCTGTGCTCTGATTGGTTAGGACCTGATGTGACTTTATTAACAGTTGTGATATTTTGTGTTAGGTAAATGTACCAATGGAGGGTAGAACTTGGTCTTTAAGTGAGGTACCTGGATTTGGGGGCAACGTGACAAGTGACTGTCCCATACAAAGCGACAGATGGCCAGATCCACCTGCTGTCATCAGACAACATGCTTCCTGTCAGAGGTCCTTTGTGGCTCTCAGTGCGCAGGTGAGTTTTGGAGTCGTGCAGCCATTTATTTTTCCTGGTTGTCCCAGTTGTCCTGGCTGTCCCAGTTGTCTCCTTTGTCCCAGCTGTCCTGGTTGTCCCAGTTTTCCCGGTTGTCCCAGTTGTCCTGGTTGTCCCAGTTGTCCCAGTTGTCCTGGTTGTCCCAGTTGTCCCAGTTGTCCTGGTTGTCCCGGTTGTCCTGGTTGTCCCAGTTGTCCCAGTTGTCCTGGTTGTCCCAGTTGTCCCAGTTGTCCCAGTTGTCCTGGTTGTCCCAGTTGTCCTGGTTGTCCCAGTTGTCCCAGTTGTCCTGGTTGTCCCAGTTGTCCTGGTTGTCCCAGTTGTCCTGGTTGTCCCAGTTGTCCTGGTTGTCCCGGTTGTCCCAGTTGTCCCGGTTGTCCCGGTTGTCCCAGTTGTCCTGGTTGTCCCGGTTGTCCCAGTTGTCCTGGTTGTCCCAGTTGTCCCAGTTGTCCTGGTTGTCCCAGTTGTCCCAGTTGTCCCAGTTGTCCTGGTTGTCCTGGTTGTCCCAGTTGTCCTGGTTGTCCCAGTTGTCCCGGTTGTCCCGGTTGTCCCAGTTGTCCCGGTTGTCCTGGTTGTCCCAGTTGTCCCGGTTGTCCTGGTTGTCCCAGTTGTCCCAGTTGTCCTGGTTGTCCTGGTTGTCCCAGTTGTCCTGGTTGTCCCGGTTGTCCCAGTTGTCCTGGTTGTCCTGGTTGTCCCAGTTGTCCCAGTTGTCCTGGTTGTCCCAGTTGTCCCGGTTGTCCCAGTTGTCCCAGTTGTCCTGGTTGTCCTGGTTGTCCCAGTTGTCCTGGTTGTCCCGGTTGTCCCAGTTGTCCTGGTTGTCCCAGTTGTCCCAGTTGTCCTGGTTGTCCCAGTTGTCCTGGTTGTCCTGGTTGTCCCAGTTGTCCTGGTTGTCCCGGTTGTCCCGGTTGTCCTGGTTGTCCCAGTTGTCCTGGTTGTCCCAGTTGTCCTGGTTGTCCTGGTTGTCCCAGTTGTCCTGGTTGTCCCGGTTGTCCCAGTTGTCCTGGTTGTCCCGGTTGTCCTGGTTGTCCCAGTTGTCCTGGTTGTCCCAGTTGTCCTGGTTGTCCTAGTTGTCCCAGTTGTCCTGGTTGTCCCAGTTGTCCTTGTTGTCCTGGTTGTCCCAGTTGTCCTGGTTGTCCCAGTTGTCCCGGTTGTCCTGGTTGTCCCGGTTGTCCCGGTTGTCCTGGTTGTCCCAGTTGTCCCGGTTGTCCTGGTTGTCCCAGTTGTCCCGGTTGTCCTGGTTGTCCCAGTTGTCCCGGTTGTAAATGGAACAGTTGTCCCAGTTGTCCTGGTTGTCCCAGTTGGTTCCTGGTTGTCCCACTGGAAAATTCCCAGTTGTGTTGAAAATCTAAAAAGGTGGTCCCAGTTTCCCGTTGTCCTGGAATTTCCGAACAGATTATGTCGTGGTTCCATTGTCCGGTTTCTTGTAGTTTGTCCCAGTTCCAGGTCCACGGTTGTCCTGGTTGTCCCAGTTGTCGGAGTTGTCCCAGTTGTCCAAATGGAACAACTTTTACCGGTTGTCCGGAAATTCCACTTTGCTACCTGGTTGTCCTGTTTTTCCGGTTTTTTTTCGTAAATGGATGCCCCAGGTTGTCCTGGTTTCCCAGTTGTCCCGGTTGTCCTGCTTGTAATTTACCAGTTGCATCTTTGTCACCACCTGATCTTTATGATTGCTGTATCATCAGGGAAGCTACCTTTTTACAACTTATCGCCCCGTTGAGCAGCTTTGTCAGTTGTTATTGCACAGTCAGGGATTTGATTCTGATGCTGTTCAAGCTTTCTTCAAGCTTCACAAGGTAAAAAAGATGCAAGGGAGGGGAATGATTTTTTGTTTTTGTTTATTGATTATTTTCTTGTTCTTATTTATGGAACTTGATGGTGCAATATGAAAATATGGTTTATTAAAGGCAATGTGAAAATGGTTAATATAGATCTTTTGTCTTGCCATTGAACAGGAAGACCAGGCATGTGCAACTTGTCTTGTTTTGGCCTGTGGTGCAACAGCAACCCAACAACAAGTGAGTCAAATAGTCTTGTGCTTAACAGCACTTAAGATTAAAGCGTGGCTTCCATTTTGTCCCAACCCCTAAATTGTGAAAAATGTGTCCAGGTGATCATGATCACTGTATGGATTGTTGTGGATAATTTTGTTGATTAGGGTGATGGTGATTGTTTGGCCAGAATTTTGTCTACTTAGAGGAGCAGCTGTCACAAATGCAGATTTGGCCGTAACATCTCTTGAAAATGTATAGTGTCACTTTAGTTTTCCCCTTCAATCACCCTTAACATCAAGGGAACTCAGCTGTAATGAGTGTTATGGGTTACGGCCCTCAGTGATAGCACTGAAAGCTAGTTTATAGTCATCTGGAGTGTCTGACAGGCTTTTAGCCAGACATTGAAAACTGGCCGTCCAGAATTCACGTTTTCCCGTAAACGTATGAGAGATTAGGTGAATTTTCCTTGTATTTCTTCCAAAAATGGGCGTCCATAGGATGGCTGGACAGCCTTCTGGCTAAAACCTTGGTGTCTGAAGAAAATAAAGTTATCAACTGAAGATGATACAGACAATAATGAAATGCTGCTTTTGGATAATGCTTTGCTATACTGATTCCAGGTTGCTGAATGGGCTACAAGAGCTTTCTTCAAATATGGAGGCGATTCTCACCTTCCTTCACCCGGGAACCCTTCAGGAGTGCACCCCCCTGTAACAAGTCCAGGGAGTCCCATTTCAGGGGGGAACCTGACAGGCAGTTACATAACCAGACCAGGTGTTGACAGTCCTGGTTTTGTGACTTCAACACCTCATCAGGCTGGCATGGGACAAGCTGTAGTGAGACCTGAGTTAACAAGATCAAGCAAGCATGATGGACTGTGTCTTTACTTTGCAAGAATTTTAGAGTATGTATTTGATACTGTTTTACAAATTGATTTGATGGCTTCTAAGATGTATCTAATTCTTAGGTTTTCCAATATTCTAACATAGTTTCTTTTTTTTAATCATCCTTTGTTTTATAGAACTTTCTGGGATGGAAGACTTGTGTTTGAGGATTTTTTCATGCCTCTTCCTTCACAATCACAACAGGTTTGAAACTCCTTTTACTGCATATCACTCTGTCAATCTTTGTTTCTTCAAACATGTGTTGTTTCATACATAGGCTACGGTAAAAAATTGCAACAAGATTGTAGACACCCATTGGACTTCACTAGTGTCTGCTGCTGAGTACTTTATATAATACAGCTTGTTTTATAGAAAATATAGGAAGAAATGTTTGGGGCTTACTAAGGCTGCTTGCCATTATTTTCACGGCAGTACTGCCTTCAAAATCAAAACCACTTGGCAGTTGATTTCCATCAATCCAGATGGCAAAGATTGGTGGCAATTGGGGTGTATGTGAACCTTTTGATTTTCAACGGAAATCTGTTTCCAAGCAGTGTTGATTGCTGAGAAAATAGTGGTAGTACAAGTCGCCTTCTTAATACAGGGTCCATGTAACCCTCCCACTGAAATGGCATGATGATTTGTCTCTCTAACGTTTAGATCTATACGAAATCCAGTGATGTCAACATTCAAAGGAAGCCTACCATAGCAGAACTTTTGTGTGGATTTTACAAACAGAAAATTCAAATTTATTTTTTTTGTGAATGTTTTGCATTGGCCACTATTAAGAGTAAAGTGTTGACACGGGTTTCACTGTATCATAATGTGAAGAAAACACCAGCTTGTTTTATAATGAGATTTACCCTTAATTTTGATTCGTTCTTGTTTTTTAGCTCACTCCTGTGTTAAGGAGTTTGCTCAGTGTATTCCAGTTAGGGTGGATTTTGGAAAGATTACGACAACTTCAAACATGGATGGAACAGAATATGCAGTTTATGCTGCCCCATTTGGATGCAGGGTGTGAATCACAACTTTTTTTCAGTTTCATTTTATTTTGTTAAGGGCAGCAGAACCCAAACGAGCTGTGGTACAATTCATCACAAATTATTTGTGGAACATCCAAACTTATTTTGAAATTGAAGATTAGTTTGGTACAATGTGAAAATACCAAAGAAGTAGTACCCTATAACATGGATTGCAAGTGATGAAGTAAATTTTTCAAGGGACAGACTTAGGCAGACTTCATGACTGTCTCTCTTTTTCGATTAGCAAAATAGTTTTTATCAAAATAAGCAATACATTAAAAAGAACGTTGTTATTTGTAGAAAAAGTCTGCTCCTTAGTTCTTGAATTATCGAGGAGCTGTTAGTAAATGTTCATGCCATGTTTAGATTGATTGTGGGTTCTTTCCTCTGCTCACAGAGATTTTTTCTGGGTGTATGTATGTAGCTCGCCCAGATTTAAGTCAAGTTAGTGAGAGCTGTATGAATCTTTCTGAAAACCGTGTTTTTTTTCTTTCACAAAGTTTTCCCAGAGTAACAATGGCCAGTGGGCAGTCACTCCTTCAACAAACACATCAAGGTTAGTGACTGTGGATAGCACCATGTCTTTGTCTGATGCTCATTTTGTAAAATACTCAAAAGCAAAAGGTTCTGCATAGCAGTGCTGTACCACACCATAAAGCCATGTGAAAAACTGGGAGTGAAAATAGTTTTAAAATACTGAGTCAAGATGATTTAATATAATGCTAAGCGGTACTTGAGCTTATGTGAGGAAGCTTTTATGTGCAGAAGAGCCATGTTATTCTTCGGATGATTTTGGCAAACAAACATAAAAACAGATTTGGGGTTTGGTGGCATGACGAAAGCTTGCAGGTGCACAATGAGTTGAAACCTAGTAAGGTTCCAACAAATTTTAAATTAAATGGTACAGTAATTATTATTATGAGATAGGCCGTGGGTCCTGCATGCATTGTAGCCATTCCATGTTGCAGACTGGGAAAGAAAATCTTGAGTCAAGGTAACCAAAATAAGGACACAGCCAAAACTAAGAAGTATTCTGATCTGTTATAGCAACTGCTCCTTAGAATGCTTAAATTGACGTTTCACCGATGATTTCAGTCAGTTGAGTTATGGCAATTTTTTCTTCTTCTTTAGCATCAGCAGAAGCATTTGTGGCCGAAAAGAACTTCTTGATTAACTTCAAGTCATTAATTGACCGGTCAATTGAGACACTGCACCTCTGGCAAGTTCTTAATGAGCACAACTTTGAGGAGGTCATACTTCACCTTGAACCGGTAAGATGAAACTTGAAAGTGTTATATAGCAATTTAAGATTATATGCAATAATTTTTGCAACTATCCCCTTTTCTTCATGGTATAACCAGTAACTTGTTCAAAGCCAGATTAGTAAAGAAACACGGAGAGCGTGAGAACCCCCTTTGTAATGCGTGGAATGGCTTCCCCCAAAAATTCACACCTTTTCTTAAGCTTCTTTATGCATTTTGGCTGTGGCTAAGTTTTGGAATGTTTGTCATTGTCTTGATTGTTTTCGATATTTGCCTCAGAACACAAAATCCCCTTCTCACCGCCACCCTCCCTACCCACACACCTTTTGACAAACAATTTTTCAAACCTCTTATTTGATTATCGGTTCGAAAGCTATTTTTTGGTCGACACGAGAAGGTGTGACAAATAAAAATCCTCAGCTTTCATCTACTGTTTCAACAAAATGTGATTATTATTGTAATAATAATAGTAGTGTTCGCTTAATGAGGAAAACTTCATGGTTATTTTCAGGTAATAAGGGATCGCCTAAAGCACATCAAATTCAGAGACCTAATAACCACTGGGCAAGAGGTAAGTAGCTTGGTTGTTTCTTTTCCTTCCAATGTGGCCAAACATAAAAGATGAAAGAAAGTTGTAAATTTGTTTTGCTTAAAGGCAATGGTACCATGTAAAGGTACTACTCAGTAGCTTTCATTTGAATGGTCACACTTTAGGATTTCGTCCACAGACGCAAAAGTTAGAACCACCTTGTACGGCATAATAAACAGTACCACAGGAAAGTACTAGTCGGTAGCTTTAATCTGAATGGTCACATAATAGGATTTCATCCATTGACTAGAAAGTTGGGGTCACCTTGTACGGCATAATAAACAGTACCACAGGAAAGTACTGCTCAGTTGCTTCCATTTGAGTGTTCACACTCGAAGGTCTCATCCAGAGAGTCCAAAATTAACATCGTCTGACTCCTGTAGTGAAATGCTTGAAGTGACAGCATTTTGTGAGTACAAGTACAAATTTTATCTTGTCACGACAATTTGTTTTCTTTTGTTGCTTTGTGTAGATTTGCAGTGCCCTTATTGATTCTTTAATAAAGTGCTATCTGGATGACAGTGCCTCTACCGATGCCATTAGTGAGAGGCTACGTGATGTTTGCCCAAATTTATTCAGCAGTGACGATGCAGTATCAACTAAGGTATCGACTCTACCATCAATTTGTATTTTTTCCCCTAAAAAAAAAACTTGTAAAGAAGGATTGACTCACTGGTCAGAGAAAATGCCTCCCACCAATGAGCTCTCACCAAGCTCTCTACTTTTCTCTATGAGGTATTAGCCATGAGAGTTACCGGTCATTTCGCCCCGGTTGCTAAACCCGTAGTAGAATGACGACGGCCATCACTTTTTCCTGCCAAAATGACGCTGGTTCACGCGCGCGCAGTAGCTATTTAGGAAAATCTTGTCCTCGTTGTCATCCTCGTTTTAACGTCTGGGCCAGTGTCATATCGAATTGTATCTTGGGACTGTCATGGGGATGCTATCACTTCTTTCATTGGCTATACGAGAATTCGTTTCCCAGGCAGTCCCACGATACAATTCGAGACAACACCAGTCCAGTGTCATGCACAACCTCGAAATTGCCAATTTTTCTGGTACTCCCGTTTTCTCGTCTACTTTAGAACATACACTCCCAAAGTTCCAATAAGCCACTTAAGAAACGAGAGGGAAACTGTGCTGAGTTAGCTTTCGCAAAGACTTCTGGGAGTGCTACCGCGGACAGGGAGAAAAAATTGGCCGATAGCTGACGGGCACATCATTAGTAACAATCCCAGAAACAACTGCGGGACGCATTTCGGCTCCAGTTCCTTTCTCATTTCTAAAGTGGCGAATTTTATCAGAAACGCTCAGCCACACCTTTAAAAGAGTTCTTTGAAACTCTTTGGCACTTTTTGTCAACAGAAAGGTACATTTTCGGCTGTGATTAAATGATAAGTGATTGTCTGCAACCAGGTTTTATGATGTCTTGGTTTTCGAATCTGTTTTGTCCTTGTTGCTAGGCTGGTGAGCTTTTAATGTTGGCCAAAAGAAGTAGAGACAAAACCGAACAAGAAAGAATCCTAAGAGAATCGCTTCAGGTGGGTTTTGACTGTCAGAGCAACAAACGTACATCCCACCTTCTGTCCCGGAAACTCTGCAGAAGAAATGCTTCTTAAATAGATCAGTTCATATGATTTTTAGCATTTTAAAGCCTTTGTCTCTTTATATCATTGGCATTTTTTCACGTCAGTCTTTAAGGACGACTGTTTCGTTAAAGAGACAATTTTGGCGATTATGAGGAAAGATGTTATTCTAGTAAGAACACAGTATATTGTCAAATCTTTCTGTTTTTGTTTCTTTTAGTGTTATCGACAAGTCACCCATCAAATTAAACTAGATGCGATTTGTTCTCATTTTGAATCAGGTGAGATGACTACTGAAAAGGAACCTTGAAATGTAATGGTGTTTATTGCTTGCATGTCCGTTTGCAAGCATTGTTTTCAGTTTCTCTTGGGAGTTAAAACGACACAAACAAAGGCATTATGGTATGTTTGGTATTTTTGGAGTGGGCTTGAACTTGAACTTGATGGGTTGACATTCTGGTGAGGTTGCACTGAATTTGCTGGTACTACACAGTTAACTTCCGGAAAATGTTCTTTTGCTTTCTTATTAGTGCGATTCTATGAAGGTGTGGTGGACTTGTGTTTACAAGCTGCAGTCAAGTGCGATCCACAAGGACTGGCTCTGCACTTTTATAGAAATGGTGAACCTCATGGTGATGTCCAAGGAGAGGAGGCGTTTCTGGCCAGGTAAGTACCCAACCCCCCCCCCCACCCCAACCAAAAAAAAAACATTCGTAACAACACACAACACCCTGATAAATATTGGGTACGTTTTGTCCCCTAGAGAACACACTTAAGCCCAAATACGACTTTAACATGTGTAGGAAAGGGTTTTTTTTTGCGTGCAGCGATTGAGTGCGGTGGAGATTCCTCGGTCGTAAGCCAAAGCCACTGAGAAAAAAACGCTTTTCGCGTGGGTCACTCACTATAAAGACTTGACCGAAACCGGAAACTGCGCATGAAAACCCAGGATAATAATACACTGAAAAACGCGTTTAAAATGGCACTGAACGGAGGCAGCTGATGTGGTCTAATGAAAAGCCTCAGATTAAGCCACTGTCTCTAATTTCAGTAACTTTTTTTCTTTTAGACAACGTTGCTACAAGTGCATTCTGGACAGTTTGCAGCGTCTTTTAGTAGTCAGAACAGCTCCTTCCCAGTCTCCTGGAAGACCCTCCCGGCCAGGACCACCACCTACCCCAGACCCCAATGCTCTTACGTCACACGACGCAGAGAAGCATGTACGTATTAAATCTTTCTTATATGATTTGTTGATCCGTTCCTTCATTTTCTGGCACCCAAAATATTGATGTTGAGTTCCACCCAGCCCGAGAAAACAGTCTACATTTCGCGACGCCAGGTGACGTCTGAGGAATAAGCGCAGACATTCCACGCTGATGACGTGTCACTTCGGGGATCTGGGTAGTGCTTCGTTTTTGTCGTGCCGCGAGGGAAATTAGCTTCAACCATCAGAAGGACTACACTCCTTCCTCGTCCGCCTAAAAACTATCCTCCGCTGGCATGGCTGGTCAAGATTTGCGCCATAATTTTCTTTTTTTTTTTTTTTTACCTCTGAAGACCCTTCCCTCTTTTTCTGTCTTACAGCCCGTTTACATGGAGGCGGGGAACCCCAGTTAGGTGAGGCAACCCGCCTGTCCATATAATCTCTCATTTTAATTTGATAATGTTTACATGATAGGTGGGGTGACCTGCCCCTCCTATCTGGGGTCCCACACCTCCATGTAAACTGGCCATTCACAAGTATTGCCGAATGCGCATAGCGCACGAACTCCACACGTGTTACGCGCCCTCCTTAGTCTCAAGAGACCTGATCCTAGTTGACCTCTCATACAGTGTAAGTTCTCCACGAGCTTTAAAGCAGCCTCTTAAGCAAACGAAGTAAGCTTTAGTGTGGTGGCACAGTGGCGGAGCTAACATTTCCTTGCGAAGTTTTAACTGAAACGGCCCAACCAACCAGAAAGGGAAAGAAAAGGACTTTTTTTAAAGTCTGAAGTGTCCCTAGATACTTTTTACACTCGACTCAGGGAAAAAAGAAATGGTCTGGTATTCTGGCGTTACTCCCTTTTCTTTAGGTACGTTACACCTTCGCGTGAAATTCACTCCTTTTGTTGTCACAAGTCGAAACTGCTTTATATCTAGTAAAAATGCATACTCTTATCGTTTGATTTATACTAGGACTGACGGTATTGCATTTGTTTTGTCATTTTACTAGATGGAAGAGATGTTATCGTTTTCTTTAGCCTACGGAGATGAGTTGTGGCATGTCGTGTTGTATCAGTGGTTAATCGACAATGCACTTACGGACAGACTGTTGGAGGTGCAACCCTGAGTTATTGTTTTCATTATTCTTAATCTTATCTTTTCAGCCTTTTCCTTCAAATTTCAAAGGCGCAGAAACACGTTTCAACATTAGCGTGCTGTGCAACGTTTGCAGACGGGCTATCCAGCTTTAACGATTGCGTCACGCGTTCAAAAATTACCTCGTCATAGAAAGAACCTCAAATCTTAAGACTGGCTGTAGATTGACGGTTATGTCTCGCTATTGCACACAAAGTGTAAGCAGATGATGAAATCTATAATATTACTCGCAGTGCTGCAAAAGAAGGAGGACCTACGATGACGAACCTACGATGTAGCCATAACGTGCACTGAATGTCACACTTCTCTGCCAAGATAAGGCTCTCGGAGCAAAATTTTAGTTTTAATTTTCTTAAAACGATTTTTGTGTTATCAGATTAAATCTCCATTCCTGGAGACATTCCTTAAGCGATCGTCCGCACATCAACCTCCCAATGAACTGAAAATCCTGGATTTACTGTGGAGATACTACGAAAAGACGAAGAACTATTCCGCGGCCGCTAGAGTTCTCTCCAAGCTTTCCGAAAAAGAGAGGTAAACTTCTGTGATATAAAACCTGAATTATTTTATTTCCATTCAAACAATTTCTCTTCTGCTCCTCTCACAATTACTGGTACTTCTGTTCCTTAGCTCTGAAGTAAAACTACAGCTGAGACTAGAGTACCTTTCTCGGGCAATCATGAGTGCAAAAAGCTGTAATTTGAGAACTGCTGCAAGCGGTGAGGGCGAATTTCTTCATGAACTGGAAGAGAAGCTTGAAGTGGCGCGCATTCAAATGCAAGTCTATGAAGCTCTTAGCAGAATAAATACCGCTACTCCTTCCAGACAAATCGATCAGGCCCTAGCTGTCTTGAATTCCCGCCTTCTGGATATTACAACGGTAAGTTCTTCAACTCTTCTTTCCAGTGGAGCCTCGATTGAACAAAGGGCCGAGGGACTGGCAAAATTTGTTCGCTACACCGAGGTTTCGTTATATCGAGGTTGCACTGTACTGGGGCGAAGAATATCGTTCGTTATACCGAGGACTTCGTTATATGGAGGTTCGTTATATCGAGGTTCCACTGTACTGGGATAAAAAAAAATCGTTCGTTATACCGAGGACTTCGTTATATAGAGGTTCGTTATATCGAGGTTCCACTGTACTGGGATAAAGAATTTCGTTCGTTACACCGAGGACTTCGTTATATAGAGGTTCGACTGTAATTGGCTGTCTTAGATTTAGTTCCAGGCCTGATCGAGATCCTTATTTTTATCTTTAGATCCTAAACTTTAAAGCAGCTTTCAGTGGAAGGTCACAGTAACTGTTTGTGGTTGGCTAAACACATTTTGCACCACTTTTTAAACAAGTCAGGCCTTGAGCCACGACTTGTTTGTAGGCGGTTTCCGCCCTTGGGTTCGTACAGAATCTTGAATTCTTGAAAAAGTCTTGAAATTTGTCCAGCAATTTTCAAGACCTGGAAAAAGTCTGGAAAATGAACACATTGTCGAAGCTTTTTACCGACGATGCATTGCAGAAAAAGTTTAATAGTGTCCAGTTTTCATGGCGATCACCTCACAACTTCACCCGTGTGGTGCTGGACACAAAAGAGATCTGTACGGATAAAGAGCGAAGCCATATCATTAACACAAACTTGAAAATTTAAAGAGAGGACCTAAAAGCTTTCGTGGAAGACATAACAAGACAACGGCATTCCCTTAAACAAAGAACTCTGGGGATTTACATTCGCACGAGCAGCTCCCAACAATGTAAACTTTTGTCGAAAGATTTTTTAATTTGCCTTGTTAATGAACGTATACCCATAAATCCTTTAATTCTCATCGCTCATGGCTTATACTTTTTAGCAACAACATTTTTTCAATCTGGTATATATGCTCTTTGATGAAGATCTGACTTAACGTGTGTTCCACATGGAACCAAATTTCTATTTCAGTCACTTATTTTGCGTGTCTGACTTACATCAGTTTCTTGGTTCTTATTTTCCCTTAGCTTTATGGAGATTTTGCTGATGTGTTTGCACTAGCTGAGTGTAAACTCGCCATTGTTCATTGTGCTGGGCACTATGACCCCATACTGATAGAAACTCTTTGGAAAGACATTATAGAAGGAGGTATGTTGAACACTGAGAGTAACAGACACTTGTTGACAAAATTTGCCTGCTCCCAACTTATGGGTCTTCTTAAGAGCACTGCAACGCGAACACAGAGGCCATGGGTTTGAATCCCGTTAAAGTCCCGAAATGTTTTTTCGGGTTACTTTGCAATTGCTTAAATTGCAAGTACCACTGCGACGATCCTATCGTCACATAAATTTGTATTTCCGCAGTTCACATCATCATTTCGTGTTTAAATCCTTTCACGGGTTAAGATTAAGTCAACAAATGATTGGCCTGTTCCCAATGTATGGGTCTTAAAGCTCAATTGGTTAGAGCACTGCAGCGTTTTAGTATTGATAGTTTTCATTCACGTGGTCAGCAGCTTTGCAATTTGCTTAGAATGAAAGAAAGTTTTAACATGTGAAAAGAGTTCAATTCCAACAGGATTTTTTTTGTACACAAACATGGCCGCCGATTCATTGGTTTGGACACAAATATGGCCGCCGTGACGTCATGTGAAAACGATCTATAGCTTCGTTCTGATTGGCTCGAGGCTTTTCAGCCCATCGTAAAGTATAGAATTTGTAATGCAAATTGAAAACCAAAGAATCCACGAAATTATTTTCTGGGCTCGGAAACCACGCAAATTAACCACCACTATTTCATATATTTCACTGTAATGTATTACTTTTTACCAACAGAACTCCAAGAATCTTTGCAAAATTCTCCCAGTGATCGCATGGCAATCGTCAGTAAAAAGATTGCTTCTCTAGGAAAAATGTATGTTCACTCTGAGCGCTACTTCCCACTGGGTAAGTATCATTTGTTGCGTTACATGCGTGACTCTGAATGCTGTCACGCCATCGTAAAACATCAATCTAAGTTATCTGGAATACGGACTTTGATTCGGTTGAAGCTTGTGATACTCCCCACTTTCAAACCATTTAATTTCTAGTTTTTTGTCATAACATTTGTTCACTGATTAACCGTTTTATTACAAGTATTGCAAGGTAGTTCTTACGTTTGAGTCTGGAGGAAATCCTGCGGTGTGACCCTTCCGATTTCACTTCTAGGGCACTTTCATATGTTAGTACGGAGCTTAAGCAACCACAACCACAACAGCAACAATTGGTTTTATGAGGAAAACAACTGCTCTGCGCGTACATCACGTTTCTTAGTACATTTCGTCGACGTCCACTGCACGACTACGACGTGAAACCTCCTAATGCGACGATTTATATACGTGAATATATACAACGACGAATTTTCGTTTCTCTTTTTGAACCAGGATAAAATCGTTAGAATTCAACTCCAGGAAAAGTCGCCAACATTTTACAAATTGTGTGGTTCCAAATAGACGCAATAAAGTCTAAAATGACGCAAATTAGTTTTTAGCGACGTTTTCACTGCCGTCGTCTCGTCGTTTCTTGAGCTCCCCACTATTTGCTTTTAAGCGTTTTACAAAGTGAAATTTGGAATTTTTTGACTTTGACCACGTTTAGGACTTAAAGGGTTAACCCTTTCAGCTTCAAGATCTAAATACAGATTCTCCAAACTGATCTTCATACATTTCTTCTAAGAATAGTTGAGAGAATTTGGTTTAAGATCAAACATTTTCCCGTTGGTAATCAGTTTAGTAATTCTCATAACCTTTACTCTTGATGATCTGCTGATATCGTTAGGCGCCATTGTCCTAATGCTGGAGAAAAAAAGTGCCGAGCTGGCCTGGGACCCAACTTGGGTGTTCATGACATTGTTAGAGATTGGAATCCCTTTCCCAGTCCTTCATGGAATCTACGACAGGCTCTTCAAAGCTAAGGTGAAAATCGATACAACGACTAGCTTTGATTTTCATTGAACGACATTTTAGTGTGTTTGTTTGAAGGCATGTTGTTTTACTGTTATAAGGCGTTTCTATTAACTCTGTTGATGAAATCGCCGTAACATACGACCATCTAATTACAGTTAACTAAACATTATTTACTTAGGGTATTTTTCCGGAGTGTTCCTCTAAGCGTTTCTATCAAGTCTGTGGATTATATGCTAATGTGTGACCATTCAAATGAAAGCTACTTAACAGGTTTTTCTCCTGTGGTAGTGGTTATTACGCTGTAAAAGAAGGTTCTACTTTTTGAGTCTGTGGGTGAAATCCTTAAGTGTGACCATTCAAGTGAAAGCTACTTAATAGTTTTTTTTACCTGTGGTATGCGTATTACGCTGTAAAAAGTAGGTTCTAACTTTTGAGTCTGTGGGTGAAATCCTAAAGTCTCTACAATCAAATAAAAGTATCTGTGCACTCCGTTTTTGTGGCACTGTTTATTTCATTGTACAAGGTGGTTATAACTTAAAGTGAGTGTATGAAATCTTGATATCTTACCATTAAAGAAAAACTTAGCGTGGCTTAATTAAAGCGCCTCTCAATGTTGGACAGAACGTTCAATTTGGAGTTGTACATGTTTTAGGACCCGTCCTGGAAAGCTCTTAACAGGCCTCTTCACATTCTTGAAGTAATTTATCATTTATTGATGAAGTTTGTGAGTACGCCTTCTCTTTCTCCGCCATATGAAAGGTAAGTAGCTCCAGCTACTACACCAACTAAACCAAACTACACCAATAACCACACCTTCACCAACTACAGCAACTTCACCAAACTTCAATTACATAAACTACACCAAATTACACCATTGTTTGTTATATTCGTTACAGATATCATGAATTTTTCCACCTAAATTCAAATAGGACTGAGAAATGACTTTTGACTAACAAATATTAGGGTTTGGTTTTAGATAAATTTGATATTTTCCATTGACCGGTTGCTTTTTCTCTTTCAGGCGTTCGTTTACGACTTCGCTGTATGATGCTTGTGCTACGTATCTAGTGGAATTGGAATCAATTTGCTCACGTAACCCTAAAGTGCAGGATACGCTGGCCAAATTCAAGGGATTGCAGGCGCGTATGAAGCGCCTACTGTGAAAGAGCGACTAAATATTTGCTGTTTTGAAAACTGTAAAGCTATCCAAGTCTCGCCATGAGTAATGTTTCTGCAAAATGAGTATTGTAGGTGATTTTTAATATCAAATTAATACCATATTGTACATAAAAGCTTAAACTACTTCTTAGATGAATCTGTATTTTTATTGCGTCTTTGCATGTTCTGATACTACTCTGTCCGTCACGTTTTCATTTGGCGAGCAATGCCACAGAGGTGACGTCAGATGTGCGTTGAGTTTGTTGTTGGTTCTCTTCCCTCCTTCCTCGACAACCAACATTTTCTAAAACCGGTATGGTAGACGAATAACCAATTTGTTTATGTACGTCCACGTGATCGATTGATTGATATATTCACATATAGTTATTCATTGCAGGTGCAATTCTCATCTCCAGGTTGCTATTACGAATGCGTGGCGTGTGTTTGAAATTCCACGAAGGATGAACGCTTTCTCATCTCCCGCGTTTAACGTAACTTACGCAAAACACAGCGTTTGAGTAAGACCGTTTTGACCTTCGATTGATCTCGCCCACACTCCCTAACCTTTGGTTAATAGGCGTCATTATTATTTATTTATTTATTTCTGGCTGCTCGTTGCTGCAATTTGCATGTCAGATAACTTAATCTGTTATCCACCTTCCAACCAAACGTTCTTAAATAAGTGACTAATAGAATTTTATTTAAGAAATGGTTTCTTCACGTACGTGGCTACGTGAAAATACCTTCATGCCCTTCAGCACGCTCAGATCAAATCGTCAAAGAATTTCGCAAGCGTGGACCAGTTTGGGGTCAATACTTTATTCCGATGACTGTTGTCTGCGTAGGCTTCCCACAGGCAATCAAAACACGTTTCTTGTTCGGTATACTGATATCTTGATTGCTTTGCAGATAAGTCACGTAGCCTGTCGACAAAATTAGACGAGCAACTTCCCTTGTTGCTGTTTATTTTCCCGTAAAATACGTTCTTACATTTAAGCATTTGAATAAATATTCAAATAATCTCCATCGAAACGCCCGCTCTCTGCGGAAGTGGGAACTTGTTCTAGCGAGGGGGCTTCTTAGTAAGTTCTGTCACTGAATAGATTTTCTGACTCTCTTAGGAGCGACAAAACCGATAATCTAAGAACAATTCCAAATTTCTGTTTGTTAAATATTGATTCTATCCAGAGACACAAAGTTTCGAGCTACTTATATCTGCATAATTGACTCGAGAACTACTTTCCGTTGGAACTATTATTTTTCTACTTGAAATCGTAAAGTGTGACTATTCAAGAAATAGGTACTGATCAGTACTTTCCTGTGGTACTGTTTATTGTGCCGTGTTCGGTGGTCATAACTCATGGACTGTAGATGAAGTACTTTCCATTTTTTGGTTTTTAACCTGTTGCCAGGTTCTTTTTATTATTATTATAGTTTTTTTTTTACAACAACTGCAGAAAAAAAAGAAGGAAAACAAAACGACATAACGGAAAAGAAACGAAGCATTATTAAATCGGTGCTACGACTATCACTACGTACATCATTTCTACACTAAACAAAACACAATAGTCAATAACACAATAGTCAAACGCTAACTGGAATTAACGACACACTTACTTCGCTCTATACTAACACTAAACACTAAAAACGCGCCACCTAAAGTAACCAAATAAGAAACTGCTACGCTAGTGGAGGTTGTTGTGATGATAGCTAAAGTTCCATCAACGGCAAGAGAGGTTCTCATTTTTATTGTGGAGCGGTTCTTTCCTGTGGTACTGTTTATTGCGCTGTACAATGAGTCTAACACCCCGACCAGACGAATCCAGATACTTTTGAAACCGCACATTTTGTTACACGAATCGGCCTTCTGTTCACACAGTGAAAAGCGTTAGATTCTAAGACGAGGACGACTACATATACGAGAACGACATTTTCTCAATACTAAGTAGTGCACGCGCGAGAACCAACGTCATTTTGGCGGGAAAACGCCATTCGTCATTCTACTATGAGTTTTAGCGAGAATGTCGTGCTGGCGAAAACAAGTTATCAAATTTTAGAAGTTTAATCATTTTGCAACCGGGAAAGAGCTAAACCTTCTCCAATAAACACAACCGCACTAATTTTTCAAGTGGAACATAGTACAATGAAGCTTTCCGGGTTGAATATTTTTCGACAATACGCGAAAAAAACTTTTACGTAAAATCTCGTACTCGTGTACTCGTAGTCGTCCTAATCTAAAACTCTCTAGTGAACTCGCTCACCGAAACCGCATCTTTGGTTGAGTGGTTATAAAAAACCCCGTCCACATGATCGTGAATCCGGGTAAAAAATATATGCGGTTGGAAAAAATGTCCAGCCTCGTGTGAACAGGGCCTTAATGGTGAACAACGCGCCTTCCCTTCTTCCTTTTTGCATTGTTTTCTTACCCTTCATGCTTAAAACCACTGGAAAAAGCAGGACATTACAACTTGCCTTTCTCCACCTGCCGAGCAAATCACACCCACACAATTTACGAAAGTCCTTGTGTGGATAGCTATTTTTAGCACAGTCGTGAATAAACAATTTAGGTTTGCTCAAACCTGCTAAAATTTAAACGTTATTTACTCTCACTCCGGTTATAAACATCCGTTCAAATTAAAAACCTTTTTGACGCACAAACTGTAAGAGTCTTTAAATCTTTAAAAGGAAAACTGTGCTTTAATCGGAATGCTCAGTTAAGGTTAAATGCTTATGAACAACTCATTTTTTCAAAGGTCGAACTAAAGTAAAAACTTTACGACCGGTTCAACTACAACGAAATCTTCTCGACGTTTATGAAAGTAAACGAATGATAATTTCATGTTTTTAATCATGTCTTCGTGGATTAATTCCTAGTCGCTTCATCTTAGCGATAATTTTCCCGAAACAAAAACAGGAATGCAATAGAGATTTTCTGAAGAAACAACTTCGTTTTTTCTCTCCCTAAGCCATAAATCCTTCTTTAATGGTAGTTTTCCTACCGGATCAGGATGCGCGGTTTTATATTTTTATATTTGACTTGCAAGAGCGTCGGTGAATAGTGAATTTACATTCTGTCACGCGGAACTTCTTAAAAATGTCAAAGGGCTAAAAGCACCTGTCTCAAGCTTAATTTGTTTTATCGCTACTTTTCGATCGTTGCTGCATTCGAGGCTTCTCTTACAACGACTGGATTAAATTTTGCCTCATTTCGTACAAACTAGACCCAAACGGAGGAACTGTCCTCTTTTCTAAGACTTCACATATTGCATTGCGCCTTCCTTTTTCGTACTCTGCCGCCTCAAAATCGTTTAATTTTCCCATTTTCTTGAAGTTCGTCGCTGCCAGGCAACCGTCTACCTGAAACAAAGCTGACTCACCATGTAAATATTCAGCATCTTGCGTGTTGCGTGTATTTACATTTTTGCGGTTTCGCTTTACGGGAAAAGGCAAAATTTCTGCTCTGTTAACTTCACTTGGTTTTCCTAGTTTGTAAAAATCGTTAACTGTGTTCTCTTTCCTAAATTCTCTCATTAGCGCCCACTCTTTGTCACTCGCTGCTTGTAAATCACCAACGGACCTTGCCCTCTGTGTGAAGTTTTCTCCTGCGGTAATCCCACTAGTTTTAGCAGATTTCACGTTTGTTCTCGCTTTCAAGTCATGCTGAGTCGCAGTTTGCTTGAAAAGATCTTGATAGTGTTCCTTTGCAGAAATATCTTGCAAACTGCAACTTTTCAAAACAGCTGGCATTTCCTCTTTCGAACCTGCCTCCTCGTGATGTCGCAAATTAGCGGAAGAAATGCATGGCTGATCCTTACACGAGCTATCCGCGCCAATGACACTTTTCAAACAAACGTTCTTTGCTGTTCTTGAGCGCGACCTCTTTTCATACTCGCTGAGTTGATTCACAGACGGCTCAATTGGTGGTAACCTAGCCGAGTTGTGATCATTACAAACCGTTGTTTCTTCCCCTCTGATAAGCGATCCATGAATCGGTGGTAACATTCTTGGTTTTTGACAAGGACGTGAGCTAGGCGCGCGTAAACTTGCGAATCCTTGTCTAGTTTCGCGATCTTTATGTGGCGATCTTAACACTTTTCCCACAGGAGCTGTCACTGAAATCTTCTGGAATCTAACATCTTGATGTTCCCAGTGAGAAGCAGAGTTCTGGATGCGTAATTTCGGGGCTGGCGAGCGGCGCACTTCTTCGGCATCTCTATCATCCAAATAACGAAAAATGTGCGTGAAAATCATACTGCGGTCGGTTTTCGCGTTTCGAAGCTCTTATCTACCAGTGATAAATCCCCGCATTAGTGTATCGCACCTCTTGTGTATTCTCTGCCGTTAATAAAACTAGTATCAGCTGAAACCTTATGCAGAATACTTCTCCACATTAGGGAACCCTTATCTACTGTTGACAACTGTCGTATCAACCCCACAATTCTTGGCACTTCTTGCAAGTGGCAGCTGTTTTTATCTTCGGTCCAACTACCTTAATTTATGTAGTTTACGTACAAAAGTCAAGGTGACAAGCCGCCCTCTTTCATAAGTTATGAATGCTTGTCGTTGCGAAACAATGAGCGAATTATTACCAGGTCAATCTCCCAGCCTTTTAAAGCCATGATTCAGCGATAGAACGAGAGGGGAAGTTGTTTCTGTAAATTCTGCATATTGATGCAACGACATAGATTAAAAGGCTTCTTGTGATCACTACCCCGCAGACTTGTTTACAATAGTTATTTTGGGTGCAGGTGTAACTATACCCGATGTTATAAAACAAAACCCAGGGGATAATCCGATATGGCAAAACCCTATACTAGTTGTAGCTTTTGCTAAGTGCCAACGAAAGAAAAAGAATTTGCCTACATCACCGGTTTTAGTTCCAATGTTTATAAAACCATTTTAGCTGCTGGGCCGAGAATTTCCACTACAAGCACTCCTCGTTCCTACATTTCTGCCATGCTCTTGGCCTTAAAATCGCTCTTACTGTTCTGCTTTAGACATTTTTGAACCTTAAACATGTCGAGTTTCAAACAGCGAAAGGGAATTAACATTTATAGGTTAGCGCGAACTTGAAATAGCGAGTTGTAGTTCGTACAAGTACAGTAGTGTGGCAGCGAACATTGTCCGAACTTTGAAGGTTCGTTTGTTTTACAACAAAGGTCATCAAAAGTCACCAATCTCGTTCCCAGAGGACGCGATCCTTCCGCTGGACAAAGCAACGCGGACTCTAGGAACGAGATTGCAAATGTCACGTGAAACTGCACGTTAAATCTAACGCCACTGAAATCCCCAGGGAATCTACACCTTACATCATCGAGAATTTTTCTGTCTGCTGCAATACTTCGCGGGGCATTAAGCTGGCCGCCTCGCAAGCCGACCGTCTTCGCTCGGCTTGCTCGTTGGCAATAACAAAGTCCCGGTGTATCACCGGCTCCCCCCTTCGATAATGTTAGGCTTTCGCTGTAGTCAGCGTTCTCAAACTAAAATTGAGTTTTTTAAAGGATAAAATAATGCGTTTACAACGGGTACCCAGCCGCGGTAAATTAATATCTGCTTTAAATTGCGACCCTTAAAATGAATTAATGAATCCATCAGGAAACCGAGTAATTTCAATTTTCAGTGGACAAAAACCTTGGACCAGAATAATTTCAACAAAATCGCATTCATTTTTACATTTTTCCAGGGCTATAGATATAGTTGGGAATCTGTAATAGCACCAAAGACGTATTTACCATGCGAGCCCGACATTTTCACGTTAACTGTGAAAACACAGGTAAAATTCTTAAAATTTCACGTGTAAGATGTCATTTTCTGAAATTTGACATTTATTTTCTCGGTCTCGTAAGAAATTTCCTTTGATGTTATTACAGTTAACTCATTACATCTATAGCCCTTGAAAAATGTGGCTTCCCACACTTTTCAATTTGACATTTATTTTCTCGGTCTCGTAAGAAATTTTCTTTGGTGTTATTACAGTTAACTCATTACATCTATAGCCCGTGAAAAATGTGGCTTTCCACACTTTTCAATTTGACATTTATTTTCTCGGTCTCGTAAGAAATTTTCTTTGGTGTTATTAAAGTTAACTCATTACATATATAGCCCCTGAAAAATGTAAAAAAGAATACGATATTGTTTAAGGTGACTTGCTACACTTTTCAAATGAAAACTATTAACCTCTTTCAAAGTGCAACATATTTGTCAGTCAGAGGCCTTTATTGAACTCTTAATCACTGCAATTAATGTAAATTATCATTTTACCTCCTCAACACATTTTATTGCGTAGTATAACGCGAAATATAATGACCGAGCACCCAAAACGGGGACTGGAAACTAGACCTTTAAGGGCTTCTAGGGGACTTAACAACCAGGGGTTTTCCCACCACTGATCTCAAAACCAGGGGTCTAACCATCACGAGTCTTACATCCAAAGGTCTTACGACCAGAGGTCTTACAAACAGGGGTCTTACGACCAGGGGTCTTACAAACAGGGGTCTAACCATCACGAGTCTTACATCCAAAGGTCTTACGACCAGAGGTCTTACAAACAGGGGTCTTACGACCAGAGGTCTTACAAACAGGGGTCTTACGACCAGAGGTCTTACAAACAGGGGTCTTACAACCAGGGGTCTTACAAACAGGGGTCTAACCATCACGAGTCTTACATCCAAAGGTCTTACGACCAGGGGTCTTACAAACAGGGGTCTTACGACCAGGGGTCTTACAAACAGGGGTCTAACCATCACGAGTCTTACATCCAAAGGTCTTACGACCAGAGGTCTTACATACAGGAGTCTTACGACCAGAGGTCTTACAACCAAAGGTCTTACGACCAGGGGTCTTACAAACAGGGGTCTTACAACCAGGAGTCTCACAACCAGGGGTCTTACGACCAGGGGCCTTACAAACAGGGGTCTTACGACCAGGGGTCTTACAACCAAAGGTCTTACGACCAGGCGTCTTACAAACAGGGGTCTTACAACCAGAGGTCTTACAACCAAGGGTCTTACAACTAAAGGTCTTACGGCAAGGGATCTTACAACCAGAGGTCTTGCAACCAAAGGTCTTACGACCAGGGGTCTTACAACCAGGGGTCTTACAACCAGGGGTCTTACAACCAAAGGTCTTATGACCAGTGGTCTTACAACCAGTGGTCTTACAACTAAAGGTCCGCACGACCAGGGGTCTTACGACGAGGTCTTACAAACAGGGGTCTTATGGCCAGGGGACTCACAACCAGGGGTCATACAACCAGGGCCTAGTTGTTCGAAGACCCGGGTTTCTTTTTCTTTTGTTCAAAAGCATTTTCTCGGATAGTTTTCTCTGTTATTTTTGAGAGCATCCAATCAACAACTTGTTGACAAAAAGAATGTACTTTTTAAGCTTTCATATCTGAATTCAAATTTCGCACTAACCCTGGGTTGTCTTGGCCCAAATTTGAACAACCCGGTCCAGGGGTCTTACGACCAGGAGTCTTATAACCAGCGGTCTTACGACCAGGCTTCTTTAAATCAGAGGTCTTAGAACCAGGGGTCTTGCGACCAGAGGTCTTACAACCCGGGGTGTTACAAGCAAGGGTCTTACAACCAGTTTCTGGGAAACTGCCACCTACCCCTCCCCTAAGCCAACATTAACACTTACTTCTCACTTAGGGCAAAATGTTGTCTCAGGGGATGGGTAGGTGAGCATCTCCTAACCCCCGGGGTAGATTCTAGATCAAAGTGTTACAATTTACTGTCCAAGTCGCTTTGACCTTAAGTTGCCGGACAGATCGTTAGCTACTGTTCAGACTGTCCGTGTGACGCGATCCGAATTATCCCGTAATCCTTGGCAAAATATTAAATATTTACAAGTTCGTGATCCATCGAACAGAGCAGTAGCGTGGCCAGCATCTGTGCAAATTGATGGGAACAAAAGAACCTTTTTTACAAAAGAAAAGAGTTCAGCTCCCACAGGATTTGTTTGGAAACCAATATGGCGGCCGTTTCATTGTTTTGGAACACTAATATGGCCGCCGTGAAGTCATGTGAATACGCTCTTGCCGAAAATCTGGGAAAAATGATCTCAATATCTGAAATCCCGGTAGGTTTTTTCGGCCCAGTCCGGTCCTCAAAAGTAACCGTGATAACCTAAAAAATCTAACACCATACGGAAACTGTGGGGATTACATACAGTACGTAAGCGTTCCGGGATATCAAACATCTTGGTGTCTCAGATTACGTCTAGTATTTATCACAATTTTGGTGATTTTCATATAGTTGCTTTGTGTCGCTGTATTCGTTAATTTCAGTCATCGGATCTCTTTACTTTTTTTCCCTTACAGTTTGAAGTTCAAGAGTAGGTGCATAATCTAACTTATTCAAACGCTTACAACTCTCCTGGCACGAACCATGAAAATCGAGCAAAAAAGACAGACCTTTTTCATATTGGACGTGTCCAGGAAACCATATCCGCTGCATTAAAAGCAGCGATGAGATATTAAAATAACGAAGCTTCTAATCGTCTTATGTAGGAAGGCCTGTTTCAGGGTTAGGGTCATCGTCTACGTGATGCGGAAATGTGAGTCAACTTCACTGAGTGGAATTCACTTAACAGACTGATGTTGTTGGGCTCACAAATGAAAAACTGTGCTTAGTGTATGTAACGATATGATTCAATGAATCAACAACGTTCCTTATGTAAACCAATAAGTTAGCCTCAAGAAAGTAAACATTGCTCTGGGCTATGGAATGCCCATTTAAAAATCATAGGAGGGAGGGTGGGGCAGGGGGCCGCACTCTACGTATCCGCATCCAAACATTTGTGTTCCTGAAATGTTAATTGTCTGTGATTAAACGTTATTGGTACAAATAACTGGACAATAAGGGTCGAAAGAGATGGAAAAACTTTCTGAAGAATACGTGTTTCGAAACTACAATAGTTTTGTTAATCCCCTTACCAAATTGGTCTGCAGACTGTATTTATGAATTAGGGTTTTGTTTCCTTTATTTACATAATGCTAAGTAGCACTTTCTCGGCTTCGACGAACAAAATTTCACAGAATTGACATTTTCTTAGGTTTTCCGACATTATGTACTTCAAAGAGGAAAAGCAGTACAGTCGACTCTCTCTTAACGGACACCTCCATAAGACGGACCCCTCTGTAAAACGGACACTTAGAGTTGGTCCCTGCCTTTCTTTACTCCCTTTATTTGACTCTCTATAAGACGGACATCTCTCTAAGAAGGACGCTTAGTGCCGGTCCCAAAGGTGTCCGTCTTAGACAGAGTTGACTGTACAGAACGTATGGCCTACACATCGATCATAATTTCATTTTGAGCAAGCGCAACCGTACGTTGAACCAAATTCAGTGATCTTTTATTTACGAACAAATACAAAATATATTGGTTAAAAATGGGGCGGCGCATTGGTTAAAGCACCCACATCCCACAATTGCGACCCTTGTTCGTATGTAGAGGTTGCTGCTAGAGATTTTTACTAGTACTCCAGTTACCCACCGTTGCTTAAAATCCAATACTTACTGAATGCAAGAACACTCTTTTAGTGGGAGAGGGGAGGGTCTTTTAATGGACGTGAAGACCGTGTACAAGCCTTTGAAAGTAAAACACAATTTTATTTTGACATAATTTTACTGGTTTACATCTTCTCAACCGAACAATACACCTTCAGTAGATGCAACGTAGAGCACAATGGTTGATTTTAGGGTTTTAAGTTTTAAAATAAAATTTTGCTCAAGCCTTGAGAGCTCTAATAACACACTGATTTACTTATAATTGGAAATTTTTAAAACAAAATTTTGCTCAAGCCTTGAGAACTCTAATAACACACTGATTTACTTATAATTGGAAAGGAGATAATCAGAAGATCACAAATGCAGGACTTGGATCAGCTAAATGAAACCGTCCTGCAGACTGAGCTAAAAATGCCGTGGACATGATTCACGACTCACCCAAAACAAACAAACATAAAATGAGTTGAATGGCGTTTTTGTTTCTTTTCTTAATGGCTAAGCATCTTTGGTGTCTGGGCATAATTCTTCATCTCTGAAAAGTAAAATAAATGAGAAAGCAAACCAAATATACAAAAAGAAGTTAAAATAATGTTTGTTTTCAAATTTCCGAGGTTCTTATGGCGGCGTGATTTTGAACTGAGCGAAAGAGGGTGTTTAATTCGACAACGACCAGAAGAATTCCTATTATTGTGAATTAGAATGTCCAAGGGTCTTGTCCCAAAGTAAAAAGAATAAGAAAGTGTTAAAACTGTGATATCAGTTCTACTCTTCGTAACACTCATGTGCTTTTTTTGGTTACTCAGTTGTTGTTTTTTTGTTACTTGTATAACGGACGCACTTTGAGCCGTCCTGCAGATTTTTCAGGGGCTTTTTCTCGGCCAGGAACTGGTATCTATGTTCTGCCTCGTTCAAGGTTTAGCCTCGTTTGCACAAAAATCACGTGATTAGTCTAGTGAAATCACGGTCGGACGCACTATCCTAATTTTCAATTACTAATAGTCTTTAAAATAGTTAAATTTTAACGGAGTCTGTTGGCTACCTGGGTCATAAAATGATGATTATTTACTCTTGTTCAACGCATGACATCATTGTTTTTCAACTTGCACGACAAAAATTCAAAGTTTCTCTAAACAATAGCAGCAATGAAGTCTATTAACAAGAGGAGACGACTTCATCTACTGTATAAACCCCCGGAAGTACTCCCTATAATGGCCTACATGAAGAGGCTCCGCCCAAAAGGGGAACCTTTGCAGTATGCAAGTAAATAAAAGAGAAGGAATTTCTCGAGTTGAAGTTAATGAAAGGTACTCAGGGAAAATCTGTCATCTATAGGTATCTTAAAGGGATTTTAGCTAAATATTCCGTAGTTAACATCTCTTTCAGTAATGCCCGATGTCCTTCGGTAATATTTTTTAACTTCATTAATAATGATTATAATAATAACGTGACAATTTATTTATATAGCGCTTATTCGTTAAGAGTCCATAAGCGCTTCACATTAATAGAAAATTGAAAATTGCCTTAAAAAATAAAACATAACTCAAATAAAATCTCAAAATCTTGGGACCAATCTGTAACATACGTTCATAAAAAGGTTTGTCTTAGTTTTACTCAACAATAAGCCTTTTTGAAAAGAAACGTCTTCAGGGCTTTCTTAAAACTACCTACAGAACGGCACACGCTTAGCTCCAGAGGAAGGGCATTCCAAAGCTGAGGGGCACATATAGAAAATGCCCTGAACCCCTACGATTTTAAAATAAAGAGAATGGAAAAGGGACACAGCGTTCTTATGAAGGCATGTGAAAACGGTACCATTTTCAATGGCAGGATTTCGAAAGGGATAACTTTTCTGTGAAAAAATGTGTATTAAAGGATAAGGGTTAAACTGAGGGGCGAAGCCTCCCCATAAAACGTTGTCAAGTGCCTTCCCCCACCCGTAAAAACGCAAGTACGCATATAAGACCAATTTTTATTTTACGGTAACTTACTTCGGATATCTCACTGGTGGGAGAGTAATGTTCAGCACGGCCTTTTTAATGGAGCTTCTTCTGTCATGGAATAAACATAAAATCCATTGTAGATAGCCTCACTGTGACGGCACACATGGGATTATTTTTAAATTTGATACAATTTCCAGGTTTATTAATAAAACGAACCTTTGAAATTGTTTGAAAAGAGTACGGGATGTTAGTCTGAGGGAAGAGGGATGATCGCAGTTTAAGCGAGGTATAGCCCCCAGTGTCATAGTCTATCTAATTTGTGCATTCGTTAGTCTTGAGGTCTGGGGTGGGCGAAGTGTGATCAAACATAGATTAAGGCGGCTGCGAAGTGTACCTTTACGTGCCGATCTCACCTCTCTGGTTCCTCCGCAGTTCAGCCACTGCCTACGAGGAAGGAAAACCAGGCACCATTTCTTACCATTTACTAAAGGGAAACTAATACAAAAATCGCCTGTTTTAGCTTTTAACGTTCAGGTTCCCTTTAAAAGTGTTTTATTGTGTTTCTACTAAGGTGCGCAGATCCCACCTTCTCCAGTAGAAGAATCCAACCAACAGCAGAGCGGCGAGCAAAACGAACACTACCACTGGCGCGACGATAGCCGAAACATTGGAATCTGCAAAGTGTTTGCAAAACATTCGTGAGAAAAAATAAACTAAATATCCCCTGAAGTTTATTATTAATAATAATAATAATTATCACTATTATTATAATCATAATCATAATCATAATCATAATCATATTTATATTCATAATCATGATAATCATAATCACAATAGTCATAATAATGATTATCATTCGAAGCAATTTATTTTTCCTTTTCATTGATCGAGAGCCCAAAACGTGGCCTGCAAATAATTGCCCACAAATAATGGTCTGCTGTAATCCAACTGTGTTTGGCTGCAAATAATATTCTGCTCATGCGTAAATGAAACCACGCTTTTCTCCTTTTTGCGATCGCTCTTGCGTGAAAATAGCAGATACTCATTAAAAAACAAACTCGGTGACCGAATGATAAAACAGTTATTGACCTCGGTTATCACAAAATATCTTGATTTGTCAGTGTCTTGCAGATCAATTATTTACCTCCACTGACAAATCACGATATTTTGCTCAACCTCGTTTATAACCTTCTGTAAAACCCAGCACGAATATTCTCCACGTATTCTCTTCCTACGACACTAATGACGAAAATATGTTTTTAAGTTAGCACACGTTTTCATGGTTGATTAAATGTTTCATTCCCATGCTTTTTATCTTTACTGTCTACTTTTTGAAGAGAATCTGCAAGAAAAATAACATCCTGCTCGATCTTTAGAATTCATTACATCCTTCTTAGCCTCACTAAACAATTGTTCATTATCACATATGTTGCAGTTAAGTTTTGTTTTTCTTTGTTTCAGATTCATTACCATGGCAAAAAACAACGGAAAAACAAAAATTAACTGAAATAAATAATTAACTGCAACACATACATTAATGTTACCTTTTCTTGGACGCGCCACAGATTTTCTAGGCGTCCCTACTGGCTTTTTGACCTCAGTAGAACTAACTTTTTCAGTCGATATTGTCTTTGCGGTTCGTTCCGTTGGCGTTACAGTTGGATTCGAAGAAGGAACTATAAAAAACACAGCGAAACGATGCATTACCCTAGACTCTACAACTAGACTCTACCGTCTAGTTCATCCTGTTAATAGTGAGTTTACGCAACAGGACCGCAGGAAGGAGAGACAGCAAAACGCTTGTGTGCGACAAACGTGACAGGGCTGTTTTTTGCGAGTTTTGACCTGATCTTCACTTAACTTACTCTGTCCTTGTATTTTACAAGAAGATCTGTTTAAAGGAAGGTGAAGTTTGGCAGAAGGCTTATTCAAACAAAATTATTTTCACGCTTGTCACACAAGGTTTGCCCCTGAAGGAGACCAATCTGGGCGTGGCCCAAGCTTTTTTTGACCCCTAAAAGAGACCATGTTAAGACCCAGACAATATATATATTTTTATATTTTTTCGCGTGCAATCCTAAACGAGACCTTTACGGCGAAATATGATGGCCTTCTGCCCAAAACACCCTAAGTGAGACCAAAATCCGAAATTTACACCCCTAAGCGAGACGACGAGCATCCCCACCCCTTTCATATGCGGAGTCCCTTCCCCCCGGGATCTGGTCCCCAACGGACTCAGCTAGCTACCGGAAATGCGTTTCGAATTTCCCTTCAACCTGATTAGTAAATTGACAATGGATTCCTCGTTAACGTTACGTCCCTCAACGAATAAAGACGCGTTATTGGCAGCATTAACCCAATTAAGTAGACCGTCAGTGACACAGCTCATTTAATCCTTTAAGTTCCAATATTAACATTCAAATTCTCCAAACTGATCCCCATACATTTCCGTTAAGAATTAGTTGAGAGAATTTAATAAAAGATGAAGGCATTTTTTTTTTTGGTTATCATTTTGTTAATTCTCACAACCTTATCTCTTGACAAGCTATGGATATTGTAGGGAGAAAATTGATGTTAGTCAACATTAACACTTACTTCTCACTCAGGGCAAAATGTTGGCTTAGGGGAGGGGTAGGTGGGCAGTTTCCCAGAAACGTAGCGGTCACTTACGGGTTGTTAAAAGTTCCGGACGTTACCATTTTATTTTTTATTTTATTAGCTTTGCCCTGAAGAATACAAAAAAAAAAAAAAAACACCGTGGATATGCAAACAAAATATTAGGGCAGGGACACCGCAACATCTAAAGCCAATTACTGCGGACCCAAAAAATAAATAGATATAAAAGTAGCAATTTAAATCACATGCAGCAGCTAATTTCCTGGTCTAAAAACCTGGCTGTGTTACATTTCAGGCAAATACTTTTGAAGCTCCTTGGAGTGTCCGGGTCACGAAGGGAACAACAGACGGATCTAAGTGAATCATGTTATGCGTAGCCTTGTAAAAGTATACTAGATATAGTAACCCGTGCCAGTAGCACACAGGAACTAGGTTTACAAAAGTGTTCTTACTTGGCTTAATCGTCGAAGTATAAGGAAGGGTAATAGGGTGTTTAGGTACAGCTGTTGCGTCGTAAGCTACAAAAAGAGAAAAACATAATTAGAAACAAACAATGCACAGAGAACGCAACAGGGTTAAAAACCCCAACTAGCAGTAGGCGACCAGCTGTCTATTTACAAGTGTGGCCAAGGATTTGAACTCGGGACCACCGAGAAATGTTCTCTTGCCGAGAATAAAACCAGCAAGTGGCGACGAGAACCCTGGACCACCGGATTGCGAGTCCACTGGTCAATCGGCCACACTGCCTCCTCATTGATAGTCACTGCTGTTCGAACGAGACACTCATACCTAAGTGCGTCCTTTACTACATAAAACCCTTTAAACTCACGCTGGTTGACGAACAGTCCACGAAAGCCCTTTGATTTTCCACGAGAATCGGATCTAAACACCAGAAAAACTACAGGAGACTTAAATGCCACGCCCTTCGCTGGTGGAGGTCTATCCCCGCTGAACTCTGCAAGAAGAGGGGCTTTCTCATCCCATCCGCTGTAAATCTTTACAACATCTCCGTCTCCGCCCTTTTGAAGGTTGAACTCCGGGAATTTGATTAAAACCTGCTCAGTTGGAGGATTGCTCTCTTGTACCAGGAACCGCCACGTGCAAAGCTGAGAACTAGGGTAACCACCGGTAGCGTAACTTGGAGACATAAACTCCTGGGATGTCGCGCTGACGGTGAAATGACAAGCTAAGGATTGAAACAATAATGATATAGATCATGCTCATGATAATCGGAGATTTTCCTCTGTGTAACTTAAGAAAACGTGAGATGCAATTTTGCTTGTTGCAAGATTTTTTGCCCTGGGCAACGTGCCGTTTCTAAAATTTGTTTTGTAATTCCCCATTTAATCCTTTCACTGCCAGAGTGTTTGATGGAGTTTTGTAAGGTGACTCTAACTTTTGAGTCTGTGGACGAAATCCTATGATGTGACCATTCAAATGAAAGCTCTTTGCCTGTACTCTCAGATGATGCTACAATTTTGGAAAATGAAATTTGGAAATTTGGTCGAAACTTGCCTTTGGCCACACTTGGCAGTGAAAGGGTTAAGAAACAAGAAGCCATCAGCTGACCGGCGCGTCCCCAGTAGCGACCCCAGAGACAATTGCGGGACGCATTACGGCACCAGTCCCCATATCGTTTCTTAAGTGGCGAAACGGACACTGCATGACAAGATGCAAAAACATTGCTCAGCGTTTAAGTGCCCTTGGTTACCATACTAGCCTGCGAGAAAGCTCTCCGGGGCGCTCTGGCGGCGAGGCAGGAAAGGAAAGGAGAGCTTGCAACAACGTCAATTCGAAATGCTGATTGGCGGAGATGACATTAGTAATGATCTCTCACGTGTTTTTCAATGTTTGTTTACATTCACTCTCGTTTCCGCTTTGCACTGATTGGTGGAAATCTGACACTTCAGCCGACGGGGAGCCCCCGGGGAATTGGAGGAGGAATTCAAATTCCAGAGCCGTAGTTACAAGCTCTCCGTCCTTTTCCCGCCCTGCCACCAGAGCGCCCCAAAGAGCTTGCTTCCAGGCTATTACCAAACTAACCTTCATAGTAACAATAAGAGATTATTAAGTTTCCGTACGCGTGCGGATACGTCCCACCCTTGGCGTCCTTGTTTCCTGTGTCCTCGTTGTCAAATCGTATAAACTCCTTTGTAGCAAGCGCTCCATTTACTTGCTGACATTCGGAATTGTTGTACGCCAAAAGGTAAAAGGGACTACTAATGGGTAGAGAGATAGGCTCTGCTTTGTCTCCATCTGTTCTACAGCAGTAGAAAAGCTTGGTATCCTTGGTGTATTCTCCGTCCGGTAGTACCCCTCCCATTTTGTTTAGGTTTTTGCGATTTTCGTCATCAAAAAATATGTATCCCTCTGTGAGTCCTTTTGGACATGTGCCCCTTTTGTAGATGCAGTATTGACCTAAAATGAGATAAAAATAAATGCAATAAACATTAGAATTTACATGAGAATTGAAGCTAGCCATAACAGGAATAACGGAATTATTGGAGGAAATCCTAGACTGAGACAATATCATGTGGGGTGATATTTTCATACTGCACACAGAGCTGTACATGAAGGCAGTAACTTTAAAATATAAACTTCAACTGAGTCCATTCTTTCCATGCTCTATTTCACGTTTTTTTGGTGAGCAAATGAAAGACAAATAGTCCTACAGAAAACTGTCTTTATTGGAAATTAAATGGAAGATCATCCATGATTGATTCGTGAAAACCTAGGCTCGATTTCCGCCGCTCTCTCGAGCGCAGGCTCGTTTCTTGAACAGTGGCTGGTAATCGAGCCTAGTGAAAGCCTCGCTTCATAGTTGCGCGCCGCATTCTTGCGATTTTTCACTGGAAAACTTGTTCGCAGACTAAAATTGATGCCTTACCCTTAGGCCAAGACTTTTTCCCAATATTTTCTGTAGCTATGCAGAAGGTTCTGTTTACGTCATCTTTCATGACTGATGAGTTCATGTGAAAATTCTGTGAATGATAGTTGTTGGGGTATACGTCTTCCGTGTCCTGAAATCGCCAGCCAGTAGACCACGTGACGTTCTTTGAGCGAGGACATCCGAGCCTGGGACGAGGGATCCCGAAAGTCCCGGAAGGCCACTCGACACCCGAAGGAGGCAACTCTAAAATGGCGTGAACACAAAGAAGCTTAAGATTGAACGGAATCTCTAACACAATCGAGAAGTGAGCGTTTATGGACGTGTCTGACAATAACTATATATTGCGGAGCTTAAGTAACAACGACGGCCAAGGCAACGAAAACGTCACTTAAAAAGTGAATTTGCGCTGCTGAAAACTTTATTGTGCTTATTTTACATCGTTCAATTCGTCAAATGATGGCAAATTTTTCTGTAGTTGAATTCTAAAGGACTGTATCAAAGTTCAGGAAAAGAAAAAGAAAGTCATTGTCTTGCGGTCACGTACTCCACAAAACGTGAAATTAAAACGTTTCACGTCGTAGTCGAGCAACGACGGCAAAGAAATGTTCAAGAAAGCGTGATGCATGTGCAAAGTCGTTCTCGTTGACGTCACCGTCGTCGTTGCTTAAACCTCCTGATATATTTTCTTATACAGTGTGTGACTATGCAAAAAGGGGCATCTGATGTAGCCTACAATCAGGGTTATTTAAAACTCTTGTTTGAGAAAGAGAACAAAGAATTTTCCTCCTTCCCGATGCCGTCAGAAATATAGAAAGGCATGATCACAGGCTGTCAAAAATAGTAAATATAATTGCTCTTTTATTTCATGCTGCGCGTGAAAAAAACTGATTAGTGAAACCTGAAGGATTAAACCCATATTAGATTGTAGAAAACGGACTGTGAGTGACCTTTGCATAGTTGGGACTAATAGACCTAATGCAAAAATGGCTGCCGGATTGATATTCTTTTGTTTAAATTAAGATTGGCCTGACTAGCCTCGCTTGAGATAATGTATTCTTTTGAATTTTGTACTGGAGAACGAGGCTAGTCAGGCTAGTTTTAATTCAAGCAAAAGAATATTAATCTGGCAGCCATTTTTGCATTGGATCTATGATTATGGAGCGTATTCACATGACGTCACGGCGGCCATATTGGTTTTCCAAACAAATCCTGTGGGAGTTAGACTCTTCTTATGTAAAAAATTTCTCTTGTTCCCATAAATTTGCATAGATGCTGGCCACGTGAGTGAATACGTTCTGTAGATGATTGTTAAGCACAAGAGGCGATCTGATCACCGACAACAAACAACAAACCGGTGGGAGGCACCGGTTTGCCCAGACCTGGCGGGTAACCTCTCTGTTGAAGGAATATGTTGCTGACTATGACGTCAGAAAGATGAGTGCGTGTCGGGCGTGTCGCAAAACATTTCTCATTTCCAGGCTCTTTTGCTTGTTCTCCTTCGACACAAGATGGCGAAACAAACAAAGAACGAGCTCAAGCAATTTGAATCTTACCTCCACCACCTTTAACTTTAAAGACGCCACGAAAACCTTTAGATTTCTTCTTTGAAGAATCAGGTTTTCTAGACTGAAACTCCATTAAAAGAAATCTTGCACTTCCATAGCCTTCAACCTTAGGAGGATTTTTATTGTCAATCGCCCATACTGATCCATCGCTTTTCCAGTTTTTGTAAATCTTAATAACGTCACCATTTTCGATGTCCATTTCAAGAAACTCTATGTGGACCTCCTTTTTCTCTGGGGCAGCAAATCGCCACGTGCATTTCTGAGAAAGGGGATACCCATCGTCGTAAAACTTGGGAGAAGTGAATTCTATCTGTTCATCTCGAATTCCGTTCAAGCTGTATGTGAACTGACAACCTGAGAAAACAAACTCAAGGGTCTAGACTAAGGCGCCTCAAAAAGCGTGTTACCGATGTTAAATTAAAACAAACAAACAAACAAACAAACGAACAAACTTTGCTCGAAGGCCTTAAACAGAAACTGCAGTTGTTGTTGTTATTTTGTTTGTGTCCAATGTATTGAAACTTCTTTTCATCTAAATGTAAGCAGACTTCATAAATGTACAATGTTGGGTTTACCGTAAATTATACGCCCGGGGCGTTTATTTAATTTTAGCGCACCAAGAGGATCGCCATTTCTTAGTATTTTGGAGCAATTTTCACGGGGGGGGGGGTGGGGGTGCGTTTATTCGATAGGGGCGTTTAATACAAACTTAACAGCGTGGGCGGGGGGGAGGGCGTTTATTAAATAAGAGGAGTGTATTTGAGAGTGGGGGTTTATTAGATAATTTACGATATCTTTGATAATTCGTAGGCACAGGTAGATGTCACTATGTTTACCGCGAATTTGATTGGCTTTGATGTGACTTCAGTTTTAACTCGTTGAAAAGTAGTTTAAGTATCTTAACTGAATTAGACGAATTACTACAGATGGTGACACTTAAATTAGGAAAAAAAAGCTTTATTACCTACTTTCATAATAACAGTAGAGAAGTAGATGATTCGCAATTCCCGCGCCATAAGGATAGCTTCCGTTCTGTCGATCTTTATTTCTGGTATCTTCAGTGTCAAATCGTATAAACTCCTTCGTAGCAATTGCGCCTTTAACTCGTTGACACTCTGGCGTATTGAACGCCTTAAGATAGAAAGGACTTATGACGGGGAGGGAGATGGGTGTATATTTGTCACCATCTGTTCTGCAGCAGTAGTAGACCAAAGTGTCTTTGTCGTATATGCCGTCAGGAAGTGTCCCTCCTTTCTTGTTGATGTTCTTGTCATCCTCATCGTCCCAAAAGACATACCCTTTCTTTAATCCCTTGGGGCAATTTCCTTTCTTAAAAATGCAGTACTGACCTAAAAAAAGCAGATATGAAAATTGATCAATTTGACCCGAACTGCTCAAGACTGTGGACGAAAAGAGAAATAGCCTGACACATAAGTTTGGAATTTGGAAGTGCCCTCAGATTGTATTTTGCCAATTTTGGATTGCTACGCTTTGCGAGTGACGCCATCTTTTATAAGATCGCGCCATTTTTTCAGCCAATGGCGTATTAGAAAGAAGAACTCATCCTAATTTTTTGGTACTGATTTTGGCGGTCTTACATGACAGAAACAGAGCCTCAATTCCTCATGCATCTGGTAAAAGTCACATTAACTGATTAAAGTGCCTGCGAATGTCTCTGGTTGGCGCTAACGGTTTGCCCTATGTAGGGAAATGCGGATTTTGCTTGTGGAGTCCTGAATCTCACTAACGGTTGGAATCCAGAATCGAAGTTCCACTGACAAAGACTGGAATCCAGTACCTGGAATTCGGAATCCACGGCGCGGATCCAGAATCCAAGACTTCCTTGGATTCCCTTGCATGGGCGAGAATGGTCTATTACCTCTATATCAACTAATCAACGGTAAATGGAAAAAACCATTCCTGAATTGCTATAAGACGGATTTTTGCGTTATCACACACTTGTACTTTTGTGGTTTTAAAGTTCGCTGTCCATTATTTTGTTAGATTCTTAGGGAAACACCTTAAGCCGTTTTTCTCTTTTCAAGAGGAAAGAACATTGGACTTTGTCTCCCTCTCCGCATCCCTAAAAATATATTTTGACTTTTTAGGGTGGGCCAGTCCCTTTCGTTCCCCAATTTTACCACACTGGGCGCCGGTTACCTACGCTGGGTGCCAGAGGCTTTTCATGCGCGGTTTCCGGTTTCGGTCAAGTCTTTAAAGTGACTTCGGCCGAAGACGTGTCGGCCTGCGGCCGACGAAAGCTCCTCAGCTCTTCGTCGCACGCGAGAAAAAACCTCTGGTACCCAGGGTACCGGTTACCCGCACTTCTTCGTGGTCTGATTAGTTGGTCGCATTTTCTAAGGCAGTTGTATCTGGTTGAAGGGGTCTTTTTAATAATTTTTTAATCCGAGGACACTCAAATGAAAACAGCCCTTCATAAGCAGTTTATTTATCAGTGAAAATAAGCTTACCTTGGGGCCACTCAGTCGAAACGTTGTTCTTGGCCTTTATACAGAACGTCCGGTTAACATCTACTCCCACTTTTGTATCCAAATGATAACTTTTTGATTTACGAGTTCCAGGTCTTGTATCTTCAAGATCTTCAAACCGCCAGCCTGTGGTCCAGTTGGTCTTTAGCGACACAGGACAACCATTCTTTGCTTTTGGTAACCCATAAGTCCCTGCAGGCCATGTGACTTCGGCTGGAAAGTGAAGGCGTCAAACCAAACGCACAAAATTAAGGATACCAAAGACGTTTGTCACACTAACTGCTCAAACTTCAGCTACGGCCTTAGCCTAAAACAGCGCCAAGTAAACTTCTATCCAAGCCTTTGTAGATTGCCCAATATCATAACGAATGGCTTCGCAAATGAACTTTTTTGAAAAGACTTTTAAAAAAGAGTCATCTTTTATAATAGCATACAATTTAACCCAGATTAACATGGAATTCCAAATACTCTCTTGTAAATTTAACTCTTTTTGAGTCATTTTTCTTGTTCCGTAAACATTGCGTTTGTATTATTATAATATAGCTTTAATGTAAAATAACCGAAGCATGAAAGTACCAACGTCTGCTGATTTGAGCGGAAAAAACGTAGACCAAATCGCAGCAGACTTCCACATCTGGGAACATGTGGGAAGTGCACTTTGGAACTTGCGAAATTTCGCGTTTGGCTTACATGTAGCTCCAGAAAAGATCAGAAAGGTCTCATGAAAGTCCCCTCCCCCCCCCTACCCACATGAAAGGTGAAGGAAGACCTTACAGTATTAGAGCAAACTACTCAGTTAACCCACAAGCGTTCGTACTAGAGGCTACCCTCACAATCTCATTGAAAAAAATTACCTCGGAGGTTAAATTTGCTGAACGGAAGTCGGCTTTACTACAAAACAATAAAGTGTGAAAAAAATTCTGCCTTTTGTTCATTTACAAGATAAATAGATAGTCTCTTTCTTTAGCGAGGGTAGCACATGGAAGTATTAACAACTGATAACCCAGTGGCCCTCGAAGGCAAGGCAAGGTAAGGTAACCCTGCTGTTGCATCACCCAAGCAACAACTTTATGAGCAAATGACATCTAATCCAGCCTTTACAGAGAGAAATATTCAAAAAACCAACGCTTATTTTCTACATTCTTGTCCGGAGCAAAACTCCACATCAGCCTTTGGCTGCCTACCATTGACCTTTCAATAAAGTATGTATGCATGTGTGTATGTATGTACCTATGTGCACTTTGACTGCAACAGCGCCGATTGGATCGGGTGTTACGAAAACTAAGACCCCTTAAAATTGAATTTGACGAGGTATGAAGTCAAATTACCCGAAGTAGATCTAATCTGTCAAATTATTTTCTGTCCGATCCTTTCCATGGAGTTTTAGGTCATAAATTGAGGGGTCTTAGTTTTCGTAGTTTCGAAAACAAAGACCCCGCTTACTTTTCGTTATTACGAAAACTAAGACCCACAAAATCAATCCGTAAAATAAATACAAAGTCGGTTTACGACCGTTCAAAGACTTTATTCTGTAACACCGGGTGTAAAACTACCATTCGCTCCATCCGCTTCTTCTACTACTAGACATATCAGTTTTCACGTTTACCAAAGGATGAAAGACATACACTACCTGTGTATAATTGTACGCTGAAAATATGCTTTACCCTGATTTATCGATAATTTTGGTTGTTTATCCTTAAAATCGTAAAATTGGCATTCCGCTGTAGATGGACTTTTGTCTATAAAAAGGCTGACCTTTCGACACACCACTGTCACGCAATCTTCATTTTGTTTTGAACTGACATGCACGTTGGTTTGTTTATTATATTTTTTCTGAAATTAAAACGCAAAATTTTCGAGTGCCTCGCTAGTACTGGAAATTCATTCATTCATTTATTTTTTATTTTCTTATTTATTCATTTATTGGGTGATTTTTAGCCGGTAACCTCAGACAATTTCACCGTGCCCCCACCCTACCCAGCAGCTCCCCTTAACTTTCTCCCTTGTTTTCGGTGATCTCCGGGGTGTTAACGATAAAAATATGCTGTTTTTCTCGCCCTTTTTAAGAATGAATTTTTCTGGCTATGGTCTCATGTGGCCTGGCCAGAAGAGGAAACATCCTTATTTTTGTGATGTTTAACCGATAACCCAACTGATGATCGATTGGATCGGAAGCGATTTCGATAATATTTGTCATTCAGGTCACGTAATCAGCCCCGGCAACGAAGACAAAAGACAAAAATGAAGTCGAGGTAGGGGAGAACTGCACGGTGTTACATTTTCAGCGATAAAAAAATACAGAATCAAACCTGGCCTTGTCTCTAAGCACTTCTACCGATGAATGAGCCTTTTATGTTTGTGATCAGCGGTTAAAAAAGTTGAGGAACAGTTGGGAAAAAAGGCGAAAAAAATGTCGAGAAAAAAGTCGGGAAAAAAGTCGAGAAAAAGGTCGAGAGAGAAAAAATCGAGCACACAATTTGCATGGCACTTACCCGGCTCCGTGCAAACACTAAGACGGGTCTTACGGGGTGTGTTCACATGAGAAAAATCGCACCGGCGCGAGTTTCATACCGGGATGACTTTTTGATTTCGTATTACGTTCACATGATGACTGGGTCATTTTGAAGGTACACTTCATGTTGAGATTTATAATCGCAAACATCATGCATGCGCTACTCGTTCCAGTCTACCGGCAGACCGATTTCACCCGGGAATGGGTGGACGTTTCGCGTTTACCTGATATCGTTGCAAAATCTCGTACCGGAGTGAAATTCTCGCCTCGGTGCGGCAACCGGGGTGAACTCGCGCCGGGGCGACTCGCGCCGGCATGACATTTTGTGGTGGTATCATGTAAACAAATGTCGAGCGATCGGAGGGAACCGGAGTGAACCCGCCCCAGCGCGAAAGTCGCCCAGGTGTTATGTAAACACCCCTACAGGTTTTAGGTCTTAGTTTTCGTTTGGATCTCCGATAATCTGCATGTGATCTCCAGCTAATATATATTTGCGAACAATTATATCTCTGTTCAGTCAGCAGACGTTAGCGGGGCGGGAACGCGTGACGAACCCCTAAGAACGTGTGAGCGGGAGGCTAGAAAGTGCTAACGCATAAATTTTTTCAAGCTTCACAAAGCGTTTTAAAACGAAGTTCTTTGCAGTCTTTTTGCAAATCCGAGAATCGTCCTAGCATGTTTTTAACGTCTGCCAGGGTGTGTTAACTTTGATGTTTTCATTAGTCGTTTAGACAAGCTGTCGGACTAATAAGGTCATAATAATATTCTAAGTTATTTAAATTTCCAACTAAGTGCTAATATTTGATAATATGCTAAACATGCTAAACGCCATACTCATTCCATAGTTATAAAATACGCACAAATTAGCTCCTCAGAGACAAATGTCAAAATCCGCAATTAAAACGGAATGCGGGAACACTCAATAATAGTGACCTTTTCGAGGGAGAGGTTTTAATTCGCTCAAATATAGTCGTGTGTCTTAAAGAGAAGTATAAAATTACGATATGAGTAAATTAATGAGTTGTTAGTAATATATTGTTCCATTGAAAACGTGCTAAATTATTTTATAAACAAACTGTTGGAGGTCTGGCGAAGCAAATCGCCTCCTTTGGATCGGTGTAGAAATATAAATAGATGATAATTTAGTTAGCCTTTTATCATCAGCGACTTTTATCTACAAATTTTAACTGCAATGTTCAAAATGATCGCTGGAGCACAAGGTAAGCTTTTCAGCTGCCTTTCAGCTAATATTAAGCGTGCGTACAAAACGTTTTTAAACTTTTAATTACTTCCACGCATCGCGAAGTAAAGGATTCGCGACGTTCAGGAATGTCCCAAAGTTGCTTTTTTTGGGACAAGATTGGGCACGGAAATTCTGTTGGTTTTCGGTTTCAGTTCGACTATTTGACGAAGTGAGAGCCGGATTATTTGTTCTAGTTATCTCGAGATCACTTCGATTTCTTTGATTTATTCTTTAACTTTTTCGAGGAAGAAAGAATTATTATTTTGGCTTTCACGGGGTTTAAACCGACTCACCTGTGTGACTCGTCAAATAAGAGGACACTCTAAGGTGCTGTTTACATGGAGGGAGGAAGATCCTAGTACCAGGAAGATCCTACAGGGCGGATCATCCTAGCGCCATATGTTTTCTGTATTCAGTTTACATGCAACGGTTGTACTTGTCCCTAGGACTAGAATCTTCTTAGTACGGGGTGGTTTCGGCTATTTCACGAAATGACACCACAGAAGTTCAAGGGAGAGTTTGTTATTAAAAAAACTTAAAAGTTCAAGTCACGTTCTGTGTTTACAAGTTTACCGAAGCCGTAAGATATCTGAAGTTCAAGTGATAGTTTGTTATTATTGGCAGGGGCTGTTTAGTTTTAATTAAGTTCAAGTCAAGTTTGTGTTGGAGGATGTTGTGTTTTAAAGCTCTGTAAAGACTATGTTCCTTTGGTACAGTACTATAAACTTCTTTGTGTTAATCCTGGCCTGCGTGCTTATAGTCAGTGAATGATTGTCCTCAAAACATTCGAACTCGTAAGTAACATTGAGTTTTAGCCAATTCCATGCTCAACGTAATTGACTCCTTACCCATGCCTTACATATCTTTAATCAGTACATGAGACTGTTTAGGCTGTTTTTGAAGCATGATGTAAAAAAAAAAAATAGAGAATTCCTTTTTCACTGTTTTTTTATTGTTAAACTTGTTACTCACCACCAGTCATCAGAGCATAACTGGGCTAATATTTCAGAGACAATTTGCTCCGTAATGCTAGTAATGGCAAGTTGGCCTCTTGGATGTTGCTCTTTTCAGAATATCCTGACAAATCCGATAATTTCACAAACTGACACCTTACTTCCACCATATATCATTTCTTACTATTCCTCCGCATTTACAATTATTTCCACAACCACGACGCCGAAGTGTACGCTCCGTTTTTTAACATGTCACTGTACGACTGCCTGTTCTACTGTCTACTCAAAATCTGTGTTGTTAGAATGAACTTACCTTCAATTGATTGTGACGAGAGCCAGACAGTCACTAGACTACTCAGCAAGAATGAAAGAACTCGTGCCATGTCGTGAATTTAGCATTTAAATATTTGCTGAAGAATAGGTCCAAATTATGCTCAAAAGATCGGAGTTCTCAGCAAAAGACCTTCTCTACATACACTACTTCGGAAGAGCACATGCACATTTGGGACTTCCTGTTTGTTGGGTAATTTCATATACCCCATGATGCTTCGCGGCTAATTTCTGTCTTCTCTCAGCGGTGGAAAGAGCATTCCAAGGGTTTCGAGGGAGATTTTCAACGACCTGAATTTCAAGATGCAGCTCAGTCAAGGTAAGTTTCTATGAGCCCTGTTAATCTTTGGTATCTGATTGATAATGTAAAATGTTTCCATGGTCATTTCACCCATTATTGTTCTCGTCTACGACCCTGTTAAGCCATGCTGTTTTAACTCGCAAGTGAATATTTATTGAGATGACTTTTAATTATCGAAAACTGTGTTTATTCTAGCAAAGTTTTGCCCTAATGAATTATTTAAATCTGCGTACAAGGAGTGCTTGATACTGGTTCCAAGCGCCGACCTCTTTCGACCCCGCGATTTTTATGGGTTTTATCGTTTTGAAATATCGCCCTTTCTCCGCTAAGATGCAAGACGAAGGTTTCAATTTCTTTATGCTAAGTCCTGCGAAGATGGGACATTTTTTCTTGAATTTTTCGCTGATCAAAACACAAATATTATCTCTTGAGGGTATGGTGAATGTTTGAATTCAATGGTTTATAGTGTTAAAGCTTTTTTGAAATTGGTTTCTCATATACAGGCCAGCAAATGTCATGGAATAGCATGCCCCAGGACCTCAACCGGCGTATAAAACCTTTAAAGACATTTTGATGATTCTTTTAGGATCCATTGTTGCGAAGAAGTGGGTGTTTTTGTATATGTATTTTGCCATTTCTTAATAAAGCTTTGTTTATGTTTGACGACAATGATTCTTAGCTGGTGTTGCGTTACGAAATATCTAGAGATGTCTTTGTTATCTCTATTGTTTGTTCTGTTGTTCGTTGGAGCTATTCCCCGCCTTTGAATTTTATCTCCGATAGAAGTCACTTTGTACTTTAATGGTCTCGGTATCTTCTGCATAAGCCGAGCTTGTTGAAGTAAAAGCATGTGCGGTCACCCTACGGGTTGACTGCATCGATGAATTATTGAACTGACAATATGAGCACCGCGATCACAAGCAACGAATAGAAATCTCACACCTAGAATATGTATTTATTTCAAGACAAGTACGTGGAACTCGCTTGTTAATCCATGGAGAGCTTTATCAACGCACGTTAAAACAGGACGTGCTGAAGCAAAGACCTTCCTTGTTATCTAAGAACATTTGCGTGGACTGCCTTGCTATCGTAAGCTAACTCATAGTCGGCCGCCGAAACACTCTCTTTGACTTAACAAGAGATATATTTGGTATGGTAAAACGAAAATCGTAAATAGATCGACACAGCAAAGGTACAGAAAGTTTTAACGGCAAAACAAGTCGCTTTCGCTTTCGCATTCCACCGTTGTTGAACTGATAGGATCACGTGCGTGCGGAAGCTTGATAATATAGTATGAAGCGATGCAGCATGGGATATATGAAATTCCCCTCTTTGGGTAATCGTAAAGTTCCGAAGTTAGCCAGACTGCAGAGAATATTTCCGGCGAGCATTCAATTGACAACCTCATCCTTTGGAGTCAAGGACAGAGGCCAGAGTAAGTTATACGGTGGCCCACAACTGCCACGGCAAAACCAAAAACCTCACGGCAAAACCGAAAACCTCACGGCAAAAACAAAATACCTCACGGCAAAACCGAAAACCTCACGGCAAAAACAAAATACCTCACAACAAAACCAAAAACCTCACGGCAAAACCAAATACTTCACACGGCAATACCTCACTTTATTTTATCTCTGTTTATGACGTAACCAATTCTCTGAAAAAGTCATTTGTGTAGACAGTAGGATCTCTTTCTATCCTAGTAGGTGATTACCTCTATAATCTTTTAAGCCACCAGTCTCGGATCCAAAAGTGCTTTCGGGAATTTGACAGTAGTGTACTATGTTGTTTTTACGCCGTTTTGGTGGATTCCCTTTGGATTCCCTCGCAAAAAGTGTATTCCCTTCATTACATATGCAGGATTCCCTCGCAAAAAGTGCGTTCCTCCATACTCTCCATTTCTAATGAGCGTCTCTGTTATACAATAGAAACAAAAACTTTGCCTAGACTTGCCCGGTAAGTAACTTTAGTATAAAAAATATCAGCAAGTCCACAGCGACAAACCAATGAGTGGTGCCGGATCTCCCAGTTGTAGACCTGGATCAGCATAATAACAAGTAACTTTAGCCCAGTTTGTCGGACCGTCTATTAAAAAAATAGGAATAAGAGGAGCGACCACCTAGCAACGCGAGAAACCGCTTATGTCTTCTATTTAGCGCTAAAAATCGAACATAACCAAAACACATACACAAAGAAAAGCTGAAAACTCTTTATGTCAATTTTGACTAACTATTACAAAACTGTTTTCTCCGCTCTCAGCCAGACCAAACGGACAGCCTTGACTTATTATAAAGACACAAAACAATGAAAAAAACTTATGAAGGGTTAATTGAAACACGCGACTAATAAATACTCGCAATAAAACCAGACACTTTTCTTTTAAAGACACAATAAATTAACTTTATGACCCTTTAATAATTGCAAAAAGATAAAATACTCAGTGATTTGAAAGAAATCCATTAAGTAGACAAACAAAGGCAATCCGTCTTTTTTTTTTTACGCTACGTTTCCTCATCATTTTTTTTTATTCTCTTCTCCACAATTTTGTTATTTTCCCTCCTCAATTTTTTTTATTCTTTCAACCGGGGGTCTTACCACGAGGGGTCTTACGACTAGGAGTCTTACAACCAGAGGTCTTACCACCAGGGGTCTTACCACCAGGGGTCTCACAACCAGGGGTCTTACAACCAGGAGTCTTACAGCCAGGGGTCTTACGACCAGGGGTCTCACAACCAGAGGTCCTACCATTAGGAATTTTACAACCAGGGGTCTTGCTATTAGGAGTTTAACAATCAGGGGTCTTAGTATTAGGAGTTTTACAACCAGGGTTCTTAAGACCAGGAGTCTTACAACCAGGGGCCTTTTGTTATTATTATCATATTGCCTCTTTGAACCTGCCGATAATTATCCATTTGAACAACGTTTTGATTTAGAAACCCTTGGATGTAAGAAGTCTAGAGCATAAGAACCCCGGAACGTACCAACTTTTGGAAGTAAAAAATCCTGGAGGTAATGACCCCTAAACGAAAGAAACGTTGAACGTTAGAACCCCTTGATGTAAGATTTCTGAGCGGAAGAACTCCTCATGTTACCAACCCTTGGACGTCAAAATCCTAAACGTACACTGCTGTTTTGTCATAAAAATGTTTTAGCATGTTTAAATTGGAAATGAAGGGTGCTTTTTTAAATTTTTCGCCATGAAGTCAATAGATAACAACTATCCATCACAAGTTCGTGCTAAAGGTCTAGGTCTTGGACCATTTTTTAACTTGTAGGAAAGATATTTTGCAGTTCTTCAGAAGAATCATAATCTTGTGAGTGGAGGTCGTGATACTGAGCTGAACTGTCATCGTTGACCAAGTTAGCTTCACTGTTACCTAGTCTTTTTCGTACTCGTCTTTCGAGTCTCTTGCGTCTAATGAAGCAAACAATGACCAGCGCAATTACGAGAATAAGCGTGATCAGAACTGGAATTATAACGTTTATAGGAGCGGCGGAGGAACCAGTCTGTGTTTCTAATGAGCCTGAAACTGAAAGTTAAATAAGAACTTTGAGAATTCGAAGCATTACCGACGCTAAAACAAAACGTTAGACAACTCGCGCAAAAACCCATTAGCACGAACGTTTTGCCCAAAATCTCTAGAGCCCATTATGAAAACACCTAGTATGTTACTTTCCACAAATATATTGTCACTCCAAGATACTTTATTCCGCCAAAAACACGAGAAAGAAACTTCAAAATGCTATACTACAACTACCTTAAGTTGTTTCGTGATTGTCACATACTACAGCAAAATTTACGAACTTAATTTCTTCTTAAGTTATTGTCAATTCTTTAACTAACTTTGCATGCTTTAATATTGTATATGTAAAACAGAAGCAATTAATTGGAACTTGAGTATTCAGCCGCGAGTGGAGAAGAGTAACAAAAGTAAGTTTCGTCTTAAAATTGCAATTAAGCTTGAGGGCTAATCGTCTAAGATTGGGAGATAGTAATCCGGACTTGGTAGGGCGTTGTCCGGACACCTAAAAAACAACTGCAAGCCATCTACATTTTCCTTACCGGGTGTTGGTGTTGGTGTTGGTGTTGGTGTTGGTGTAGCAATCGTTGAAACATTCAGCGACTGATTTGCTGTAGAAGAAGAGAGACAATGTTTACGGTCATTAAGAGAACCTATTCTGTATATCAGCTCCTTCCAGTTTAAGATATGTTTTTTATCTATGCAATTATATTGCTAAAGTTAGAACACAGAGGATTAAAAAGTAACACAGAAGAAAACAGGGTAACAAGCGCAACCAGGTCAACAAAGGGTAACAAGGGTAACAAGGGTAACAAGGGTAACAAGGGTAACAAAGGGTAAAAAGCGTAACAAAGGGTAACAAGGGTAACAAGGGTAACAAGGGGTAACAAGAGTAACAAGGGTAACAAAGGGTAACAAAGGGTAAAAAGGGTAAAAAGTAACAAAGGGTAACAAGGGTAACAAGGGTAACAAGGGTAACAAGGGTAACAAAGGGTAACAAAGGGTAAAAAGGGGTAACAAAGGGTAACAAGGGTAACAAGGGTAACAAAGGGTAAAAAGGGTAACAAAGGGTAACAAGGGTAACAAGGGTAACAAGGGTAACAAACAAAGGGTAAAAAGGGTAAAAAAGGGTAACAAAGGGTAACAAGGGTAACAAAGGGTAAAAAAGGGTAAAAAGGGTAAAAAGGGGAAAAAAGGGTAACAAAAGGGTAACAAAGGGTAACAAAGGGTAACAAAAGGGTAACAAAGGGTAACAAAAGGGTAACAAAAGGGTAACAAAAAGGGTAACAAAGGGTAAAAAGGGTAACAAAGGGTAACAAGGGTAACAAGGGTAAAAGGGTAACAAAGGGTAAAAAGGGTAACAAAGGGTAAAAAAGGGTAACAAGGGTAACAAGGGTAAAAAGGGTAACAAAGGGTAACAAAAGGGTAACAAGGGTAAGGGTAAAAAGGGTAAAAAGGGTAAAAAAAGGGTAACAAAGGGTAAAAAGGGTAACAAGGGTAAACAAGGGTAACAAAGGGTAACAAGGGTAACAAAAGGGTAACAAAAGGGTAACAAAGGGTAAAAAGGGTAACAAGGGGAAAAAAAGGGTAAAAAAAGGGTAAAAAGGGTAAAAAAGGGTAAAAAGGGTAACAAAGGGTAACAAAGGGTAACAAAGGGGAACAAAAGGGTAAAAAAGGGTAACAAAGGGTAACAAGGGGAACAAAGGGTAACAAGGGTAACAAAGGGTAACAAGGGTAACAAAGGGTAAAAAAGGGTAACAAAGGGTAACAAAACAAAGGGTAACAAGGGTAACAAAGGGTAACAAGGGTAAAAAAGGGTAACAAAGGGTAACAAAAACAAAAGGGTAACAAGGGTAACAAGGGTAACAAAGGGTAAAAAGGGTAACAAAAGGGTAACAAGGGTAAAAAGGGTAACAAAAGGGTAACAAAGGGTAAAAGGGTAACAAAGGGTAACAAGGGTAACAAAAGGGTAACAAAGGGTAACAAGGGTAACAAAGGGTAACAAAGGGTAACAAGGGTAACAAGGGTAACAAGGGTAACAAGGGGTAACAAAGGGTAACAAAGGGTAACAAGGGGTAACAAAGGGTAACAAAGGGTAACAAGGGTAACAAAGGGTAACAAGGGTAACAAAGGGTAACAAAGGGGTAACAAAAAGGGTAACAAGGGTAACAAGGGTAACAAAAGGGTAACAAGGGTAACAAGGGTAACAAAGGGTAACAAGGGGTAAAAAAGGGTAACAAAGGGGTAAAAGGGGTAACAAGGGTAACAAAGGGTAACAAGGGTAACAAAGGGTAACAAGGGTAACAAGGGTAACAAGGGGTAACAAGGGGTAACAAGGGTAACAAGGGGTAACAAAGGTAACAAAGGTAACAAGGGGTAACAAGGGTAACAAGGGGTAACAAGGGTAACAAAGGGTAACAAGCGGTAACAAGGGTAACAAAGGGTAACAAGGGTAACAAGGGGTAACAAAGGGTAACAAGGGTAACAAGGGGTAACAAGGGTAACAAAGAGTAACAAGGGGTAACAAGGGTAACAAGGGGTAACAAGGGGTAAAAGGGGTAACAAGGGTAATAAGGGTAACAAGGGGTAACAAGGGGAACAAGGGGTAACAAGGGTAACAAGGGGTAACAGAGGGTAACAAGGGGTAACAAGGGTAACAAGGGTAACAAGGGGTAACAAGGGGTAAAAAGGGTAACAAAGGGTAACAAAGGTAACAAAATAACAAGGGTAACAAAAGGGGTAAAAAAGGGGTAACAAAGGGTAACAAGGGTAACAAGGGTAACAAGGGGTAACAAGGGTAACAAGGGTAACAAGGGGTAACAAGGGTAACAAGGGTAACAAAGGGTAACAAGGGGTAACAAGGGTAACAAGGGTAACAAGGGTAACAAGGGGTAACAAGGGGTAACAAGGGTAACAAGGGTAACAAGGGTAACAAGGGTAACAAAAGGGTAACAAGGGTAACAAGGGTAACAAGGGTAACAAGGGTAACAAAGGGTAACAAGGGTAACAAGGGTAACAAGGGTAACAAGGGGTAACAAGGGTAACAAGGGTAACAAGGGGTAACAAAGGGTAACAAGGGGTAACAAGGGGTAACAAAGGGTAACAAGGGTAACAAGGGTAACAAAGGGTAACAAGGGTAACAAGGGTAACAAGGGGTAACAAGGGTAACAAAGGGTAACAAGGGTAACAAGGGTAACAAGGGTAACAAGGGGTAACAAGGGTAACAAGGGTAACAAGGGTAAACAGGGGTAACAAGGGAAACAAAGGGTAAAAAGGGTAACAAGGGTAACAAGGGTAACAAGGGTAACAAGGGTAACAAGGGTAACAAACAACAAGGGTAACAAGGGTAAAAAAGGGTAACAAGGGTAACAAGGGTAACAGGGGTAAACAAGGGTAATAAGGGTAACAAGGGTAACAAGGGTAACAAGGGTAACAAGGGTAACAAGGGTAACAAGGGTAACAAAGGGTAACAAGGGGTAACAAAGGGTAACAAGGGGTAACAAGGGTAAAAAGGGTAACAAGGGTAACAAAGGGTAACAAGGGTAACAAGGGTAACAAGGGTAACAAGGGGTAACAAGGGTAACAAGGGTAACAAAGGGTAACAAGGGTAACAAGGGTAACAAGGGGTAACAAGGGTAACAAGGGGTAACAAGGGTAACAAGGGTAACAAGGGGTAACAAAGGGTAACAAGGGTAACAAGGGGTAACAAGGTAACAAGGGTAACAAAGGGTAACAAGGGTAACAAAGGGTAACAAAGGGTAACAAGGGTAACAAAGGGTAACAAGGGTAACAAGGGTAACAAAGGGGTAACAAGGGTAACAAGGGGTAACAAGGGTAACAAAGGGTAACAAGGGTAACAAAGGGTAACAAGGGTAACAAGGGTAACAAGGGGTAACAAGGGTAACAAGGGTAACAAGGGTAACAAGGGTAACAAGGGTAACAAGGGTAACAAGGGTAACAAGGGTAACAAGGGTAACAAAGGGGTAACAAGGGTAACAAGGGTAACAAGGGTAACAAGGGTAAACAAGGGTAACAAGGGTAACAAGGGTAACAAGGGGTAACAAGGGTAACAAAGGGTAACAAGGGTAACAAGGGTAACAAGGGTAACAAGGGTAACAAGGGGTAACAAGGGTAACAAGGGTAACAAGGGTAACAAGGGTAACAAGGGTAACAAGGGTAACAAGGGTAACAAGGGTAACAAGGGTAACAAAGGGTAACAAGGGGTAAAAAGGGTAACAAAGGGTAACAAGGGTAACAAAGGGTAACAAGGGGTAACAAGGGTAACAAAGGGTAACAAGGGTAACAAAGGGTAACAAGGGTAACAAGGGTAAAAAAGGGTAACAAAGAGTAACAAGAGTAACAAGGGTAAAAAAGGGTAACAAGGGGTAACAAGGGTAACAAAGGGTAACAAGGGGTAACAAGGGTAACAAAGGGTAACAAGGGTAACAAGGGGTAACAAGGGTAAAAAAGGGTAACAAAAGTAACAAGGGTAACAAGGGTAAAAAGGGTAACAAGGGTAACAAGGGTAACAAGGGTAACAAGGGTAACAAGGGGTAACAAGGGTAACAAGGGTAACAAAGGGTAACAAGGGTAACAAGGGTAACAAGGGTAACAAGGGGTAACAAGGGTAACAAGGGTAACAAGGGGTAACAAGGGTAACAAGGGTAACAAGGGTAACAAGGGTAACAAGGGTAACAAGGGGTAACAAGGGTAACAAGGGTAACAGGGGTAACAAGGGTAACAAGGGTAACAAGGGTAACAAGGGTAACAAGGGTAACAAGGGTAACAAGGGTAACAAGGGTAACAAGGGTAAAAGGGGTAACAAGGGTAACAAGGGGTAACAAGGGTAACAAGGGGTAACAAGGGGTAACAAGGGGTAACAAGGGTAACAAGGGTAACAAGGGTAACAAGGGGTAACAAGGGGAAAAAAGGGTAACAAAGGGTAACAAGGGTAACAAGGGGTAACAAGGGGTAACAAGGGGTAACAAGGGTAACAAGGGTAACAAGGGTAACAAGGGGTAACAAGGGGTAACAAGGGTAAAAATGGGTAACAAGGGTAACAAGGGTAACAAGGGTAACAAGGGGTAACAAGGGGTAAAAAAGGGTAACAAGGGGTAACAAGGGTAACAAGTGGTAACAAAGGGCAACAAGGGTAACAAGGGTAACAAGGGGTAACAAGGCTAACAAAGGGTAACAAGGGTAACAAGGGTAACAAGGGGTAACAAGGGGTAACAAGGGTAACAAGGGTAACAAGGGTAACAAGGGTAACAAGGGGTAACAAGGGTAACAAGGGGTAACAAGGGTAACAAGGGTAACAAGGGTAACAAGGGGTAACAAGGGGTAACAAGGGTAACAAAAGGGTAAAAAGGGGTAACAAAGGGTTAAAGGGTAACAAGGGGTAACAAGGGTAACAAGGGTAACAAGGTAACAAGGGTAACAACAAGGGGTAACAAAGGTAAACAAGGGTAAATAAGGGTAACAAGGTAAATAAGGGTAACAAGGGTAACAAGGGTAACAAGGGTAACAAGGGGTAACAAAGGGTAACAAGGGGTAACAGGGGTAACAAGGGTAACAAGGGGTAACAAGGGTAACAAAGGGGTAACAAGGGTAACAAGGGGTAACAAGGGGTAACAAGGGTAACAAGGGTAACAAGGGGTAACAAGGGTAACAAGGGGTAACAAGGGTAAAAGGGGTAACAAGGGTAACAAGGGGTAACAAGGGGTAACAAGGGTAACAAGGGGTAACAAGGGTAACAAGGGGTAACAAGGGTAACAAGGGGTAACAAGGGTAACAAAGGTAACAAGGGGTAACAAGTGTAACAAGGAGTAGCAAGGGAAACAAAGGGTAAAAGGGGTAAGAAGGGGAACAAGGGTAACAAGGGGTAACAAGGGTAAGAAGGGGTGACAAGGGTAACAAAGGGTTAAAAGGTTAAATAGGGGTAACAAGGACTAACACGTGTAACCCGGGGTAACAAGGGTAACAAGGGTAACCAGGGGTAACAAGGGTAACAGGGGGTAACGAGGGGTAACAAGGGTAACAAGGGGTAACAAGGGTAACAAAGGGTAACAAGGGTAACAAGGGTAACAAGGGTAACAAGGGTAACAAGGGTAACAAGGGGTAACAAGGGTAACAAAGGGTAACAAGGGGTAACAAAGGGTAACAAGGGGTAACAAGGGTAACAAAGGGTAACAAGGGGTAACAAGGGGTAACAAGGGTAACAAGGGTAACAAGGGGTAACAAGGGTAACAAGGGTAACAAGGGGTAACAAGGGGTAACAAGGGTAACAAGGGTAACAAAGGGTAACAAGGGGTAAAAGGGTAACAAGGGTAACAAGGGTAACAAGGGGTAACAAGGGGAAGAAGGGGTAACAAGGGTAACAAGGGGTAACAAAGGTAACAAGGGGTAACAAGGGTAAGAAGGGGTAACAAGGGGTAACAAGGGTATTAAGCGGTAACAAGGGTAACAAGGGTAACAAGGGGTAACAAGGGGTAACAAGGGTAACAAGGGGAAACAAGGGTAACAAGGGTAACAAGGGGTAACAAGGGTAACAAAGGTAAAAAGGGTAACAAAGGGTAACAAGGAGTAACAAGGGTAACAAGGGGTAAAAAGGGTAACAAGGGGTAACAAGGGTAACAAGGGTAACAAGGGGTAACAAGGGTAACAAGGGTAAGAAGGGTAACAAGGGTAACAAGGGGTAACAAGGGTAACAAGGGGTAACAAGGGGTAACAAGGGTAACAAGGGTAACAAGGGTAACAAGGGGTAACAAGGGTAACAAGGGGTAACAAGAGGTAACAAAGGTAACAAGGGGTAACAAGGGGTAAAAAGGGGTAACAGGGGTAACAAGGGGTAACAAGGGTAACAAGGGTAACAAGGGTAACAAGGGTAACAAGGGTAACAAGGGTAACAAGGTAACAAGGGTAACAAGGGTAACAAGGGGTAACAAGGGTAACAAGGGTAACAAGGGGTAACAAGGGTAACAAGGGGTAACAAGGGTAACAAGGGTAACAAGGGGTAACAAAGGGTAACAAGGGTAACAAGGGGTAACAAGGGTAACAAGGGGTAACAAGGGTAACAAGGGGTAAAAAGGGTAACAAGGGTAACAAGGGGTAACAAGGGTAACAAGGGTAACAAGGGGCAAAAAGGGCAACAAGGGGAACAAGGGTAAATAAGGGTAACAAGGGTAACAAGGGGTAACAAGGGTAACAAAGGGCAACAAGGCAACAAGGGTAACAAGGCAAATAAGGGCAACAAGGGTAACAAGGGTAACAAAGGGTAACAAGGGCAACAAGGTAAATAAGGGTAAACAAGGGCAAAAAGGGCAACAAGGGTAACAAGGGTAACAAGGGTAACAAAGGGTAACAAGGGCAACAAGGGTAAATAAGGTAACAAGGGGGTAACAAGGGTAACAAGGTAACAAGGGTAACAAGGGGTAACAAGGGTAACAATGGTAACAAGGGCAAAGGGGAACAAGGGTAACAAGGGTAACAAGGGTAACAAGGGCAACAAGGGGTAACAAGGGTAACAAGGGTAACAAGGGCAACAAGGGCAACAAGGGGTAACAAGGGTAACAAGTGGGTAACAAAGGGTAACAAAAAAGGGGTAACAAGGGTAACAAGGGTAACAAAGGGTAACAAGGGTAACAAGGGTAACAGGGGTAAGGGGTAAATAAGGGTAACACGGGTAACAAGGTAACAGGGGTAAAAGGGGTAACAAGGGTAACAAGGGTAACAAAGGGGTAACAAGGGTAACAAGGGTAACAAAGGGGTAACAAAGGGTAACAAAGGGTAACAAAGGGGTAACAAGGGTAACAAGGGTAACAAGGGTAACAAAGGGTAACAAGGGGTAACAAGGGTAACAGGGGCAACAAGGGGTAACAAGGGTAACAAAAACAAAGGTAACAAAGGGTAACAAAGGCAACAAGGGTAACAAGGGTAACAAGGGGTAAACAAGGGTAACAAGGGTTACAAGGGTAACAAGGGTAACAAGGTTAATAAGGGTAACAAGGGTAACAAGGGGTAACAAGGGCAACAAGGGTAACAAGGGTATTAAGGGGTAACAAGGGTAAGAAGGGTAAGAAGGGTAACAGGGGTAACAAGCAACAAGGCCAATAAGGGTAACGAGGGGTAAACAAGGGGTAACAAGGGTAACAAGGGGTAACAAGGGGTAACAAGGGTAACAAGGGGCAATGGCGGCAAACAAGGGGCAACAAGGGTAACAAGGGCCCAACAAGGGTAACAAGGGTAAAAGGGCAACAAGGGGCAAACAAGGTAACAAGGGTAACAAGGGTAACAAGGGTAAACAAGGGCAATAAGCGGGTAACAAAAGGGTAACAAGGGGTAACAAGGGTAACAAGGGCAACAAGGGTAACAAAGGGTAACAAGGGTAACAAAGGTAACAAAAGGGTAACAAGGGCAAACAAAGGGGTAACAAGGGTAACAAGGGTAAACAAGGGGTGGGTAAAAAGGGTAACAAGGGCAACAAGGGGCAAACAAGGGTAACAAGGGTAACAAGGGGCAACAAGGGTAACAAGGGTAAAAAAGGGTAAAAAGGGTAACAAGGGGCAAACAAAAAGGGTAAACAAGGGTAACAAGGGTAACAAGGGCAACAAAGGGTAACAAGGGCAAAAAAGGGCAACAAGGGTAACAAAGGGTAACAAGGGTAACAAGGGCAACAAGGGTAACAAGGGTAACAAAGGGTAACAAGGGTAAACAAGGGTAACAAGGGGTAACAATAAAAGGGTAAGAAAGGGTAACAAGGGTAACAAGGGTAACAAAGGGTAACAAAGGGTAACAAGGGTAACAAGGGCAATAAGGGTAACAAGGGTAAAAAGGTAAATAAGGCAACAAGGGTAAAGGGTAAACAAGGGGTAACAAGGGTAAAAAGGGTAACAAAAGTGGAAAACAAGGGCAACAAGGGTAACAAGGGGTAACAAGGGTAACAAGGGTAAACAAGGTAACAAGGGTAACAAGGGGTAACAAGGGTAACAAAGATAACAAGGGGTTAGAAGGGTAACAAAAGGGAACAAGGGTAAATAAGGGTAACAAAGGGTAACAAGGGTAACAAG